>CM032420.1:12825512-13413012 GCA_019049465.1 Dryas iulia moderata | reverse complement strand
GTTTATTCAAATAAGTAGTTCAGTATATTTCAAATATTACTTACAGTTCATTCCACACCGCACTCAGGAAACATGAAAACATCTAGACTCTAGAGGTATGCTTCGTATCTTGTTATCTTCTATCTATCTATCTGTAAATACAAATAATTGGATGTTTTACAATTGGTTCTCATAGGGAATTAAGAATGCTCCTTTTTCAACATATTTATGAAAATCTTTTGCTTAAAAATATTGTAAAATTGTGAAATAGAGTATATTTATTTTAAAACCATATACTGTAATAGTTTTTCCTCAGTAATGCCATGATGATTTAAATATAAAGTACTATTAAAGAAATAAATATATTTTACACATGATTTTCTACAGAACATTATTTCAGTGAGCTCATTTCAGCGAGTACAGTTGTATGACATGTATAGCGACCTGCTTTCGCTCTCCGTTACTATATCACAATTAACGTAAAAGACACAAAACCGTCTGCCTAAGACTAATATTAGCTGACAATTATAACAACTTATCAATAATATACTTAACAAGATAGCAAAATATTTTTCAATTGTAGAATTTGATATTTTTAGATATAATATTTTAAAGATGTATCTGATATAAAAAAAATCCCCAAGTCTACATTATTCTCCTTCATTGTTCATATAGTCCACATAAATTATTAGTATATTTAAAACGAATTGCAAAATCAATATATTTTTTTTGCCAAATAAGAATTACTTGGAAAATATTTTAATATTTGTAAAGACAATTCACATAAAGTCACATAAAAAAATATCAAATTTCTATAAATGATTTTGGAGAATTGTTTGGGGCCAGTCGTGGCGCAGTGGAAAAACATGTGACTGTAAACGACTGGTTATGGTTTCAATTCCCACTCGAGGAGTGGAAGTATTTAATATTTTCATTTTTTTCGTTCTGGTGTCAAGACAAAGCGCGGCGTTAAATTCCGCCACTTAACTCGCAATGCCTCCAAATTCGGCGGAAAGTGGGTAACGGAGTGTCTTAACACTAGGTTCCCTCTGCCTAGGGAAGGCCTCTGCCACTGTATGCGGGATACAGAGTAAAGCTGTGCGCCCATTATCAGAATCCGACTATTTTTTTTTAATTACTGGAATATTATTTTATTTTTTATTTAAAGGAAATTGAACATTATTTACTTGAATAAAACAAATTAATTTAACAAAAACAAAATTAAAAAAATAGTACTAAGATACTGGTGATTTTTTACAGATCCACCACATATTGTTCAATAGTTTAGATAAAACATGAGTGCGCGATAATATAGATGCGCAGATATCCCCTCCACGTATCACTCAGCGTTACAGTTACATGCCGGGACTTATACTCACAGAACACATTTACCCAAAAGGAAGAATGTCCACTTCATACAAAAAAGTGGGGGACAAAACTGAAACTAACGCCATCTATTATAGACCCACCGGAAACAAATATGTCAAATTCGGCGGCAAATTTCAAATGTTTCAGCGGCAAATTTAAATTATATTGGCGGCAAATTTCAAATTTGATTTTAAAACATTTTTTTATTTAAAAACCCGAATGATTCACTCTTTCAAAATCATGGAAATATTGATTTAAATACCAATACTTCCCAATGATTTTGAAAGAGTGAATCATTACAGGTTTTATAATAATAAAGAACTAAAATAAAACAAATAAGTGCTTTACAATATTTTTATATTGCTAATAAACATAGTTTATATATTTTTACAAGTAGTATTCCGATCTGAGAAATCGCTATTTATACAGTCAAACAGCTTGTCCATATTTGATACTATATCTGCAGTACCATTCCCCCGGGTAGCAATCCTAAAAATTACAAAAGATAATTAATAAAGGTCATTTTACAATTACTGACCTTACTGGAATCAAGATGTTATTGTAAGATGAATTGCAATATTTACTTGGTTAAGCAATAACAATACAAACCTTGAGATATTCTAGCAAACATGTCTGCTGCAACCGAGTGGCTTAGCACTCGAGCAGCAAGATTCACTCTCAGTTTCTGTTTGGTGTTTGGACACATGTGGACTTGTTTTAATTTGGATGCGAAAACAAATTTTCCGTCACTATTGGTATATGTATGAAGAAATTTTCAATATGTTCCCATTTGCCATAACCTGTAATGACATTTTATGCAAAAAAAAAATTTTTTGATGTCTTATTCAGATTTTATTAGACTAGAAACTCCTACTTTTAAGTGGGTTATAATTTTATTTTCTAATTTGATTGAAACATAAAATGTTTATACCATTTGATAGAAACATACAATTTTTTACCCACTTTTAATAATTAAAATAATAAAGTAAATACCTTTCTTACCTTTAAAGTAAATGCCTTTCTCATTGTTTGAAGGAATATTCGTATAAAATGTTATATTATATTTCTAAAGCATTTTAGTAAGTGAGATGGATCAAAAATTGGAACAACTTCAGTAACAATAAAAGTAACAGGTTGCTCGCTTAACAAGCAAATCGGCCATTTGTAAATTACAATGTTGCCCTGCCCTATGAAAAAACAATGCTACTAAAATGTCTTGATTATTTTTAGATAAATCGTATACCATATCAGTTGAAAGCGCTTAGTTACTAAAATTCAATACTTATTTTTTATTATTATTTTTTATTTATAATGTATAGTCAAAGCTTAGCCCATCCTAAAAAATCATATACGTCTACTTAAAACTATATATTAAAGAAACTACTAATTGGTAGTTTTTTTTTTAATATGGCAGTACCAAGTATTTTTCAATCCCCTGTAGATATGTCGCCCAAGTCCCTAAGGAAGTCGACCGGACCTGCTTATACTCATCAAGTTATCATATTTGTTTGTTGTAAACAAAACTCTTACATGAGTAAGACGTACGTCACCTCCGGCCCTGCCATCTACACGCATACAATGGAACTACTCTCTACTCCGCTAGGCACTAAATATTCATTTTTACTTGTGTTGTACTTACCGTGTGGCGGTAAACCGCACAGTTTTGTTTTTGTAATAAATTTCAGTATTGTGAAAATCTGACTGTCTAAAAAAATATATATCATTCTCGTTTCGTATGTAAGTGATATATATTATTATTTAACAATTTAATTAAGCAAAATCATTTAAATTCGCATCTGGCAATACTGGTGACTGTTAATGTCAACTTTTAATTAAATTCAAGTTCAACGACGCTAACAGAATACTTTGTACCGTGTCTTCTGTTTTAACAATAAGAAAAAAACATCAACATTTTACTACACACAAATTCTTGCAATCATAAAATAATATTTGAATGACATATGAAATCCTTTTTATTTCATTAAAACTGTATATCCATGTATAGGAGAAAATAACGTTGATTCTACGTCTACGACGTCCAGGTTGATTTTAAACGTACATGTAAATAATATAATGTAAATATATTAATGCTTCATTGATTTTTTAAAAATATTTAGAAAATCACAAATCTAATTATATAAAGTCAATCATGGAAAATATTAAAGAGGGAAGTGGTGATTCAATTCTCGAAATGAAATCTACTGTAGAAGATTCAAATACGAGTGCAAATGTCAAAGAGGAAAGTTCACTAACAGCAGCACAACGCGCCCGCGCTGAAAGAAACAGACAAAAAGCACTTGCACTGAGAGAAGCTCGTCTGGTACAGCGACCAAAGTAAGCAATATGTAATAAATATGACGCAAAATAGTTAGTTCCACTTGTTGTCTCTTACAGGAAACTTTAAGTTTAAATAACACTTAAGTTCATTGATATATCTTTTCCAGCATTGAAGGGAGTACACAAATAGGTAAAAGTTCACTGAAAGCTTTGGACTCTGGTGGGGGATTTCTGCTAGAAGAAGAACCGGAAACTGTGACTAAAGTGATTGCAACTCCAGCCCCCATTGTACATCGCTCTGAACAGCCAATTTGCCTGGAGTGCGACCAGCCCTTTCCTCAGTCTTACCTATTTGACACCTTCGATTACAGTGTCTGCGATGCCTGCAGGTAAGTCATTGAAAGTTAGCTATTTTAGATATTGGGCCTACAATTATTAACATAACCCTGACAAAATTGAAACATTCCTATTGCTCAACTCACTTCTTTGTACATCATTGAAATTTAAAAGTTTTTTATTGATAGTTAAATGTGGTTTCGGCAGGGACGATGAAGAGGCTCACTGCCTCATCACACGCACGGAGGCCAAGAGCCAGTATTTGCTGAAGGACTGCGACCTGGACGCGCGGCCGCCGCCCCTGCGCTGCGTGCGGCGCCGCAACCCGCACCGCGCGCGCTACGCCGACATGCGCCTGTACCTGCGCGCGCAGGTGGAGGCGCGCGCGCTGCTCGTGTGGGGCTCCCCCGCCGCGCTGGAGGCGGAGCGCGAGGCGCGCGAGGGGCGGCGCGCGCTGGCCGCCGGCACCGCCGCGCGCCGCCGCCTGCGCGCGCTGCGCATGGACGTGCGCTCCAGCCTGTACGAGCGCACGCGCCGCGCGCACGAGCACGTCTACGGGCCCGAGTCCTACGACGCCGACGCCGACCTGTACCGCCGCGAGTGCGACTGCGGATACGTCGACACCTACGAGAAGATGTAACCCCTTGCCTCACTGAATGAAACCACATTAAAGAAAGAATATGTATATTTAAGTTTAACTTAGTACATGTATGCAGAAAGAATGCACCACGAGACAGTTTCTGCTTGTTGTTTGATGAATGTGAGTGACCACACAGTGCTTGTACATATATAATGTTATCTAATGAGTGAAAAAAAACAAATGCTAGTTTAAAATAATACAGTTTCTTCTCTTTTCATAAATAAAAAATGTGATATTACATCTAGTTAGAAAAATTGTTTATTATTTATCAACACAACACAACACCATCACAAAGGGTGTATGGAATGATTTCTGTCCAATAGGGAGATCACAGTCAACCAACGAGGTCGGTCACACTCGGAGTGTGCAGGATGTCAGTGTAGTGTTGATAAATAATGACTGTCTTATTTAAATGGCTTTTAAGTCTTCAGGGAGCTCATTCTTGGGATGTTTATTTTCAAAATGCTGCTTATATGTTTTTGGATCTGGCATCTGAGCCTGGAAATAAATATAATATTGTTCAATTACATTTGTTTTATTAAATCTCCTAAATGCACTTACTGAATCTAACAATTGTTTTCAATGCATGCCTTATTTTAAGTATCACAAATAATTTTTAGTCAGTAAACATTAATAGTAGCTTTGTCATTATTTATAAGCATAAAGGTAAACAACATTATGGACTATATTATTGATATGGAATATTATTAATGGAATCACTTTCTCTTAATTCAATGCTTACCTTACAGATGGCACAGACATGTACAAGTGCTTTTTGAGCAGCCTTTTTCTGATCTGTTGCACTGTGTCCTTGCTGTTTTTTGAGCTTTGACTGTTTTTCTGCAGCTTTTGCTTGTGATTGTAATTTCTGTTGCCCTCGAGCCATCCTTAAACAATATTGTTACTTATTAATATTCAAGTAATAAGAATTTCATTATATTTTTAATACAATGCAGGTTTTTTGTTTACCTCACCAGTGGATATAAAAAGTTTAAGGATTTTTTTAGTTCATTCAGTTATAACGTCACCAACTACAACCTATTGATTACAAATAAAATGTGTTTGTTATGACAGACAGTATGGAGTCATTAACTTTTACAATGCACTTATTCAATATGAAATCAACGACTTGGCAAACTGTCGTACAAATAGATGTAAGTTAACCTTTATATTTTACAGTTTTGATATAAAAAATGAAAAAATATAATATTTTATTTCTCATTTGCACATATTTATATATTGTTACTGTAGAAAACTATTTGATAGGGAATACATTATCTATTAATTACTTCAAAATTATCAAAGGCTTAGTTTTAATTTAAAGATAATTTTACATACCTTCTTAATGTTTAAACGCCAAGAGATGAAAAATTTCAACAATAAAGTCTAGTCTTTACTACTTATACCACTAATGAAAAATAAATATTAAAGAAATAAGGAGTATTTATAGTAATGTTGAAAAAACAATTTTATTTAAAAAGTAACACCGGTACAATTCTATTCTAAAATTTATCTTGATATTAAGAGATTAACTTAACAGAGATTTCTAATTTAGCCAGATGGTAAAATCAGACATAGATTAAAAATATATATTTAAAAACAGTTTATACAAAATATATTAAATATATATGAAATATGAATCAGTACTTTATAGATTATTTGACATAACAATATATACGAGCTCTTTCATTGTTAAAAATAATTATTAAAATGTTGGTTAATATTATATTATTCACAAATAAACTGATATACTTTATTAATGTACTTATAAAGTTCAGAGATAAAAACATGGTTTAAAATTAAATAATGGCACCAAAAAACTTAGATTGCAAGAATTTTCCGAGTGTTAACTAAACTGTAAACGTTCAGACTTTCTGAGTGTTAACTAAATGTTTGCCGATGCAGACCCTAAAAGAGGTGATATGAATATCACTATATACCTATTTTGTCAATTGTCATTTGTCAATGTCATTATCATAACTTGAAAGCTTGCTGTGAGGATAAACAAATTACTTTTTGTTCGATTGAGGTTAGCATATATAAAATTGTGTAATAATATTTGTCACTTTTATGTCTCGATGCATTACTTGATACGTCGTAGTATTTTCGGCTGGAGACGACATTACTTGCACCGCACTATATGTTCTAAAGATAATGATTCTTCAAGCGAAAAAGAAAGTCCTCTTCGGAGACTTATACAAGATGCAAGTACATTTAGTGAAGTCGGGGCAGCAACGCCAGCTGAAGGAGAGCTGCAATGGGCCACGCAGCCTTATACAACAAACAATAAAGAGGAAACCACATCCTATATAGATCCTAAAGAAACAACCGTGCTATTGTTTCCTGGACAAGGTTCGCAGCATGTGGGCATGGGCCAGAAACTAATGAAAATCCCAGCCGCAAGAGAGTTGTATGAGCTCGCTTCCAGTGTTGTTGGGTATGTATGTTTATATAAAATGCACAATTACAGTACTGTATTTCATTTTTTTTCTCTCTTTGTTCTTTTTAAAAACGCCACAGACTCGAGGTCCATGTACTTTCCAGGCTTTTTTCTGTTTGTGTTTTTTTTTTAATTTATTTTAGTATGTGTGTTAATTTATTTTAGTACGAGTGAGTACACTTGGTCAGTGCTTTATTTAAGTAGAGTCAAGTTGGGAACAGTGGCTCAGTCAGGTACACTGACTCATGCTTATTTTTCTGATACTAAGTAGTAAATTATATGTTTCCTTCACACATCGAAAGCTTTCGAGGCCTGATCATATCCAGTGATCTGCCATCTCTGAAGCCGTTTTGGCGAAGTAGAATAAGAAGCTAAGAAGATTTTTTTTAATAGAAAGTGATGTTAATGCATCAGGCAGTTGCATAGATTCAATTACCTTCTGGAAAACTAGATTAGACTTATACACTATTGAATTCAAAATGGCAACAACATGCAGAATTCAAAATGGCAACAGTGGCTCAAATTTAAAAGTTACACAGTGGCTTATTAGTCACTGTGTACTTTTTTTGGAAATTAAATGATAAATGAATCTTATTTCTTTCTCTCTATTAAGAAATAATACTTAAGTTCCCAGTTGATGTATAGTTAATTTATGTAAGTTTTCATAGTAATGCGCCATTGGCATCTCCATCTACCTCCATTATTAGATGACACAAATTTCCAAAATGTTATGAAATAGTTAAACAAGTTTTTCATTTAAATATGACTTTATGAGCATTTTATATGTGTTCATTATATAATTCAGAGTGATTTTAATTAAGGATCTATATGGGTGATACAAAAGTGTTGAGTTAGGAAGTAGAAATATTACATAAATTCATGTACTGTTGATACTTGAAAAATAAACTGTTATAGAAAAATTTTGTGCCAGATTCGCCGACTTTTCAATTTATGGCTAATAATTTTACATTAAATATTTGTGCGTATAATTATAAGTTATAGAAATGGATAAACTAAAAGTGAAGTTTCGCGCAGGTGGGACGTCGCGCGCGTGTGTCTCGAGGGGCCCGCCGACGAGCTCGACCGCCGCTGCCAGACGGCCGTGCTCGTGACGGCGCTCGGCGCGCTCGAGCTCGCGCGCGAGCAGCGCCCCGCCGCGCTCGAGCGCGTGCGCGCCGTCGCCGGGTTCTCCCTCGGGGAGATCACCGCGCTCGTGTACGCCGGCGCGCTCGAGCTCGAGCCCGCGCTGCGCCTCGTGGAGCTGCGCACCGCCGCCATGCGCGCCGCCGCGGCCGAGCGCCCCGGCGGCATGCTCACCGTGTGGCTCGCGCCCGACGCGCGGCTGCCGCGCCTGCTGGCGGCCGCGCGCGCCGCCGCCGCCGCCGCCGAGCCCGCGCTGCGCGAGCCCGTGTGCAGCGTGGCCAACTACCTGGCGCCCGGCTGCAAGGTGCTGGCGGGCGACGAGGCGGCGCTGCGCCACGTGGAGCGCGCGGGGCGGGCGCTGGGCGTGCGGCGCAGCGTGCGCGTGCGCGCGGCGGGCGCGTTCCACTGCGCGCTGATGGCGCGCGCGGAGGCGGCGGTGCGCGCGGCGCTGGCGCACGTGGCGGTGGCGGCGCCGCGCGTGCGCGTGGTGTCGGGCGCGACGGGGCGCGCGGCGGCGGGCGCGGGCGGGGCGCGGCGCGCGCTGGCGCGGCTGACGGCGGGCGCGCTGCGCTGGGAGCAGGCGCTGCACGCGCTGTACGCGCGGCCGCGGGCGCACGCGCAGCCGCTGACGCTGGCGCTGGGCCCGGGCGGCGCGCTGCGCTCGTCGCTGCGGCTCGTCAACGCGCGCGCGTGGGACTCGTGCGTGCAGATCGACGTGTGACGCTCACTCGCAGTGTAAATATCGTATCACGCTCTTGTATTGGCTTTAAAATAGTTAAGACTTAGAAATAAAAGAATAATTACTGAACATTTATTTATTTTCAATTTAGCCACAATACTAGTTTTCCAAAATTTAATACTATTTAATAAGGAAATTAAAAAAAAAAAAAAATATTTTTAAAAATACAAACCACTAATGAAATACGTGAAACCGAAATACATAAATCAACAAGCACATCGATCACTGAAATCTTCATAGATGAGAAAATCCTATATTGTATTTGTAGCAAACATATTAAAAGCAATTATAAACTAAAAAGTACTGCTTGTATTTGTCATCATTTAACATAGAAAAAGACAATGAAATATGAATAACCCATTAAATAAATAAATAAGCCTCTTATTCTAAGCTTCTTATTCTTCTGTTGAGAAGAGCCGACCAGAAACTCAACAGTTGCTCTTTTCAAATATATAAATTACAATTTTATTATTTGATACAATGGTAGCTAACCAGCATTGGACTTATTCAGATTAATTCCACGCATTTTTATCCTTTAATACTCATCTACAGAGTAATAAGCTTTACTTATTAAAGTATTTTTACATTGACTTTGAATTTCTCCAGTGGTAAATCTAAAACAAGCTGTGTAATTTTATTATATATGCGTATACTCCGACCCAAAAAAGATTTATTTATCTTTTGGAGGCGATGACGTGGCGTTACAAGTTTTTCTTGTTCCTATAGTATGGATGTCACTGTTTTTAGCAAAGCACAGAACATGTTGACGAATAAATAAAATATTATAGTATATATACAGTGAGGTGACTGTAAGTATGCCTATATCTTTAAAACATCTCGCAAAGAATCTCTAGCTCTAAGATTATAAATGATGAATGTGGTCTATGGTGGAGAAGTTTTTCCTAAAGCCAGTTTGTTCTTTCGGTTGGTTTTCATCAAGTGTGTTGCTTATTTGGTTTAAAATGATTTTGGAGAAAATTTTATATATGTTAGATATTAGACTTATTGGTCTGTAATTCCCTATGTCATCTCTTTGTCCTTTCTCATATATGAAAATGATGTGGGATGTCTCCCATTGTAGATTCACTGGATATGTCAGGTTCTGGGTTCGCTGAGCGAAGAAATTTAGGGTTTCTCGACTTACATGTGTAGTGGTGTCTTGGTTGGAATATAAATTGCGGTAGATTTTTGTAGCTGTTTTATTTATGTTCCTTCGACTTTCCTATTCTTTTCGATGCCTTTTTCTATTTTTTTGCTTAAATCAGTTATTTTTTGGATGTTCTGTTGTAGTGTTGAATTACTTAAATTTTATTTATGTTATGTCCTTTTTTGGTCTCTTTGCCATGTCATCTTATTTAGTAGTTTGTTATAACTTGTTTTTATATCTATTGAACCGTTTTCTAATAGTTCTCAACTGAGTATTAACATGGAACTCTCCATTGCTTTGTTGGGTTCTGTGCTGCATGTCGGGAGTGTGTCATGTATAACAACCTTTCTGGATCCTTTGGGTGGTATACTCTTAAGTCCGTACTTGACGCCCTTACCATGCGGTGGTCGGTATTAAAGTTTGGTTTTAATATAACTGCTGTGTTTGTTATAAATAGATTTAGGTGCCTGCTTATAATATAGTCAATTTCGTTTCTATGATTCCCGCCTGGAAAAAAACATTATATAAATATAAAAAAATCATGTGAGAAAATAAAACTTACTGTATTATTATTATAACAAATATTATTGTAACATTTACTGGAACGATAAGTACAAAGTTATTACGCGCGCATAATTAAGGTTAATAAAACAGTAAACCACGTGATGAAGAACAAGGACATCTTAAGCATACCTATTCGACTTACAAGTAGCCCAGTGATATTAGGCAAAAAAGGGGTCAATCTCGGAATTAAAGATAGTAAGCTGGAAATCGGTAAAAGCCTTTGTTTTGTCATCCTAAATATTGTCTCAAAAGTCACAAATGCTATCGTGTCCACGTCTTAATGTATTGAACGTCGAAAGGTCACAAAACGATTTTTCGCAAATACGTCGGTTCCTGTTGCTTAGATTATACTTTTGTCTATTATTAAAGTTGTATAGTATAAAACTCTCTATTTGTCTTTTCCGTTTTTGGAAGAGTGCGCAGCGTAGTCATGTATGGGCTAATGCACCACAGGTCATCTAGTACTGAAAACTACAATTGGAGTAGTGATTTTTGTTTTACACAATAAAATACAAAAAAAATACTACTAACTAACAAATGCCCCCTGCAATGCCCCCTAGTGATTTATCACCAAAAAGTATACCTAAGAATATGCTCTCATGAAACCTGAATCTATCAATGAAAGCCGTATCGAAATTAGACTTTCAGAAGTTTTCAGAAGTTTTGGAGGTAATTGACACACTAATTTGCAAATACATATATACGCGGGTAAAAATGAATAATTATGAAATGTAACAATGGTAAATTAAAGTATGAAATTCACATGATAATAATTATAAGACCTTTAACCCTAATATTTAATTATTATAAAATTAATATTTTAATATTTTATTATTATAAATGATGCTTTAGGTAAGTTTTTTATAACTTAAAACTTGTGAAGTTTTCAAGTGTATCCTCAATAAATATATTTTAATATCTCTCGTTTTGTCTCGTCGAAGTTTGAATAAACCATCAGAATTATTTTTAACTGTGAATTACATGGACATTTTAGTCAATATTATTATATTCTGAACAAGATATCTTGATCTTTTTGACAGACATGCTAGTGATGGGAAACAGAATATATCTAGTAGTGCAAAAAATAGCGTTTTAAAATACTTGTAACTGTGATGAGATTTACACTTTCGACCCACGTTTCTTTGGAAAAGTTATCTGTTCCCATGGTTTAAACCACCTATTGGAGATCCACGAATAATCCTGTAAAAAAATAAATTATCTTTAAAATAATTTTTAATAAGGGAGAGAAGTACAGCCAACATCATCATAATCAGAGTCGTCGGAGCTTGTGTCACCATTTCAAACTTTAATTAGTATTTCGTATTCAATAAAATTGTCGTAGTGGACGTCGCGCATCATTAACCATCATCCGATGCAACATTGTACAAGCGTCTATTATTTTCAGTGAAGCAATATTTTACTTTGAAGCAATAAAAGTTCGTAAATTGTCGGATAACGCTTCAATGTATTTTTTTAAATAATATTACAATTTTTAAAATCACTAAATTAAGAAAATAATATGTTCGTCATTGCAAAGTTATGTCGATCAGAAAAATTTACATCTGTTAGATCAAGCTATCTTGTACAAGTTACAGTGTTGTAATTTTTAATGTCATTTTTTTTAATTGTAACCAGCATGCTCTCCACATTTTGTAACTTCAATAAGTCTAATGAATTTTATATATTGGTTCAATTCTCATTGTCACAAAAGCAACAGTCTATATCTATACTTATAATAAATCTTTGGACAGGTCAATTCTGTACATGAAATATATTTCCAAAATAACTATCAGGGGGTGATTAGGGATCGATACTGATGTCAAAAATGCAATCAGTAAAATTCTCTGTCTGCATAACCGTTATAGTAACAAAAGATTCTAATGAAACTTGGTACAATTACTTTTCCATACTCTTGAGCTGGTTATAGTATAATTTTCATCACGCTACAATCAATAGGGGCAGAGCATTAAAGGCAATTGGGAAAACGGGAGAAGTTACTCCATTTTTGAAGCCTCCGTCGCGTGTGCAACCTTAATAGTTGAAGCTACGCAGAAATCATGAATGACGGAAATGTTATCCTTAAAATTATATAAAAAAATCCCACGACAGCATACGTCTAGACGTTAAGGTTGACTCACAATAACACGTGTAACTCCCGATGGTTTAGCAGTTCGTCTCGCAGCCGAAGTTATAAAAACGCGAGGCGTCCGAGCGCGAGGTTCATACAGTTTTTGCCTGTTGATGCGAATAGAATTCAGAATGAAAGGCGTAAAAATTACTAGGTCTAACATAGGCTACTTATTTTTTCAAAAATCAACCTCAGAAAGGTTGAAATAAGGGATGAAAATTTATATGAAAAATCTACACCGATTGTAATAAATTTTGGCAAAAATACAGTTGACAATTCAAGGTTAAACATAGGCTACTTTGTTTTTCAAAAATCCACTTGCAATATAACGGACCAAGTAGTACACGCGGCGAAGCCGGGGGCAGGCCGCTAGTTATTAAATTAAGTAGCAGCAAGTAGTATTAGAAATACCCCACAGATCTGATGTTTTTTTGATATTTACTTAAATGTTTTAACAACATCTTTTGAATTGACCGACTCAAATTTAACATCTACATTACATTTTAGTACGCTCTCCTTAAGTAACGATTCGGCGACAGTTGTGGAAGATATAAGTGTTCTAGTTGTGGAGAGTGAAATATCAGTAAAGAATTTTGAAATGTACAAGTACTAGTAGTCTAGATCCGAGCTGGTTATACCATTGTTAACAATTTAAATTACATACATATTCTCATAGGGAAAAAGATTTTCTTTTTCATTACATTTCGATGGGTCGTCGATATGAAATAAGAAATCAATAATCTTCTGCAAAAATATATTATTGAAAAATAATTTAAAACTTCATATACACCTAGGTTCTATACATAACACGAGCGTCTCCTACGACACACGAGGGGGAGTGCGAGGCGACTATATGTCGAGGGGCTCGCGCGAGAGCTGCCCGCCCGCGTCCGCCACCGCCCGCCCCAGCGCCGTCAGCCGCCCGCCCTGCGCCGTCGCCGCGCCGCCCAGCGCCGCGCCCACGCCGCCCAGGCGGGCGGTCGCCTCCGCCGCCCACGCCTCCGCCATGCGCAGCTCGTGCGCGGCGGCGGGCAGGCCCAGGCGCGCCGCCCGCGACGCGCGCGACAGCACGGCCGCCGTGGTGTAGGCGTCCAGCGCGCCCGCCGCCAGCGCGTTGAGCAGCAGCTGCTCGTCCACGACGGCGCGCCCGTGCCGGCGCAGCGCCGCCTCCACGCACGCGCCGTACGCCGCCACGCCGCGCGCCAGCTCGCGCGCCGCCGCCCGCAGCTCCGGCGCCACCAGCGCGTCCACGTCGGCGCCGCGCGCCAGCCCCACGGCGCGGCCCGCGCGCCGCCCCGCCTCGCTGAAGATCAGTCCCAGGTGCGCCGTGGGGTTCTTGAAGGCGCGCATCAGCTCCTGCAGGTGCGAGCCCGCGAACTGGATGCCCGTCAGCGCCACGAACAGGCGCAGGATGTCGTTGGTGCCCTCGAAGATGCGGAAGATGCGCAGGTCGCGCAGCACGCGCTCGAGCCCCGTCGCCTTCATGAAGCCCATGCCGCCCAGGATCTGGATGGCCTCGTCGACGACCGCCCAGGCGGCGTCGGACGCGAACACCTTGGAGATGGCGGCCTCGAGGTGGTAGTCCTGCGCGCCGGCGTCCATGTTGCCGCTCACCATGTAGGCGAGCGACTCGGTGACGTACTGCAGCAGCGCCATGCGCGCCAGCTTCTCCTGCACGGCGCCGAAGTCGGCGAGGCGGCGCCCGAACTGCACGCGCGTGGCGGCGTGCTGCGCGGCGGCGCGCAGGGCGGCGCGCTGCGTGCCCGCCAGCGCCGCCGCCATGCCGAAGCGCCCGTTGTTGAGGATGTTCATGGCCACCTTGAACCCGTTGCCGACGCCGCCCAGCACGTTGGCGGCGGGCACGCGCACGTCCTCGAAGTACACCTCCGTCGTGTTGGAGCAGCGGATGCCCATCTTGTTCTCGGGCGGGCCCGACGACACGCCGCCGAACGCGCGCTCCACGATGAACGCGGTCACCTGCGAACACACACCGGCGTCACTGCAGTGCTACCGCGCGGGGCTCACGCGCCGGAGGACCACTCACCTTATCCACGGTCTTCCCGTCCTTCTCCACGGGCGTCTGCGCGAACACCGTCATGATCTCGGCGATGCCGCCGTTGCTGATCCAGATCTTGGAGCCGTTGAGTATGAAGTGGCTGCCGTCGGGCGAGGGCACGGCGCGCGTCCTGCAACACGACAGGGCGGGCTAGTGCGTAGTAGTGCGTGTAGGGGAGGGGTGAGGGCGGGTGAGGGGTCGTGCACGTACTTGATGGAGCCGGCGTCGGAGCCGGAGGAGGGCTCGGTGAGGCAGAAGGCGGCGTACTCCCCGCCGGTGACGCGCGGCAGGTAGTGCGCGCGCTGGCGCTCGTCGCCGAACAGCAGCACGCCCTTGAAGCCGATGGACTGGTGCGCGCCCAGCGTGATGCCCACGCCCAGGTCGTGCGCGCCCACCACCTCCACGAGGCGCGCGTACTGCGTGTTGCTGAGCCCCAGCCCGCCCAGCTCGGCCGGCACCTGCAGCCCGAACGCGCCCAGCTCCCACAGCCCCGCCAGCGTGCCCTCCTCGATCTGCGCGTCCGCGTCGTTCTTGGCGGGGTCGTTCACCTGCGGACACACCACACTCGCTCACTGACTCACTGACTCTCTGGCGCACACGTCCCCGCCACGTCCCGCATACAGTACCTCCTGGAAGAACTTCTCGACGGGCGGCACGAGCTCCACGAGCGTCTGGCGCTGCTCCTCGGAGAGCGGCTCCGGGAAGGGGAACACCTGCGCGGGCTCGAACTGTCCGCGGAACAGGTTCAGCGTGAAGGAGGCGCTCTGGCGCGCGGCGCGGGGCGCCTCCGCCGCCGCCGCCGTCGCCTTGCCACGACTGCATATATTACTTTCATATTGCATTACAAAATATAAATCTTATGCTATTTTATTTAGATTTAGAAAATATATGAAAGGTTGTTGTTTACGTGAAATATTTCCTCTAATCGTGTACCACTAATTTTAACACATATCCTTACCTAATTAAAAAAATGCTTTAGTAATAAACTGAGTATCACGATAATATAACTTCCAAACACTCCACTTTCCGCCCCGAATTCAAGAACGCGGAAGAAGGGCGAACTCACCGCCGCGCTTTATTTTAGGTACCAGAACGGAAAAATGAAAACGCGTGGGAATCGAACCGACATCATTGTCACATTGCGCCATGATGGCCTTAACAAATCAAGATAAAATATTATGACAACTAACCCATCAATATAACGCTCTGTGTTTTGTAGAACTTTATTAAAATGACATTGTTTTATAATGTATGTAAGGAAATATTCAAGGTCACTTAAATAATTATTTTTATAAAAATATGAACTTTAGAACTTGACTTTTGAATTATTCCTGCATTTAGTAACAAACATTTAAAAAATATAAAAATAAAGAGCATATTTGACGTCTACCCTTATCAATCATAATTGAGTCTAAAGTAGGTTAATTTCAAAATTACTTTGAGGTTGATAAAGAATATTGGGAAGATATTTATAATATTGTTATTAATTTGCTCCACATACGTGTTTGGGCAACAGTACAAAGTCCAAGGTTCGCAATGAGTTTAGAACAACGTATGTAACTCTATAAAAACAGGACAATTCCTCTGACCTGCGCACAGAAAACAGCCTGTTGCTTCTGCTGCTGAGGCAGCGGCTCGCACATGTCGCCAGCTTTGAACTCTTCATTGTATTAGATCAAAATTCACAAACAGAAACACGTAAAACAAAATGCAAAGATCACAATATCTCTATATCATATTAATTTCACTTTAACTGCTACTATAAGAATACCACGATAAAATAATTCAGAACAATAGGTGAATTTATTTAATAATAATTTTATGTAAAAGTTAACACTATAAAGGATTCACTGGACAGATGAACTATGAAACATCATAGTTCAGAGTATGGCAATTGGTAATTGGTAATTGGCAACAGTGAACAGAGTACGGTACACTGCTGGAGAGCTGCCAGTGTGGCGCGCCGGAGCGTGGGGGGAGCGCGCTCGCGGCCCACAACAACAGCTGACAGCTGAATGTCAACGTCAACTTCTCTGACATTCGGCTGTAATGAGGAAGTACAAGGATAATGGCCCAATGGCTAGTGGAATTTATTTATTTCATTAGTGAATATCTAGACAGATGACATTTATTCTAAGATCCACTTTGCCAATTGAATGAAATTCATATATAAAGATAAAATTCATATATAATCTCTCGGTTAAATGAGAAAATAATAATAATGTTGCAACATTTCTGAATTTCAAAGAGTTTAGTTCAAATGTCAATGTCAAATTGTACGCAATTTGAAGTTGACGGCGAAATGTTATGAACTTTGCAGAACAAATTATAAGTTTCCTGTTGGAGTGCTCACTGCACCAGTGCGTGTTTTAAGTTAAATATGTTATTAATTTTAAATTCTACCAGTTATTTATGATTAAATATTTATTTTAAAGCAAAAAACATGATGTTAGGAGTATTTTTGTATATTTTTGAAGTTAAAAAAGAGTTTCTAGTGTGCATATCGCTATCATTACTATACATAACCTATTATCTCGTAGAAGTCGTCAAGGTAAGATCAATCAAATTTATTACTGTGAGAATAGGTCAGTTCCATAATTTCATATTTAATAAATTACTTTTATATTTCCAGAAGCCAATATTGGTGTGTCGGAAAGGAGAGTTTCGACAACTTTTAGAAGAAAATGTTCCGTTACTAAGTGAGCCTTACTGGCCTACGCCGTGGTGCGTCGAGTCACGACTGCAGACCGTGCTCGGGTCCGTCATTCGGTCCCATTTCCTACCAACAGTTAACTACAAAAGGTATTATTATATTATTTTAAGATAAAACCTTAGTTTACGATTTATCGTTTGCTGCATTGCAGCAGTAATGTATGACAGAAAACAATGTACCTACATATTATTATTTTTTTAGCTTCACGCTGTATCCCGCACACAGCAGGGTAGTCAGTATACAATATCTGTAAAATCTCTTAATGTTGAGTCCGATATAATATAACACTAAGTCAGCAATGCAAAGGTTTATTTACTTTTATTCATATTTAATGATTTCACAGGCAAATACTGAAACTATCGGATGGCGGGCAAGTCGCGCTCGACTGGGCGGACGAGTGGGAGGCGGAGGGGGAGGCGGCGGCGGGGGAGGAGGCGCGGCCCGTGATGCTGGTGCTGCCGGGGCTGACGGGCGGCGCGCAGGCCGACTACGTGCGCTGCCTGGCGGCGGCGGCGCGCGCGCTGCGGGCGCGTCTCGTGGTGTTCCACAACCGCGGGCTCGGCGGCGTGCCGCTCACCACGCCGCGCCTCTACTGCGCGCTGTCGCACGCCGACCTGGCCGAGGTGGTGGCGGCCGTGCGCGGCGCCGAGCGCGGCCCGCTGCTGGCCGTGGGCGTGTCGCTGGGCGGCCTCATCCTGGGGCACTACCTGGCGGAGCACGCGGCGGCGGCGGCGCGCGCGCTGGCGGCCGCGCTGGTGGTGTCGTCGCCGCTGGACGTGGAGCGCGGCGCCGAGTGCATCGAGCGGCCGCCGCTCAACTCGCTGCTGTCGCGGCACATGGCCAGCAACCTGCGCCGCACGGTGCGCGCGCACGGGCTGGCGCGCGAGGGCGCGGCGGTGGAGCGCGCGCGCTCGGTGCGCGAGTTCGACCGCGCGTTCACGACGGAGCACTTCGGGTTCGCGTCGGTGGAGGAGTACTACGCGCGCGCGTCGCTGCGCGGGCGGCTGGCGGCGGTGCGCGTGCCGCTGCTGTGCCTGTGCGCGGCCGACGACCCCTTCCAGCCGCGCGCCGTGCTGCCGCTGGCGGAGGCGCGGGGCAGCGCGCGCGTGGCGCTGGCGGTGACGGCGCGCGGCGGGCACATCGGCTTCCTGGAGGGCTGGTGGCCGGCGCCGCCCGCGCGCCCGCCGCGCCGCCAGTACATCGCGCGCCTCGCCGAGCAGTACTTCGCGGCCGTGCTGCGCAACCCGCTGCCTCCCCTGCCTCCCTTGCCGGCAGACTAACCTAGCATTTACATGTTCGCACAATTGTTGATTATTTAAAGTTTACGTCTCTGTTGTGATATTTGACAAGGAAACTAGTATTACGCCCGTCTACGGCGATATATATATAGGGAGAGTATTATATAAAAAAATATTATATTTATACATTTACGCGCAACTGAGAGGTTGAGGTATGATTGTTAAGATTGTTTGTGGTCGGCGACCCGACGCGGTCGGAGGGGTGAGACCGTTGTTATTGCGCACGCCTGAGAGATGAGTTATATACATTTTATACGAGATAGTTATAAATTACGCATACATTCGTCCAAAGAGATAATAATAATACTAATCTGTGATGTTTTCGCACGAGCACGCGCACGCTTGTCGCGCGCCGCGTCCGGGGGGTCGCGGTCGCGCTTTACATATCTAAGTTTTTATTGTTTTTATTATTCAATAAATATTCATACACTAAATGATTGTTTTTAATGATACCTTAGAGCGATTGCGAAGTTTTCATTCGAGCGTCATTTTCATTTAAACTTAACATTAGCGTCTTTACGTGATCGACAGTGAAAGGGAGCAAGAGCAAATAAAACACAAGTGTGGGTAAGCGTAGTCGTATGTATATTCAGCCGCGCGATGAGAGTGGTCAGAGGGAGTGCATGTCGACGCCGACGGCGCGCAGCAGCGCCAGCATGTGCCGCTCCGCCTCGCGCCGCCGCGCCGCCGCCGGCAGCCGCGCCGCCGCCTCGCGCCCCGCCCGCAGCGCGCCCAGCGCCGCCGCGAACGCCTCCTCCCACCCCTCCCCGTCCGCCCCCTCCGCCGCGCGCGCGTCGCCCGCGTCCACGCGCCGCAGCCCGCGCCACGTGTGCGCGTGCAGCGCGTCGCGCACGCGCTCGACGCCGCACACGTCTGCGTCGTCGTCGTCGTCGGCGGCGCTCAGCGGCACGTGCTCGTAGCGGCGGCGACGCGCCCACGCGGCGAGGGCGGGCGGGGCGGCGGGCGCGCTCACCAGCAGGTGCACGGCGACGCGCTCGTCGCACACGCCGACGCCGCCCGCCCGCGCCCAACGCCCCTCTGCGCGCTCGCTGGCCGCCTCGTCTCCCTGCACACCCAAATCATACTGTATAATAAAACCCCTTATAAAATGTTTCATAGACACCCATCGGAAAACAGGTTGGCAATTGAAAATGTAGGCAAATGAAAAATACATTTTTGGATAGCATAAAAATTTAAACTCAACATATTGTTATAATGTTTGAAAACTCATACTATATTAATGTATTTTTAGTGTGTTGTGAAAACAAGACAACTAAGGAAAAAATACAAATTCTTTCCCACAATGGAAATAAATCAATTTTCAACAAATTTCTTATGGAATTTCAAAATCAATAATAAAATAGCAAAAATATAGTAGTTCCAGGACTTATCAACTAATAAAAATTACTTTAATTATAAATAGTTTTCTCTTAAATAATACTAAAGTATAAAGTGATATATTATATATATACTTATTATATACAAAATGCTTCCTTTCCTTTTGCAAAATAGGTATATACACATACTACAAAATACTTTTATAAGTGACTATTATACACAATTTCTATATCAATTTTATTTTATCAGCTCGGCTAATAAAAATCTCTTATCACAATATTGATTTACTTGTTGCATAGATAATGAGATATAAGTCAATATTATGCCTCGAGTACCTCATCTTCTGATATGTATATGATGTGAGCTTCCAATCTGTCGGCTAGTGACAATGGTAATGTGTCATTGTCTGCCACTGGGTACAGTTCCACTTCGGCTTTGTAATATTTGTTCTCAATTTTCCATATACTACTTTGTGTCTCATTTGAATTTTCATGTTCACTTTCATCTTGTGTATTAGAATTTATAATTTCTGGAATATGAAGATGATACAAAAATAGAGGCTTAGAATTTGGCTATAATACTAAATTTATAAGCGGTTTGCAAGATATTGACAAAAATGTGGTAAAGAACATATAAAAACAATTGTAGTCTTACTTGATATTAACACATTAGCACTTGCTACATCATAAGCGCTAACTAAGATTAGCGGTATTGATAAATGTGACGTGTTCTCCATGGGTGCCTCCATCACTCTTTGTATTTATAGTAATAATTGCGTAAAAGATGCCTTCTTCTTTTTTTTTTTAAATTAAAACAATATATATATTTATAATCTAGATGAATTGTTATATTATTTAGTATTTACAAAGTCGTAATAATATAAATAGTCATTAATTATGAAATGTTACATTTACAGCGACTGTATGTTTTTTTTATTAAACATTTATGACTTTACTACAGTAATAAATGTAAATATAGTTCGGCACACAGTGAGATCAATAGTCACCATTTGACCTAGAGATGTGCCAACTCGAGTTACTAACTCGAGTTGACTCGAGTTGGGCCTAACTCGAGTTAACTCGAGTTTTATTCTCTAACCCGGGTTAGAAATTTGAATACTATTGTGACACCGTGTCTCATCAGCCAAATGTTCACGTCAATAACTTAAAATACACTTCATTGTCAAATAGGCAAATTTCGGTTAATCTGTCACATTCACAACAAAAAAAATTAAAAAGGTGGAAATAACGAATAGGTTAAGGTAAATTGAAACTCACTTTTTCATGTGAAAAAAGATCGATTATAAATAATTTTGATTGTTTACAATATACAAATAACTTCTGGAATAGGCAAAAATAATATAGAAAATAGATGAAAAGTATAAATTGGAGTCCGCATCTTTATACTGGTAGAAACAAAACAAATCATTTACTCAGTTTCCTTCAGTTAACTCGAGTTACTTAACTCGAGTTCAACTCGAGTTAGGTGAACTTTAACTCGAGTTAACTCGAGTTGTGATTTTCCGAGTTGGCACATCTCTAATTTGACCAACAGAACCACAGAACACATTAACCCAAAAGTTGATTTGACCATTCACAAGTCACAGGTCAGACCGTAGACAATAGACTAGCGATGGGCCATAATCCAACGAACTCCTTGAATCAACGGTTGATTTCCCTTCAACGTTGTCAACGTGAATTGTTAATAAACTAGTTGAAATCATCAACAACGTTTTCATTTTAACATTGTTTGTCAACTGTCATTATATGAGAAACCAAATTCAACGTTTTCTTATTTCTAACGTAAATTATATCTTGCTAATTTTTAATAATATTTTAGAACGTTTAAATTAACGATGTAAGAACCTTAACATGATATAATGGAGAATGTTAATTAATTTTGATTATTAGCACTCCATATTCTCTGTCAAAAATAAAAAAATACTAGTGGAAGAATTACTTCTACACGTCAATTAGTTTCCGTCAATATTTTTCCATTCTGACCGGCTTCATGAAGTGTTATACCACTTGTGCCAAAATTTTTAGCTTTAATCATTTTCAGTGTGGTACCAATATCTGAGAGCCTAAATTTTATGAAATATCACTTGGTAGCAGTTACTGAAGGCTCCTCACTCCGACGATGAAATATGTAAGCTACTTTTAAGCCTGGGAAAATTTACATTTGTCCAGGGAAACGCGGACGAAGCTGATAGCGAAAGCTAGTTTGCATTACATCAATGTATCTTTATTTAAATTTACTAAGAAGAGCGGCACTTATATATACATACGTACCCACCTACCTACCTACAAAACTATAATACATTTTGTTGTCCTTAAGTTCTTTATCGTAAAAATTAGGTATGTACTTCTACTAATTGAGTTGCATTCTTCATTACGACATTAGTAGGATATTTTGAACAGATAAACTTTTAACCATAAGTAGTAGTTCCTCGATTTCGGCGGCACAAAATCACTGTTTGTTGATAAATAATGCTCAACCATTAATCCATCTATTTTAGGTAGATTATCCGATTGCCCTTTTTCGAATCCTTCATCCATTTTATTAATAAATATTAGACTATTAAAATAGTCAAGCTGACGAAAACAACAAAATACTGCGCAAGCTGTTACACCTACTATAACCGCTAGCGACTTGATAATACGGCGTGTTGTCAAATGACGTCACAAGCGGTATAGTGGCTCTTAGCGGGACTCGATATTTTTCGAAACTTTGAATGCCCATAAAATCAAAACTACTAGGTATTCTTGACTACAACAAAAACTAGTGTATTTGTGTACTTTCAAGCTTTACTGAGACAAAATTCCAAGCGATTTAGCATACCTAGTAACATTATTCATTGTAATTTAAAATGAGATTTATTATTTTTAAAATTTAAAATATTTTTAATAGACATGAAAAGGAGTATAGTCCTGTATCTCGCCCGTTTCAGGCGCCCTGGCCGATAGAAATCTGTTTAAAGTGGGTTGTTTGTTTATGAAAGAAATGTTATTCATTTTCGATTGATAATTTGTGACAATTCGCACACAAGTTTTCAGGTCGTCCTTGAAAATTTTCAAATAAATATATGATTAATAAATTCATAAGTGGGAGAAGTTACGTGTTGTTAAATTTATGTTAAACATATTTTTTTGTTATTTATTAGAATACATAACAATAAAGATATTTACGTCAAGCAATATTATATTTAATCTTACACCTATGTCTATACAGAGCCAAATTATTTTCGGTTTGACAATATTATCAGTTGTTTAGTTACGAATACGTTCGTTTAGTTTTGAATTTTGAGTGTGCCAGTTCGAATAATACAGTGTCTTTTAGTCTTATTATCTGTTCTTTTTGTTTGTCAGTGTCAAACGTCATAAGAGTTTTTTTCTCATAAAATAAAGTTGCGAATTTTGTTCTAAAATAATTATGAGATAAATAGTACAGTATAAGTGGGCAACATAATCCGAAGTTTATAATACATATATTATTTTAATATGCTATAGAAGGCGATGTTAAGAGATACAATTTTGTACTAGTGTGATTTTTAAAGCATTAGTGCCATCATGGACAACATCGTATCGTGGACTGCAGAAGACGAGGCCATTATTGCAACCAATACCGATGCAACTGAATGTAAAAGATGTGCCGTGGAGTTGGGCTACTGGAAAGACGAATATATTACCTACTTTGCTAAACATGTAGATCGTAAAGCTCCTGAAATAAATCGCGGATATTATGCCAGAGTTAAAGCCATGGAAATGTTTATTCATCAGTTCTTAGAGGTAACTTTGAAAAAAATTTATTTTTTTCAGATTATTTTTTACGATTACATGTTTTTTTTAGATATTTTAATTGTATTGTATTTGTTAAGGTTTTCAGATAGACATATATTGTATTGTATATAAAAATAATTTCAGTGTTAATATACTAAAAACCCTTAATACGGAATCTTATGTGAGAAAACTTATTAAATTGGAAATAAAAACTGAAATATTTTGTGTAGTTATAAGCTATTTTATATTTATATAGATTTCATCTAGGTATTGATTTACACTTTTTTTGTGAGTTACATTTTGAGATTGACATTTTTAATATGCAACTCTACCTGTTCCTATTTTTTTCTAATGTTTGCTACTATTGTTGTAGCATACACAGCACATTAAAAGTTATGATAAATAATATTAAGCCTGAATGATTTTTTTAAACATGGTCCAAGTTAATGGAGTTATGTTTGTATCAATTGGGTCATATTAGCATAATAAATATCATAATAATTTCATAATATCATAGTAAATATCATCATATTAAATAATAAACGTCATATAAGTACTATTTGTATTATGTGAAATTCTTCTCTTTCTTACAGAGATGCGGCACAAAATGTCAAATCATTAACTTGGGATGTGGATTTGACACTCTTTATTGGCGACTAAAAGATACCACTCAAGCTGTCAGTAACTTTATTGAACTGGATTTCCCTTCAGTCACAAGTAAAAAATGTCACATCATTAAACGCAACAAACAGCTACTTGAGAAAATATGTAAAGAAGGTACGTTCAATTTCACTTCTATTACTTAATTAAAGATCACTTTCTAACAAAAATTGCATGAAAATTAAGCATTCCATTAACTTTAAACTAATGCATCCTTATTCACAAGTGGTCTCCAGCATTGTTAAAAAAAATAATGTATTTCTAATGAGTTCCTGATTCCATAAGATCAATGTGATTTAGTATTTTGGGGTAAAGCCAGTGAAAAGCCTTGCTATATCTGTAGACAAGTGATAGACACAGCCAAATATTTAACATACAAGATACAATCAGTCAATATAACAAGTAACATCCAGGGAAATATGGCAATCAAATAAAAAAAATGTTGCATTCAGCTAGTGGTATAGCAATTTATTTCTAACACATATTTTAAATGTACATTAGTAGGACATTAGTGAATATTTGGCTAGGTAGATAGAGGTGTAGGTAGTTCAGGTGAGTATTAACATGTATTTTAAAGGAGCTGCTTATGTGTACATTGTAAGGGGATAGTAAATCCCCTGCACTGTCCCAACCTATTCTCTTGGTAACACACCGGTTTGGTGCCTGCATATACATGGAATGCTAAAGAGTAGTGTCCGACCGAAACTAGATTTTCAGCCTTCGGTTCGGCTCAGTTTTTGCCGAAATCGAAACTGATGACGTCTTAAAATTTGTATAATATGTAAAAAATAGTACAACTTTAACACTTTAAAAATTACATAGTGTCAAGAATGTCTGTTTGTCACTTTCTGCCTGAAATGGATACGTTGAATGTTGAGTGGTGAAACTTAATGCTATGTTTTAGATACCAGAGTGGAGAAAAGAAATAATTATTCTCCAATGATTTCTTCTGCTTTCAATTTAAATAAAAATAAAGTATTTATTTATTTATCAGTTTGTTTAGTTTTTAATTCGTTATCACCGAGCGATCAACTCTGTGTGTGCAGACGGGGAGGTGATCATCCGGTCGGGCGACCTGCACTCGGACGGCTACCACCTGCTGGGCTGCGACCTGCGCTGCCTCGGCGAGGTGCGCCGCAAGCTGGAGGCGGGCGGCGCCGGCGGGGACGCGCCCGCGCTGCCCACGCTGCTGCTGGCCGAGTGCGTGCTCGTGTACCTGCGCGCGGACGCGGCGCGCGCGCTGCTGCGCCACCTCGCCGCCGCCTTCCCGCGCTGCGTGCTGCTCGTGTACGAGCAGTGCAACCTGGCGGACCGCTTCGGCGAGGTGATGCTGCGCAACCTGCGCGCGCGCGGCGTGGCGCTGCCGGGCCGGGCGGAGGGCGGCGCGCCGGGGGAGCAGGCCGCCCGCCTGCGCGCGCTCGGGTTCGACGCGGCGCGCGCGTGGGACATGGAGGCGGTGTGGCGCGCGCTGCCCGAGGACGACCGCGCGCGCGTGGAGGCGCTGGAGATGCTGGACGAGCGCGAGCTGCTGCTGCAGCTCAACACGCACTACGCGCTCACGGTGGCCACGCGCGGCGACCTGTTCGCGGACCTCGACCTCAACGCGTAGACACACACACACACACACACACACGTCTCACGTTTAAATATTAAATGTCTATATTTTTTGATGTCCAGAAAATTGAGTATTTAACAAATCTGTGCTGTAAAGAGAGGCTTACGCACTAAATATCAAATAATGTATCGAAGAAGCACACGACCTCGTAATAATTTAGTACATACAGTTTTTTAAATCTTTAATTTATAAATCCCCTTTTTTCTCCTGAGAAGCTGACGTGTTCCAATAATAAATTTCTGTATTTTCCGCCTATTTGAGGAACAGCACACTGATGCTAGGTGCTCCCACGACGATTGCTGGATACCCAACAATCATTACTAGTACGGTTATGCTTCAAATTCATAAAAATATGTTTTATTAACATTGTAAATTTTTCTTGTAAATATTAGAGTGGGATATGAATTCATAGACACATCATATTAAAATTTTTCGATTCAGTTACTATTAGAATATTTAATTTCGTACGTAGTGAATGTGAACATCTTAATAATATTTACAAAGTGACTCTCGAGTTAACGTTATCTAATATAGCATCGGGAGTGCGGCGACGACGAGCCGAGGAGGAGCCCGTCGCGTCCACACACTCACTCAATCTATTGTACTTCTAAGTGTTATTTATTAATGAATAAAAGTAAATACTGTATAGCGAGGAGCAGTTTTATTGCATTTACGAGCAGTTCTATATGTGCGGGAGGCAGGCGGCGAGCGCGCGCCGCAGCGCCTGGCGCACGTCGGGGCGGTGCGGCCGCCCCTCGCAGAACACGTGCGTGGCGTGCCGCTCCACGTGCACCAGCGTGTCGTGCCGCGGCAGGTGCACGATGCAGCCGTCCGCGCCCGCCTCCACGCGCGCCTCGCCCACGCCCTCGCGCGCCAGCGCCGCCACCAGCGCCTCCACGTCCAGCGCGCTCCAGTGCACGCGCCCCACCGCCTCCTCGTCCGCGCCCGCCGCGCCCGGCAGCGCCGGCGCCGCCGCCAGCTCCAGCCGCGCGTCGCGCACGCGCAGCGCCGCGCACAGCGGGGCGGCGCGCAGGCCGGCGCGCAGCTCGCGCGGGGCCGCGCGCGCCGCCTGCGCCGCCAGCGCGCCGCACAGCGTGGCCCGCGCCGCGCGCCGCCGCACCGCCAGCGAGCGCGCCGCGCCGCGCCGCACCACCACCGTGGGCACGTCGCAGCTGATGTGCGGCCGCGCGCCCGCCCCGCCCGCCGCCGCGTACTGCTCGGGCAGCGCCAGCTCGCGCGGCCGCAGCTCGCGCACCAGCTTGTTGGCCTGCGAGTAGTTCAACGACGTGTCTATGGGACAGTGGAACGCCTTCATGCTCAGCGGTTGGAACGGCGCCAGGGCTTCCAAGTACGGGAAATCGGGCTCTGGAAAAGAGTTACGATATGTTGATTTTTACTACTACCGAGACTAGAGGAACGTAAACGAGCGCGACTCGGCAGCCGACCTGTGAAGATGATGGCGTGCGCGGGGTTGTTGGCCCACAGCTCGACGAGGTGCACGGCGGCGCCGAAGCGCAGGCTGGGGTGTCCGCAGAACACGACGCAGGGCTGCCGGAAGTCGGCGCTGAAGGCGTCGTCGTGCAGCGAGCGCGCGTGCTTGAGGCGGCCGCTGCGCACGAGCGCGGCGTGCGGGAAGGGCTCCTCGGGCAGGTACACGCGCGCCTGCTTGCCGGCCGACACCCACTCGGCCAGGATGTTGCTGTAGGCCAGCGACGAGTCGGCCACGGGCGACACCACGTAGAGCGGCACGTGCGCCAGCCCCGCGCCCTCCAGGTGCGCCGACAGGCACTCCAGCAGGTCGTACAGCACGCCGCTCGGGTACACGGGGCACAGCGCCGAGCCGCCCGCGCGCAGCGTCACGGTGGCGTGCACGCACAGGTCGCCCAGCATGTGGTCGGGGTTGTGCGCCGGCGTCTGCGTGAGCGCGGCCAGCACCAGCAGGTCGGCGCCGCGCAGCGCGGCCTGGTTGATGGGGCGCGGGTGCGTGGTGAGCGTGCTGGAGCCGCTCACGTAGGCCACCTTCTCGTGCGCCGAGCGCAGCACCCAGTTGGCGGAGCCGAGGCAGAAGCCGGAGCTGACGGCCGTGGCGTCGAGCGCGCCGTACACGTCCACGCGCTCGTCGTAGCGCACCACGCGCACGCGGGCCAGCGCGCGCGCCAGCGCGGCCGGCGCGAACAGGCGGCGCCAGGCGCGAGGGCGCGCGGCGTGCGCCAGCGGCGGCGGCAGCACGTGCAGCAGCTCCTTCCAGCGCCGCGCCGCGCCGCCCACGCCGCCCCCGCCCGACACCCACTCCGACAGCTCCTCCAGATAGAACCTATCACAACAATATTACAAATATAATGTTTACTAAATTATTAATCACTCAATCTCTCAATTTCCTATATTTCTATGAATACTTAATAAAATATTTTATCTTAATACCTTAATATTAATAAAAAAAGTATAATGTGTATCATATGATTAAGCATAATCATATCAAGAGAGTTATGTATGAATATGTATGAATTATGTTTACCTTCCAATTTGCAAAGTGGGTTCTGTAGCATACACCTGTCCCTTGAAGCCGGTGTCCTCGGTGATGAAGGGCAGAGCCATCATGCAGGTGTAGTTGGAGATGAGGATCACATCCAGTTGGGAGAAGTCAACCACTTTGTCTAAAGGTGGACAGAACTCTGGTATGCTGTCCACAAACACTCGACCGCAACATTCCTTTAATTCCTGCAAATTAAAGTTGTGATTAAATAAAAATATGTAATTCTAATGGCAAGACACTCACTTTGATTTAAAATTACACTTGTCCCTTCCATATTATAAATCAATTCTATATATGATTATAGTAAATATATAATTTATAACATTAAAAATAACTGGAAAGATTTATTTAGTTTTATAATTTTTCCTTCAATACATGTATACAGGGATAGTTGTCAAAACATTTCCTTTTCCCAAAATTGTAATTTTGATGGGTGTGATGTGTAATTCTTAACAGAATAGAGATAAAATTTAATGCATATTCCATCATGCTTAAAGACAGAATGCCACTGTAGCCTTGTATATTGGTATTTCAAGCTACACTACTAATAATAAATTTAATAAAATTACCCCTTCTAATAAAGGATCATTGACATGTGGTGGTGTGTAATTAGGCAGGGAGGCAAGCCGTGTGCTTGGCACTGGTGGTAGCGGCAGGAAGTTGAGAACCGAGTGGGCCGAGAGCCCACAGTCCAGCATGATCAGTAGCTCCTTGAAGGATAGCACGAAGCATGGCTTCGATGCATCACTGCTTAGGCAATACTGTGAACAGATTTTGTAAATATCAATGTATCAATATAGTAGATTCATTGTAAAGGAATATTCAAGCAGAAAGTCACTACTTACTAATTTCATACTGAGTTATATTATTTGTCTCCTTTATATTAGTAGTCAAATTATCATTATTTAACTTAATTTTTTTTTCAAAGAACAAACTTATAATTTAGGTGTGACAATAGTACTACAAAGTAAGTTATAATTGATACACAAGTTGAATGTGGAACTTAAATTAATATTTTATACAGTTAATAATGGCAACTGCAAAATGTGTATTATATGTGTGATTATAAGACATAATTTGATTCTATTATTAAGAAAGTCGGCACTTTTTGACAAGCATTTGTTGTCTATCAATTTACAAACGATTTGATAGATAAGAACAACGTTACCACAGATTATTAATTTTAAGCCGTTCAATAATCTACGGTTTTAAAAAGATAAAAATTGAATGTTTTATGAAATCATCGTTTTTGCCTTTTCCTTTTTCTTTACAAACTTACATTTATTAAATAATCCCTTAATCCTATGATGAAGAGAATTTTGTTTATATTTAATTGCTAAAAGAAACGCATCTACGTAGACGCGTGGAATTAACGTAAAATGCTACGCCATAGATGGTTAAGACGTTTCTACAAATGCCCTTTTTAAGTATTTTTAAATTTATTGATTTGATTTAAAAATGTAAAATATTTTTTGTGTAATAAAAGTATAATTTAAGCCACTATAATTCATATGGTTATGGAATGTAACAGTAGATACTCTTTACTCTTTGATGAGAGGTTCAATGCGTAAAATTGTATCTACTAGATTAAAGCATGTCATAAAAAAATCATTTAATAAAACTTTAAAAGTTTCGATTTCCGCTGGAAATTTTGTTTCGTTCGAACGCTCATAAGAAGTAGTAAGTAGTATAATATAAAAAAATAATATATTAGTTTTGTCATTTTCTTTCTAATGTTAAAGAATAAAAATATAAGTAGATATTTCTTTGCTAAAACTTTAAAAAAATACTTTAGTTTTGTTATCAGCCATCACGAATCGTCAATAAAACGTGATTCATAAAAATGAAATAGTTTAAAGACGTGGGCGCATAATATTTTTCGATATGTACGTCCTTCCCTTTTCTGTAATAAAAATGAAGAATAAATCCGATTAAACATTAAAAGTAAAAAATGAATAATATGGAATTTTGTCAAAAATTATAATAAATTGTTAAAGTATTAAATATATTATATACTAGCGGAAATAAATAAAGGATCGTAAAAATTTTCCAAATTTTTTGACGTTTTTTAAGTGCCATTATTTTCTTCAAAAATGGTTGCATTGAAATAAAAAACAAGCATTTTAAAGCTTAAAGTTTCTAGTTTTGAGAACTTAAGATGGAAATTATTTTCAAGCGACGTGTTCCGATGAATACCGAGAGAGAAAAAAATTGAATATTTTTCACTTTATTTTTTGGTCTAAAAAGTTGGAACATTTTTCTTCAACTTAATATATTACTTATATGGATCGGATAACTTGTTTATCTAGCTTCAAATTGCTGTTGTTAAAAATTTGGTACATATACTCCTCGCTGAGATGTGGAATTCTGACTGAAAAAGGATCTTTTTGTCTTTAACCATAAATATCTCAGTAACCGTTGATTGTACAAGAAAAGTAAGGAGAATGTTTGCATTGATTTATTGATCATTAAAAGAAGAACTTTTTGTGGCTTTTGAGAAAGATATATCAAGAAAACTAGTAAGGTCGACTGTGCGTTTTCGATTACATCCATTAAGCCGTTTTTTGTTTCATTGAAAAAACTATAAAACGAAATGATATTTCAGCTTTTTTCATGTTTTATAGTGTTTACATTTATAGTGACGATTTTACAGATTTTTATTGATATAAAAATCTGTAAAATCGTCACTTTTTAATTTTGCTAAAGGTGATTTTTCAAAGTCGATAGTCGTTCGTTTATAAAATGAAATGTATAAAATCGAGTTAAAGTTAAAAAGTTAAAGTTGCATTATTAAAATAGCAATAACAAGTCGAATACGATTAATGGCATAATAAAGCCATTTTAAAAAAGTATGAATGTAAGTATTTTGTGTTTGGTTATATCAAAGAAGAATATATTTGGCTGAACTTAACACCGGAGAGACATGAAAATAATATATAATCTTTGCCCCGAGTGGGAATTGAACCCCAAGCCATCGCTATTACGCTTACAGTCATCGCAAACCGGAGACGGTTCCCGATTATGTCACAGTTAGCAATGTATTGCTAACAAGTTGTGTGTAATATACTGCTAAAGTTATAATTCTAAAATTAAGGTAGCCTCAGTTACTCCTTATTGTATGAATTATATGCGTGTTAAAATCGATCCAACCATTTCCGAGCTTAGCCGACAGACATAGAGACAAAAAAATTAAATAGTGTTATTATACCATATGTACTGTATAAAAAACCGGTAAACATTTACTTTAAAGTGATTACAAACAGACACTTTAATTTTATTTATTTGTTTAGTTGTATAGATTTCTGAAATTAAAAATACGTTTAGTAATATGCGTAGTAGATGCAAATGGCTACTTTGTAAGTAGAAATTAGGGCCATTGAATGTTCGATAACAGTCCTTGATTAGTAGAATACTCATTAGCAACATTGCGCAGGTATAAGGCAATCTCATAATCAATGGCATTAAATAGTTATCACTACTTAATATATCTTTAAAAAGATAATTAGTAATGAACATGAAAAAGAAAGAAAGAATATAGCATATATAATTGATGTCAAAATTCTATATAACAATTCAGTGCCTGATTGATAAACAGATAAACAAATGGATTAAGATTAAAATATATTTTATAAAATAAATATGCAACAGTTCAATGTCCAATAAAAATTATTATTATAAGTTATCTTTTTCTTATATTTTGTCACATGAACAGATAAATAAAAGTTTCTAATATTCAATCTTTTCAAGATTGCAATTTAAATTTATATAGTAAAAAGAGGTTCACATTTATACGGTACAGACGCAGAGGCAGTCGTCTCACATATTATCCATGCATTTCTTATAATTTGCCAACTTTACTGCTTTTTTTTAGTTTATACCAAGAAACAAAAATATGATTTAGACTGGTGTCGCCTGCGATATACAAAAAAAAACTTTTACATTTTATACTTGATGCAAACGAAGTTGCGGGATACAACATCCTGTGTATCAGATATGTTTGAGTTTTCTTAACAGATCTGCATTCTGTTCGAGTACGACGAGTACGTATTTTATTGTAATTATGCACGTTCTTATGTTTTATTGGTGCATAATTAATGTAATGATATGTGTGCAGTAATTTTACGTCGTATAAGAGGTCGTGGGTTCAGACTAGTTACTTTGAAACTGGTTGTGTTTTTATTACTTTATTGAATAAAATGTTGATATAAATATATATAGGCCAAAGAGTAACAACGCACCAAAAAAAACTATTTTACATTATTTCTGTTACAATAAACGTTAGTTAACCATGTTGGAAATACAGAAAGTACTTAAGAAACTACTAGTTAGGACGACGTGCTGGGTCATTGAATATTTTGAACAGCCTTATTAGCTCTACATTTTTCAACTCGACGACGGTAAGTGTTATTTACGTATTAGATTATATATATAAATAAATAATATAAATGTGACTAACCATTTATTAATGTTATAGAACCCACAATAATGGTTTTTTCTGTTTCTGTGCACGCTAATTTCAGAAACAGTTTTACTATTTTAAATGTATTTTTGAACTGTGTATCGTAAAGTTTCCTATATATTTTTTATATTTCATTTATTTTAATTAGTTTATTAACAAAATGTCATTGTGGCCAGTTGTGGTGCAGAGGCACAAGCGTTTGACTGTAAACGACTGGTTGTGGCTTCGATTCCCACTCGACGAGTGGAAATATTTAATATTTCCATTTTCTTCGCTCTGGTGTCGAGGTAAAGTGCGGCATTAAGTTCCGCCACTTAACACGCAATGCCTCCGAATTCGTCGGAAAGTGGGGAACGGAGTGTCTTAACACTAGGTGTGTTTAACAAAATTAAAAGTGTCATAATACCATTAACATAAATTATATCGTGGGCGTATTTAACTGCTAGACAGACACATCCAGGCAGGTCCGTGTGCTTTACTCAAATCTGGACGGTTAGGAATAAAATCACTTTTGCAATTTTCTAACCATCGTTGAAAGGCCAGTGAATCAATTGATTTTAATATACAGTACCAGAGCGAAGAAATTAAAATTTAAATAATCATTCCCACGAGTAGAAATCGACCCCACAACTATGTATCGTGTTTACAAGCAGACGCTGTCACCCTGCACCACGACGGCCCTGCTGACTTTATTAAAATATGAATAAAAAATGGGGAACGGGGTATCTTAGCACTAGGTTACCTCTACCTATCCTGCTGTGTGAGGGATATAATGTGAAACTAAAAAAACAACAATGTTAAAGGATTTCCTATTAGTGTTTGGCAAGGAATGCCTTATATAATTAATTTTGTCATTAACGCCTCTTAGTAAACCTAAGACAACTAGAAATACATAGTATTCTTTAAATTTAACATATTGTATTTATCATCAAAGCTATTAATATTTTCATAACTATATTCACAATTTATCAAATAACAGAACGAAATAACTTGCAAAAATAAAATAAATCGTTATAAAGTACTTGTTTTTTATCCAATTTTGAAGCACTTGTTTTAATCATTTTAATCAACGGTTTATTTACATAATAATATTTACAATGTATGCTCGTAGCTCGTACTCGATATACACATACGAGTATATACGTGTGTGATATATAACGGGCCGGTAATTAGTATTTTATTTAAGCGTGTATTAAATATTAACAATATTGTTGCTGAAGGTCTCGCTTGTCGTGCGAGTGAGTAAGTATACTATTTAAATTTTTGAATGTTTACTTTAATTTTCGTTCACGAATCTTCCGTATTTTGCGATTTAGAAAATTTAAGTGATATATTATTTACTCCACTTTCATTTTTTTCAAAAACCATGGATTTGGTATGTTGGGTAGTGGAACTTAACATTGTATTCTGCGCAGGTATATTTTAAATTATTTAAGGTGATTTTTTTTAAATTTAAGCCTATAAATATTGCAATATTATGAGTATAAAATGAAAACATTAGCAGGTACGCCTCCTCCACCCACACAGTATGGCTGCCACGTCACGTACACAACAATTACTTAAATAAGTTCATTTTCATACTTCACTAAGCTCAAGGAATTTGAATGCATTGACGGGTTTACCGGTGGATAAAGAAATTTTAATTAGTTAAAATACTAACTCCTTAACGAGTTTGTACAGTGGAACACTCAACAACAGAAACACACGTATGTATGTTGTGTACTCTTATATACTTCGTGCACTTCTATTGTTTTCAATTTCACACACATTAGATAAGCATTATCTACACGCATTTTCCCACTTCAAGTTATAATCAAGCTTAATTAAATAACATTAAAAAAACATACGCTGAAGACAGTACCAAGTCATATATATTTATAAAAATAAGCTTTAAATGATAAAAATAACATAGTAAAGTTACGAACTAACAAACAATAACATCGACGTTTAGATAACAACAAACCCATATGATTACAACCTACAAAAGTTCCCAGACAGTCAACAGTCCGAGGTTACAGTTTACACCTTTACGAGTACAATATACATACAGTGTAAATAAGTCACTTTTCAAGGATTACGTATTACAAAGTCTTTGCTGGGAATATTTTCCGAGTTTAACTGAACAAGTAGGAGTAGAGCACGGTGGAGAGCAGGCCGAGCAGCACCGGGAACTTCCAGGAGGAGAAGAAGCTCGCACTCTCTGTGTCGGTGGCGGGGCCTGTCCAGATGTTCTTGGAGCGGCTGGACTCTATCCGCTCGTCGGCGACGACCTCGCCGATGAGGAACTTCTTCATGAGCTCCTTGGCGTCGAGGCTGTGGCCGATATCGTCGAATTCCTCGGTGGCGTCCTTGCCGGCCGTGTTGAGCAGCACCTCGTGCCCGCCGGGGTGGTCGTCCAGGAACTTGGTCACGTCGTACACCTGGTTGTCGATGATGAACACCGCGTCCAGCTTGGTGTTGCGGTCGGCGATGTCGCTGCGCTTGAACTGTTTGAGAGACATGTTGGTGCGAGTGAATGCGAGTTTCTGACCCGGCGAGTCACAGCTGAATGGCAGCACGCCGACGCTGACCGCCGCCCCGCCCCCGCACCCCCGCGCGCCCCCTCGCCCCTACACCCGCTCTACTATCGTGTTATTACTATCCAAACTCATGCGCCGCGTCACCGTGACTTGACTTGATAACGACAGGTAATTTATTTATAATGTATCTGCATCTATAACAAAATTCACCTATATTTTACTCAGATATCTTTTTTAAATGATGTGGAATTTTAAACGTGCAAGAAAAGTAAGAATTTATATAGATATCCCCTTTTCGCCTAGCTTTGGGGCTCTAGAACAGAATGAACAGGGACCCTTTTTTGATGTGTAAGAATCACGTATGTGAAATTATGTTCTTTTTTATTTATTTAAATAATTAAACAATGCTCAGAGAAAAGTTTTCATAAAGTTAATATAGGAATTTTTGTTATTACGAGACTGTTGCGCTAGCGGCACGACCTTGACTCGACATATCACCTCGATGTTAGCGTTTCCATATCTATACTTATGTTTTTTATTTAAAATTATGAGGAAACAACCGAGGCTCAAATAGTAATTTAAATCATTTATAATAAAAACTGTGGGTTTGTTGTTTAAAACATCTAAGAAATTGTTGTATATATGTATTTTCTATGTTGGTACCTAAGTAATTTGGAATACATTTGCTCCCATTTACATGAGAGCACACAATAAAAATAAATGAATGTTAAGTAAATATTCCTCGCATAATCCATTATTTAATTACATTAGTATATACAACTGTCTTTTAGAAACAATTCCCCAAGTGTCCCGCCTCGCCCTCTCCGCCCCCGACCCCCGACCCCCGAGCCGTGTCGTCTCGAGCGCACCGTTACAGAGCACAGTGACACAATCCAACAAAATATAAATAATAAGGTTCTCTCAACACCAGTCACACCTGAATTTTACATAACAGGTTGTTCAACATGCCTGTTTACAACCAAAACTGCACCGTCATCTCGTCGCGGCGAAACGAGTACGCGACGCGCGTTAAAATATGTAAATATACATTAAGATGGCAATCGCGGCGAAGGTCAGAGGCGGCGTCCACACGTCCAGCAGCCCGCGCAGCGTCAGCTTATGCTGGCTCTCTGCCACGCTCTGCTCGTCTTTGAGGACCTCCCAGCGCTCCTCCTCGACCACTTCCCCGATCTTGAAGGTGCTGCGCCAGTTCTTGGCGTCGTCGCTGTGTCCGACGTCGCGGAAGCAGCGCGAGGCGTCCTTGCCGGCGTTGTTGAGGAGCACCTCTGCGCCGCCGGGGTGGTCCTCTAGGAAGGCCGACACGTCGTACACCACGTTGTCTATAATGATGGCCGCGTTGTCTTTGCGGCTCCGGAGGCCGACCTCCTCACGCGTGTATAGTTGCATGTCTGAGCGCGTCGCCCGAGGCCTGCTGACTGCCGGTCCACGTTGGCGCGCCTCGTCGCACCTCGTCGCACCTCGTCCGACGTGGTCTCGTCGTTGACGAGGTCCTACGCAACTGACCGCAGGAAGTTGCGACACCGTTAACCTTTAAGTTCACAATGTTGAATACAGTAACACAAACTTTATATTTAAAACAGTGAATTTAAAACAGTTAATAGAATAAATTATAAAAAAAGAGTGTACATTTTTTAAAAGTATATGATGTTTAAATATTCTTTTTTTAGAAATTCATTATTTCGTTTTATATAATTAAGACTGAATTTAAATATTTTTTGCAGATTTCCAAGATAACAATCATTTTAAATATTCCGTGAGTAAAGCTATATCTATAACTGTAAGAGCTCGTTAGAGGCAAGAGACCGAAAACATAACAGCAGCGTCTATGACAGTTAGTGTTATTACGTTCCGAGCAATTTCATCAACAACGAGCCAGAGTTTTATAGTCTGTAGTGGAGAGAATTGATCTAAGACGCAATTATGCAAACAAGTTGTTTGTATTTGTGTCGCGCATTGCGTCAGAGCGCCAACTTGCTTCATTCATTATAACTTGCGACCAAACAGCGACATCAGGACACTAGTCCTTAGTCACTAGTCACTAGGCGACCCTGCAGTGATTGCTTTTACGTTTTATTATAAAACTAAGCTAGTTTTATTCACGGCGGACAAAATTTAATTTTCAAATAGATACTTAATTACGTAATATGAACATTCGTGACTTTGTGTTGTCTCACCTTACTTGAACTTGAATTTATGCTAAAGACTATATAATTAGAGATCCGCTTCGGTTCGACTGGTATTTTTTTTGCCAAGAATTTATATAAGTGTGCAACCTCAACGTGTCCACGTTGAGGTTGCACGCAACAAAGTATTCGTCATATTATTATGGCGGTAATATTGGAATTTGACTTGCAAAGTTTACTTACAAGAAGAAAAATGTAGATAGGTGGATTTAATCAAAGGAACATTAATATGCAAAAAAACATCAAAGGAACAAAAAATACGTAACTTAAAAACACATGTATTGTGCATACATATAATAACCAGTCCACTGATCGCACTGATTTGTTGACTTATTCAAACTATTGAAATAATACCATGTATGCAATTTTTGAAAATTCTACTTCTAAGAAAAAGAAAGAGGACTTTATTAAAAAATGAAGCTATTTTAAGGCTATTAGCATTAAAAGTGAGTAAGCACATGTTTTAAGAGTTTTGGGCAATTTTCATTATCCAGACTTATTCCGAGTAGTTATTATATTTCTAGAAAGATCTGTCAAAATAGGTGTCACTCCTAAAGTACCATTTTATTATTACTTCTAATGTTATTAAAGCAGCCGAAACAAGGTACAGACGTATAGTAATAAAATAGAATAATAAAAAAAAACGATTAAATTATTAAATCCATATATAGTAATATATTATGCTGATACACTTTATTTATTATATTTTCCCTACTTTAAGAATTTGCCGGAAGTTCCGCTTTGTCTTGTGCAGTGTGCATCACATGTGAGTATCATGTAGGAGTACAACAAATTTACGGAACAACCCAATATCCGCTCTCGTTAGAGCTGCAGTCTGCAACAAACTTCGAAGCCGCTTTGCTCTTCGCGTCGCGTAAACTTCACTGACTTCACATATTTCCTAATATTTTTCCCAAATTAAAGTAAACTTGATTACGGAATATGAACCATTTTGAAAAACTTTGAAAGTAATACGAATAGGTACTTTATAGGTTAGTTGGAGTCTTATAAACGATCATAAAATTTAATAATAATTTGAGACTGAGGTGTTGCATTATCACAACATCACACTGTACGCGATGGTTTTAGCTTTAGTTACCACTCAAAGAATGATTATATTTGGATTTTTTTTTTGTTTTTTTTTAGCTTCACGCTGTATCCCACACACAGCAGGGTTGGCAGAGGGAACCTCGTGTTAAGACACTCCGTTCCCCACTTTCCGCCGAATTCGGAGGCTTGCGTGTTAAGTGGCGGAACTTAACGCCGCGCTTAACTTCGACACCAGAGCGAAGAAAATGGAAATATAATTTCCACTCCTCGAGTGGGAATCGAACCCACAACCAGTCGTTTACAGTCGCACGCTTGTGCCACTGGGCCACGACTGGCCACAATTATAAAATTATGTATTGTGATATCTCCGGTCTTGTCACCAAGACCAATCGTGACATTAAGTTCGGCTACTCAACACACAGTGCAACGACGTCGACGGTTTAGGCGAAGAGTTGAAAACGCAGTTTTTGGAGACTTGTCAGCGAGGGAAGCCGTTTATATCGAAATACAGATTCTTTGTTCCCGGTGACCTCGTAGGTTAGTTCAAACTATAAAGATTAACTATTAGAAATATAATGCACACCTCGATGCCATACCTGATGTGCCGTTACAAACAATCTATTTTATATGCGTCGCAGTATAAAAATATTGTTAACTAGGCCGCTCGCGGTTTCGCCCGTGTGAATTACACAACGATGGATACGAGTGTCAGCAAGGGTTTAAGTAAACTAGGAGGTAAACTTAGCTTTCAATGCTTATTGCAATGTCTGATTCCTCCAACTGAACAATCTACAGTCTAAATGAATACAGTATAGATCTGGACAACCCAATTAGTTTTATTACTTACAAAGTATTTTAGTGTTATAATGACCAGGCTGCAAAAATTTACCTATTAGTGACTACAGAACACATAATGTTTTATTTATAATGTCGGCTATGGTCTCTGTGATCGCTCCCATTCCGAACCAAGTTATTATATTGTCAAATTTAATTATTTCTTTTAGGGTAAAATACTTTTTCCCTGTTACTGGTTCTATTAACGCTTTTCTCAAATACAGTAAAAATATATATTAAAGCAATGTATACAATACTTTCTGTCAGACAGCCAAAATTGTAAGATGTTATTTCCATTAACATAAGGTAAAGGCATGTAGGTAAGTTTTTCAGTCTTTTATAGCTTACTGAACTTTTTATAATTTTATATGACTATAGTTTATATAAGTATAAGACTGTGTTGAATGGGGAACGGAGTGTCTTAACACTAGGTTCCTTCTGCCTACCCTGCTATGTGCGTGACAAAGCGGGAAGAAAAAAAAACATACTATCCGCCGTAAGACATTGCGTGTTGAGTGGAGCAACTCAACAATGCGTTATGTTTTAGGGAGCAGAGCGGAGAAATTAAAATAAGTATATATTAAGTAGTATAATTAGAATAAAATTCGAATCATTCTGTTTACAATCTGACGCTGTTTCACTGCGCCCCAACGCCCTGGTAACATCGTCGATATATATTAACAAATCAACTTTTTCCTTGAATGATTTTTTTTAGCTTCACGCTATATCCCGCACACAGCAGGGTGGGCAGAGGGAACCTAGTGTTAAGACACTCCGTTCCCCACGCACCGCCGAAAAAATACATGTAATGAGAACGTGTGCGCTATCGCTTCTGTAGTAGTGTCTTGTATGTAGTACCTGCATTTGTTTGTTTACTTATACTTGTTTTATAGCATTCTCTATATTCGTAGATACATGATCAACATATCATGATGAGCAGTTCATTTTCTGTATACAACATTTTGTTTATAATAATAATAATATATATATTCTTTATTTAAGTGACCATGACTCATTTGGTTAGTAAACATTTTTTCTTATAAACTAGGTTAGTTACAATTACTATTTTTTTTTACATGTTACAAAACACACGAATCACCGCTGCACCGTCCCGTTTGCGACGGAACAGCAATGATTCATGTATTTGCAATCCAATCTATTGGATATCATGTTCAGAATTCTGTTGGGGCTACCCCGCACCCTACGCACCAGACACCAGCATCGTTTTCTCATGAGAGCGTAAAAACAGTCCACACGCGCTTCAGCGAACATCCCTGAAGCACTGCAGTGTCGAGGTAGCCCCAACAGCACTCTAAACGCGTTATTGAACTGAACGCGGAGGGCACTATAAGATTTTTGAGTATATGTCGCCCACAGGCTGCACGTGTAAAAGGATGTACAATATGCTCTAAATAATGTTATTTTAACATTGGGTGAACTACGTGCAAACCTACGAGCAACCATATTCGCTCTCACTGACAATGCCCTCCGCTCCCGCTCAATATCAGTATCGTCTTTCAGATCAGACGTCAGATAGTGCCCTAGATACTTAAAATTATCCACCCTATCTAAAATACAGTTATTTAATAATACTGGTGGTAATGCTTTTCTACACTTGCTTCGTACATTAAATACCATTATTTGGCTCTTTTTTACGTTATAAATTAAACCATGTGACTTAGCATAAGACTCACACACAGATATTAATTTTCTTATGCCACAGACGGACGCACTCAGCAGCACCATGTCGTCAGCGTAGCTAATATTATTAACACATACACCATCTATGTAACAGCCAACCCTGGTACTGCTGAGCTCTGCTATCAATTCATTAACGTAAATGTTGAAAAGGGTTGGCGAAGTCAAACCCCCTTGTCTCACGCCACACTCCAGGTCATACGGGCGAGACAACGCCCCCTCCCATCGTACATTGTTGACCTGGTTTCCATACCAATACTTAAGAATGTTAATGAGCTCTATAGGTAAACCGGTTTTCTGAAGTTTTTTCCACAAAACATTGTAGGAAACCAGGTCGAAAGCCTTAGAAAGATCAAGGAAACAGGCGACAATTGGTGTTTCTCTCTTTACGTAGTAATTGACAGCACTCTTAAGACACAGCACTGCAGTTTCTGTTGATAGACCAGGTTTAAAACCAAACTGATTGTCGTGTAGTTGGACGTACGCATTAAGCTGTGTATTAAGAATGCTGTCAAACACTTTTGAAATGACAGTTGCCAACGAAATAGGCCTATAGTTATTCATATCGGCATTGTCACCCGTTTTATTTTTAACTATAGGAACCACCATTGTACGCATCATATCGTCCGGCATATAACTATGACTTAAGCACAAATTAAACAATATACACATGTTTATGGACGAACTAGCAATTTTCCAGAAGATAGACACATGTATATACGTATGGTGTCATTCTGTTATTCATTACTCTGTAGGCAGGTAGTATGGTGACTGGATATAGTTGTGAATATGACATCCGCTCGGATAATGTTTAATATTGGTTACAAAAATGTCATCCGTCCTTACTTCATTTGTTAGTAACTAATAGTACTCTATTTTGTGGTATCCCCACAGATATAGGCGCTACTTACATGGGTATAAAAACATAAAACGCCTGGTTAGTAACCGCGCTCTTAATTGTTGTAAACTTTGAAGGAGTTTGTGTTGTGGAACGACTTTGTGAAGAGGACGTGCTGTTCACTCTGGAGCTTTTAGTTAAAGATACAGAGACGTATCACGTGATCTGCCAAGTAAGGTATTCCTGGACCCTGGTACCCTTGCCAAGCGTACTTGGCTTGTACACGAGGAAAACAATTTTCCATAGTACGTACATACATACATACATACATACATAAATAAATAATTATTATTTCTTAACTTACTTAATATTAAGTCTCACTGCAGTGCTGTAATTTGTATGTTTATTAAAAATGTTTTAACGTTTTAAAAGTGTTCTTCACATACTTAGGACATGGAAATATAAACTAAAACGTGTAACAATAGAAAAAAATATGTTTACTAAAATATTTGTAATGCTGTCACTGATAAAGATAACTTTATACCAGGCGTTCCTATATCTATACAAGACAAAATGAGTTTTAAAGTAGCCCATCAATGCGCTGTAGAAAGCGGTTTGACTCACTTACTTATGACTTCCTCCACACCTAATAGTTGGAAGAAGTTTAAATGAGTTGTCTAACTTATTACAGCGACACCTCACGCAGGAAATTGTGCCGCGAACTGTTAGCGCGCTTGTTTCTATACTGACGAGTCGCCGCTCTCCGGACGCGCCAAGTGTGTGACACAATTATGCGAATATTTAGAAATTGTGTGAAACTTAGATAGTGTAATCTTTTTTCCTCTCTTTGTTTCTTAAACGCAGCAGCTTTTTTTCTTTTTCATGTTTGTGATTTTTTTAATTTATTTTAGCGAGTGAGTACACTCGGTCACACGTTTCTTATTTCGTTTGTTTATGTTATAGAGAGACTGTAGCAGTCCCTCAAAGAGTCTCTAGTGTAATCTTGTATTGAACTAGGTTTCAAGACATTATTACAGTTATAATGGTTTTACAGCAATTATATCGCAAAGTAAGTCGGAGAGCTTTCGGTGGGTAGCTAGTAGGTTGCCTGTGTGAACTGGGAGCCTATAAGCTTTTATTCCTATCCGTAATATTGTATATTTTTGTTAAAAACACTTCATAATATATAAGAGAAGGAAGAATGAGAACAAGCCCTAGAGTCCATCCATCACGGCGCGAGGACAAAGGGCCGCGGCCGCCCTCCGCCGCCCTCCGCCGCCCTCCGGCGAACGGTACGCTCTGTTATTAATTCCCTCTTCCCAATATCCCTCATATTTTTACGAATTCGCTTTGTTCCTATTTGCCAAACCGTTATTTTGCCGCTGAAAGCCGTATGTTACAGATTGGTGTCCGTATCAGTATCGCGATCGGTAACTGAGGATATTTTTAGATTTCCTTGTTTATTTTAAATATCGTATACGACTCGTTTCATTGTACTTTTTAGTAATGTTAAAAATCTCAATGAAGAAAATAAATGTGGAAATTGTAGGCAAACTCAGTGTCAAATAACTTCATGAACTGCTGACAATAGACTTGAAATGTGCGTCTTGGTTTTAATTTGTAAGTAAACAAGTGTATGCAAGCTTAAGATTCGATTAAAATAATTTTCACAAACGCGTACCAAGATAAATATTTTATAATTATAATATTATATATTATAATTATATTAAATTGTATCCCACAACCCAGAAAATTAAGCTTTACAATAAAAACTATCTTCTTATCTAATCTTTGAATACGTACGCACATATATAAGCACAGTGAATATTGTACATAATATGAGCGCATGAGGCGAGACACGAAGAGTTCTGATGGCTGCCGAAACCAGCTTCGCAACTTCTTAGAAGAAAATTAGAAGTGTTAAAGTAGCAAGTTTAGTTAACTGTAGGAGTGTGCTCAGAATGTAGTATCAAAGACGTTATTGCGAGGAGCTGCATCTGCCGCGGCGAGGCAGCCGGCGCCGCGCACTCACTAATTACACACTCCCGATGTTCCCGGTCCTGCGTTATGTAGTGTGTGCTGTGCACGAATAGTGTACGACGAATATGACTTTAAACTTTATCAATATTATAAACAATAAGAAAATTAGACAATCACTTCACTTCATGATATTTGGGATTATAGGAAATAAAACTGCTTTTAATGGATACATATCGTTTATGGTTACGAACTATTGCAATATGTTCCCTAAATTGTTCATAGCAAAATTACACGCTTGTTCGTTAATAATATCTTCAATTCATAAGCATTTCGTTTTAAATGTTCATATTTATTACTAACATAATGAATAGACTGAAGATCTATACAGCTTTAGGCTTTTTCCTCGCATGTTAGAGTAGTCGGAGAGAACCTAGTATCACTAAACCACGGTTTTCAGTGTTCGCCCGAAATTGAAACTTTGCATCTATTACAATGCTTTTAAATAAATCTATTTATTATATGGTAATTTGTGTGTTTGTACACTTAAACATATAAATAAAATCTTATCATTTCAGCAAATTGCTCACACTTAATAAAGCATAGAAAACAACAACTTAAACTAACGTCGACTCTAGATAACTTCGTTATCAACCACTTGCGATATACATTATTATCGTCAAAAGATAAATTATCAGCTGTGCTTATGAAATATGCACTAAGTAGTGAAATAAAATTATAATTGTAATTGTGTAGTAAAATGAATGTAACAATAATTTACGATATCTTTTTATTATTTCTGCGTATGTTTTGATTTCAACCAAATTGAAAAGTTTAGCCACGAAATCTCAGGCCAAATAAAAAGCTTTAGGTCACGAATTGTGTGAAATAGTAATTTTCTAGTGTATTGGCAAAGGATTAGGATTTGAAGCCTGAGCTAGCGCGGCCGCGTACCACGCCTAGCTCAGGCTTCTGAATCCTACACCCGCATAAAACAATTTCACGCCAACTTACGAAGAAATGAAGAAGTAAAGACCGAAGCCATTTACTTAGTCTATAGTTTTTTTGGTTCGATTGCTTACTTTTTTTTGTATTTATCTATATAATATTGTATTCAAAAAAGTTTATTGTCGTTTTTACTTACTTTATCAAAAACAATATAATAAAAATGTAAATGCCAATAATTAACATGTAATACAAAAATAAGAATTAAACGTAAGAAAATATGTTAATGAAATGGTAAAAACATTTCAAAAACCGGTAAAAAAAGCTCAGCGGATGCTGTGAGACTTGTCTGTAGCGCTATTTCTCAACATTTTTTTATAAATTTAATGAAAATAAGAGGGTGCGACAAACGGTAACAAGATACTATATAAAACAAAACTAACAAAACACAGTAAAACAAAAGCAAACAAAATAAGAAGCCTACATATTCCAATAACATACTATACAAATTACACATATACTCATTTATAAAAAAACTATCGGCCTGGTCGCGGCTTCGCCGCGTGGACTGTCTCGTTATAGCCCTCGGGGGTTATATTCCTACATATATCCTCGGGGGTGGATTTTTGGAAAATTAAGTAGCCTACGTTATTAAATTTATCCCAGTAATTTTTACTATTTTCAATCTTCATTTCATCCAACTCGGATCGGTAAATGAGCCGTGAAAGCGTGACAGAAGAACAGACAGACATTCGCATTTTTAATATAAGTGTAAACAAACAAAAATATATTTTTTGTTTGTTGAAATGAAGTTCAATCAAATGAAGTATAATATCATTATATTAAAAGCAATAAATTGCTTTTAAACATTTCATTGACATAAAAATATGACATAAACACGATACAAAAAGTAAAGTGTATTGAATTGTTTTTCTTAATTGAAAAAGACATTTAAAGAAAACGTATAAAAATTTTGAACGCAGCGGGATTCGAACCCGCGCCTCCTGAATACCGTTCAGGCGCTCTCACCACTGAGCCATGCATTCTACTAGCCGTTGCGTTGAAATTCTTATACGCTTTATTACAACTTATTTATGTTGTTAGCGTAGAATAATCTTTGGGTAGCAGAAATTTGTAAAAATCTCTCTACAGAGATGCTAACAACATAAACAAGTTGTAATAAAGCGTATAAGAATTTCAACGGAACGGCTAGTAGAACGTATGGCTCAGTGGTGAGCGCCTGAACGGTATTCAGGAGGCGCGGGTTCGAATCCCACTGCGTTCAAAATTTTTATACGTTTTCTTTAAATGTTTTTTTCAATTTTCCTAAGTGTGGAATAACACTTTATAAGTGTATTGAATTGTTTTTCTTAATCTTAATTTTTCAACATTTCGACATATAACAGGAACACTTAAAGACACCTGACAATGGCTGGCTGGCTCACGGCTGAATGTTTATAATGTATGCGAAGTCAACACAAAATTGACGTAAAACAATAGTTGAGTAAAGTTATAGATGAATAAATCGCCACGTCTCGTTGGCAGTTGGCGGTCACTCATACGGAGTATTATATAGAGGTTTGGATTCAGGTAATTCAGGTTGGATTCAGATATGTATTTTAGTGCGCTTTCAAAAGGATTGAGTCGACTACATTACGCTAAACTGTTAGCCGATCTGGAAACCAATTTAATATTACATGTTGTATTTAAACATCTGAATATAAGCGTGTGAGAAATATACAGACACCTTTAGAAAAAACGATACTGAAAGTTATATACAAAATCGTTTCCGTATTGATACTTGAATTTTCTAAACAACCAACAAATATTTCTACAAGTTGGTATTTTGTTAGTTTACTATCTCTGTATTCTATGAAGGCAAATATAAAAGAAACTCTTTACATGGTTGCTGACTAACAATTTTTATAAGACGTTGAAAAATATAATGGCTTTATCAATATTTGCTTTCTTATGAATGTACGCTGGCCGAAGTAGAATGACCACTTAGCTGCACTCGTAGAGGCTGCGGCGTGCAGTGTGCGGGAGGCGGTGCGTCGCGTCCACGCCGGATTACTCTAAACGTCGCGTCGCCAGTAAGCCGCCCGTAAGCCGCTCACTCGCAAAGCTGTCCGAATGCCACCAGATGCACGCTTCATGCGGATTGCACGCCGCCGCCCGCCCGCCCTACCGCCCGCCCGCCCGCCCTACCGCCCGCCCGATGCCACGACGTGCTTAAATCTTTGTCATTCTGCCTAATTAGTGCTCTTGCTACTTTAAAACATATTCGGTGCAGATGACAACCTCTTCAAGTGTATATTCCGCGTCAGATTATGTGAAAAGTCTGAATATTTCGTGTAACATACAACAGCGTGAGGCGAACTTTAAGTCTTTTCACAAACTAGTAATCTCCTAAATGATTGACTACGCTCAGTAAATTGTTCATAAAAGGTGTCCTCTACCTTACTACAAATATTTTACCTTACTTGATATTTACTTTTTTATTATTATTGTAACAGTTTTGATGTTACTTTATGCTGAAATACCATAATAAAAATATTTCGTGCTTTCACTTTCCATTAATTTCAAAAATTATATTATTCTTTTACATACTGTCTTTTATTTCGTTATTGTATACTACTTGTGTACTTGTGTATTGTGTGTTACTAGCATAAGGCAAAAAACACACAGGCACACATATGCATTAAAACCATTGTGTGGTCACAAAGCAGCACAGCTGGCACTCGGACATGACGCTACTCGCAGTTAGACAAAGTGACTTCCAAGATACCATGAGCGCGGCGCAGGCGATGGCGGAGGCGGTGGCGGAGGCGGTGGCAGAGCGGCGGCGAGTCAGCGGACGCGAAAAGACTCATAGCTACACGACAATCGCATCAAGCCAGCATCATTCCTGCATGTGTGGGACGCTCGCAACAACATATAAATAAATAATATACCGTTAAGATAAACCGTTAATTGTCAATTCTTGTAAATCTCTTCATGCTGTAATTCTTATTTACTCGATGGCTATACTCGTATAAACATACATTATACATTATATTGAACTTCGTATCATTCATGACTAAGTTGAACAGAGCTACTTATAGTTACAACATAAACTACTCCCTTTTCTATTTTCTTTCCTTTAAAGTCTTTTTTGTTATTACATTTTTTTTATAAAACAAGACAAATATGCCATAAATTTTGATGATATTATGTTCGCCGTCGCGTCGCGCCGCTGGCTCGAGAGCGAGAGTCTTCTTATTGGTACGAACATTAATACGATAAAGTACACGTAACATGCGGTTCAAGGGGTTAATAAAGGGGCGCATTCCGAGGGCGGCTAATTGTGGTAAATGTTTAATAATGATGGGCGCAAATTGAGTGACATGAGATTTCCCCCGGGGCTGTGCTCCTACTACTCGCTCCAGCTAGCGCAGAGCGTGGGCGCGCCAACCAAATATCCTCTTATTAATTACATTCATTATACACAGTGCTTTGTTCAAATCTTTCTGAACAAAAGCACAGTTTTGGCGTGTACTAATGTTACTTACTGCCTATATGAGGTGTTTGCTAGACCCATTAGAACTTATAAGAGAGAACGTTTTTTAAGTTCACTTACAAAGTTCCTCTTGTAAGGTAATAGATATTGAGGAAATAAAAGTAGGATAATTTAAAATATTATATGTTATATTATCTTAAATTATGAAAATACGCATCCAGTGTAGTGGAATTAAGTAAAATGAATAGGTTTAATAAGTTATTTGGTGGTATGAAACCGTTCAGTCGCACGTTGTAGGAGTGAGAGTGCGATAGGGTTGCGGGTGTCGGCGGCGGCCGCGGCGGCGATTAATCAGGGCTAATGAATTCAAGACGCCGCTCCTCTGTCCGGGAGGCCATTAATTAGGACGAGGCGAGCTGCGCGCGGGCACCGAACCCGGGCCCTGCATAATCTAGCAGCTCCGTCCCGCAGGCAGCGCGGCTGACGGAGGACGGCGTCTAGCGCTGCTCTACCTGCGCCACTAGAGCGTTACGTTTTATAAATGATTCAGAACTCATTGTAAAATTTATGTGCAGTCGCTTTGATTTATGTTCCTTGAATACAACGCTATCACTTGGAGATTGAAATGTTCATTTTGTGACTGTGTACTCGTACATGTGTATGTGTGATGGAATATGAAATGATATTAGGAAAATTGTTAATATTTAAAAAAAATATCATAATGTTGTTATTGCTCTCAACTATGTACATATAATAGCTATATATATTATACATATTACTATTATTCTAAGGAATAGCATACTTGAACGATCACCGCTGTAGTGGCATAATTGCGACTACAACGACATTACTATTAAGATAAGAAAAGGATTTAGGGATAAAGGTACAGGGGATATTTAAAGTAATTATATGATTGTAATGTGGCGTGGGGAAAAGACGATAAACGATGCGTGACGAGACATTGTAACACATTATAAGAGAATTAGTAGGGAAGAATGAATAAAGTAAAGAACCAAATTATACCAACACTATTTGAAATATACCAACACTACCTCGCCAAATGTCAAAGAATAGGTATTAAACGAGTGTTTAATACCATATTCGTGTCTTTGAATAATGTAACGTTGTGTCAACTAGCGAGAGATATATAATCTCTGAGGTAAAGTTCCCCCGAACGGGCGGGTGCAGCGTAAAAGTGCAACATTTATCAACGAGAATGCAATTAGAGCACGGAGTTTTGCCGAAATCTTTATTGGCGCTCAGAGCTGGGCGACCCGCGCCGGACGACGCGACCTGACGCGACCTGACGCCACCTGACGCGACGGAAAACAGCTTCTCTTACGTTGTAGAAACTGAATATACGCAACAAACAACATACAATGTTACTGTCCTGCATTATGATTACACGTGACACAAATTCTTTATGACATGATATAAATAAATTAAACACAAACTTTTTTTACAAATATATGTACATATGTATGTAATTAATATACGTACATACATATGATACTTTTGTAATAGGTATATATCAATAGTTTCCCGGTTTGATTAAACGGTTCACATCATGCTTCTGAAAAGAACAGGGATGAAAAAGCAAAAGTTTATTATGTATTAATTCTTGTCTAACTTAAAAAAATCGCATGCCATGCCATTTTGATTTATTCTGCATTAAGTTTTAGTCAATGAAAATAAATTAGTTTTACCTGTATTTTTTTTATTTATTGATTTAGTTAACGCACCAGCCCTGTAAAGGGCCAGTCGTGGCGCAGAGGTATAAAGTGTGTCTGCAAAGCGATTGGTTGTGGGTTGGATTCAGACTCGAGGAGTGGACATATTTAATATTTCTTTTTTTTCGCTCTGGTGTCGAGGCAAAGCGCGGCGTTAAGTTCCGCCATTTAACACGCAATGCGTCCAAAGTTAAAGCACGTTGTCAATTTTCTCATGGCCATTTTGATTTATAACTGAAAATATGACAAAAACAAAATTTATATATGCATATATGAGAAAGAGACGTGACGTTTATTTTTGAATTTGTCTTTATCCGGAATAGGACAATAAGATTTAAAAAAATACGTTCATCATTAAAAAAATTATCAATTAAAAACATCGATGTAACAAAACGCAACTGACGGCTCACGTAATGATGTCTTTGTTTTACTTTGACAACGAAGCCAAAAAAATTAAATAGTTTGTTAGAAACGGCCCATGGTGTAACAAAACGCAACTGACAGCTGACATAATAATGTTTGATGCGAAAGTTTTTAAATTGAAGTTCAGAGAATCATTGGCGTGCTTTTTCAATATTATAACAAATCTTATAGTACCGACATCATTACTTTCAATACCACGTTTAAAAAGATCTAATGTTTTTCGATGAGGCGGCATAACAATTCGAAACACCATGAATGAAACTACTGAAGAAGAGCAAAAGAAGAATGCTTTAGAGATGCGATCTGTTCGTACGAGGTGCGAAGTCAGATTAGCTAATTCATCCTCAATGAAGAGATACACAGAATGCAGGCATCAGCAAGGATGTTATAGTAAGAAGAAAAAATATGTGCTCAGGTAGTTTGGGCACGATGAGAAGACAAGATATGAAGGTTATTCTATGATAAGAAAAATATATGAAAATATAAATCCTATTAAATGTAAATGAATAAGCTGTATTTATTGCACTTCTAACAAGGTAAGTATTATAAATAAATTTGTTGCAGTTCTAATATCAGAGGCAGTGAACGCGAGATCGATTCAAAAGATTTTCATTTCGTTTTCTAGTCTCGCTTAGTGTTTTGAAACAACTTAGACGGAATGGATATGTTTATTTACATGGCTGAAACAGTGATCGGATGGCTTCTAAACAGCACGGAAAGAGTCCCGCTACGCTTAATTTTTTATACTTTTTTAAATAAATAAGCAATATATTTATAAGTATAACACATATTCACGTAAATAATAATCAGTATTATATGACATTCAGAAGGTACTTAAATAATGCAATATCACTTTCCCGCCGATATGAATTGCAGACTCCTTGCCAGCGAGATGCTCTTCTATTATTTTATCATGGATTTGTCTAAGGTACTAAAGTATCAAATTTTAACTATATTAATGTACTATTGGAAAATCGTTTGTTTAGCTTGTTTTAGGCTTTATAGCTTCACGCTGTATCCCGCACACAGCAGGGTAGGCAGAGCTTAGCTTAACGCCGCGCTTTGCTTCGACACCAGAGTGGAGAAAATGGACATTTTAAATATCTCACCCCTCGAGTGGGAATCGAACCCTCAACCAGTCGTTTACAATCACACGCTTGCTACTTCGATATTTAAAGTGAATACAGGTATCCGACCATAAAACATTATCTTATGGTTCGTGCAAACGTCGCAGTTACGTAGACATTGTAATGTAATGATCAGTAAATTTTAATAAACATCATATAATATGTACAAAAAAATAATTTTATGATCGTCGTTAATAGCCAGTAAACAGGCTCACGGGCGTCATCGTTCACCTGCAGGCAGCCGGTGTGTTGCTACGGACATGACGGCTAACTTACAAAATATTACGTACGGCGACTGCTCCCCGACAGCGTCAGGCGTTTGCGATACTCGCCCCTTTTTAATAAAAATAAAATAGCAATCATGCCCAAATATTTCTTGTAATTGTTATAAAACTAAAAATAACAATCAATACTCACACTAAATAATTATAAACAATCCCTTTGGATCATTTAATATAATGTATGATGAGAGGCATTCGCGGTGGAGTGTGAGAGTGTTTGACTGTATACGCGATGTTTGTGGACAAGATAAAGTGCAGTATTGAGTTCTAAAATGTAAGGTTATAGCGGAGTGTCTTGACACTTGCGAAGCAAAAAAAATATGTAATATAATCAGGTCCGGTGATAAGGGACAACTAAGTGCCTTTATACTGGGTTGCGGGAAACATTGTAAGGCAGTTTTTTTTTCATGTAGGTTAAATTTCAACAAAATAATGTAGTGGGGGCACAGACAATTACTAACTATCTCAGTAGTTAATGCCGTGCACAAAATGTTTTTTGTAATACATATATATATTTTAAATAGACATTAAGAAAATGTATAAAAATTTAAACGCAGCGGGCAGCATTTTTTCAAAATGTTTAACTTGCTGTTATTTCATCTTAAGAGACAAGGCAGCACATTGGATTGTAATCATGATATCAAAGTTGTCTTTGTTGTATTACAGCTTTAGTTAATAAGATCAGTAGCTCAGGCGTCTCGATTCCTCAGCGTAATAAGCCCTTTGTCACTTGACTGTCACGTCTCGTGACATCTCGGCGACGTGACACCGTGACACCGCGACACCGCGACACCGCGACCCTGTTACACTAGGTAGTGAAAACAAACATATATTGCCTATGTTTTGATTATTCTTATATCGTCTTGAAGCTGTTAAAAACAAATGCTGTACTTAATTTACTTTTTAACTCCATTTTTTAATAAATCATTACAGTTAGTTAAGGCCATTGCAGCACAGTGAGATAGAGGGAAGATAGAGTCTGACTGAGAATGGAGTTTCTCGATACTAGGTTGTCTCTGATTATCTGGCTATGCGGGAACAAGCGTGAAGCTAAAAAAATAATTGCGATCAAAATTTACGAAAATTCATTTTAAAAAACTGGTGAAATTGCATTTTACATCAGGTATACTTTAATAAAGTAATACAAGTGTGTTTTTGTACTTTTATAACTTTGGACAACCAAACGTTTTTATTATATATATTTTTCTTTATATTAAAAATGACCACATACCACATACATACGTCACGATGGGTATCAGACTATCAGCATGGTACGCTTAAGAGTAGGAAAAGCACTTAAAACACTATTAAGCGTTGTCCACGAGTCCAGTCACGTCAGTAGGGGGCGAGGGCGGCGCGGGGGGTCGCCGGGGGTCGCGGGGGTCGTCTTACAGCGACACACGACTAAATAATGCATTACAAGGATATTCGATTCTTTGGCTTGTTTATGTATGTTTTTTGGTATATTATTCCTATCTGGCAGGCTGTGAACGCGATGCGGATTGTGGGTTCGATTTTCATGCAGGGAATACAGCCATATTTAAATAATGCTTTTTTTCATTTTAGTATTTAAAGTAGAAGTTAAGTAAAATGTTGAGTTCAGCTTAACACGCAATGTGATTTCACTCGGAAAGTGGAAAACACAGCTTCTTGATGCTTGCTGTAGGGAATATGGGTTCCCTCTGACTTCCCCTGTATGCGGAAAGAAGAGTGAAAGTGATTTTATTATTATTACTCAACGTTTCTATAAAATAATTGCATAATGTAAGTATAAAAAAGTATTATTACTAAAGTTAGTTAATCATTATACCGCATTAATCTGCTGATTTAACATTGATTGAAAGTTTATGTCAGTTAAATAGTCCAAGACCCCTCAGATCTGTCTACTGAAGATCAAATTACTATTGTCAAGTTAAATTGTTAGATCACTTCAAAGACTTTTGTAGATCTGAAGCAAATGGATCGTTTTGGTAAATAGTAAATATCTCAAAGGCTAATAGTTAGTTTCTAATATAAATAAGTCGTTTAATTAAGACCTTTACTTAAACATTCAAAATTAAAGAAAATCAACCAAACATTTATTATGGAAGTATTAATAAAACTACAGATAAATATTAAATATTTTTATTTGAAAACAAACTTATCCGATTCATGTATACATAAAGTGTTATGTTTTATATATACTGGCACTCACACATACATACACACGTACATGTGTGTGTATGTATGTATGTATGCATGTAGTACCTCGTACATAGTCCTCGTATCATACATAGTGTTCTCGTCTACTTAACTCAATTATTGTAAAACTTCTCTATCAATATATGTACAATATTACGCTATACAAAATGTCACTTTGTTCATTACCTATTCATTATATAAACGTCTTATCGCTTATAACGTATCTTAGAGGATTTTTTAGAATATTTGATAAATTATAATATAACAATCGAGTTCCTCCGCGTACAAACAAACGCAATAGCTACCATTCTCTAATATCGTAACGATTATTAATATATTTAATGTGTATATTTCATTTAAGAACAAACACAGACATGTAAGTGAGCACCTCGGGGGAGTCTGTTCATATTTGGTGCTAAACTCTCTATACAATTATATATCTGATAATAGTCATTTATAACAACATTTCGACCATTTTTCCTTAAATAAAGTATTCACTTACAAAATCTAATAATATTGCACCCTTCAAATAAAAATGGCGTAAACACAATTTTTCCAAATTTTCAGACATCTTTACAGAATCTTAGAAAATAATAAACTTTATGTGATCAGTTTTTAATAAACCCTGAACTTGTAGAAATTTTGAAAAATATCTAATTGATTCTGAGGATACAATATAATGTTACACATACATATTGCATAGAAAATTAAACAATGCAGTACAAATTCACTTTGTATTAAAGTGGAATTTACTTAGTGGTGTGTGTGTGTGTGTGTGGGTGCAGTATGGCGTAGCTTACATACATATTAAGGTACACTTTAAAACATTCCAGTACAGTATACAAAACGAAACAGCTGATCTATCCTATAATCAATTCTTTTAAATCCACATCAAAGAGGTCCTTGTAGGAGCTCTCTAATATATATGATTGTCACTTACACCTAAGAGGATGCCACATGCTCCAGACTCAATTACATTCATCATTGGCCTATTATCAATTTTTCTCATGGGATGACTGCACTTTACTTATAATTAAAATTATTTATAAAACCTCGTATAAAACATACATAAGTATAGCTAGTACAGTATAGATAATAAATAAACGACTAAATCAACTACGAGTAACATAAATTTGGTGCTAAGGACGATTCTACAATTCCTAGTATTGACGATGAAAGAAAGTATGTTGCATTCCAAATAGGAACATTGTTGTATTTAGTGTAACGAGGCCGGCGCCGACTGCTGTGCTGGCGAAGTAAAGCGTTCAAATTCATTTGTATGGGCAGTTAAGAGCTTCACACCGATATTACTATTATTTAGGCTCATTCTCATCCATCACACCGAGATCTTGCACGTCTAATTTAATATACCTCGCCACACCGGCTGCAAGTGAGACACCTAGTGTCTTTGTGTCCGTGGACTGCTCGCTGACATTAGGTTTTCATTTTGCAATCTTAATACACAAGCGAGAGTAAGTTCGATCCAGTTAAGCTCACTCGTTCTCTGAGGAACACTCGAGGGCCTACGTTTGATATAATCGTGCGGCGCTCCGTCGTAGGCAGAGACCTGATGGAGTCCGCTACGTACTAACAAACAACTTCGGACATGACCTCTCTTTGAACACCTTCTTTCATAAAAACTATATTATATAATGAATTTCAATTGTCTCGCGTCTAGAAATGATTTTATAATTATATCTATACAAATACCTTAACTGCTTAGTTTTAGTTAAGTTCTATAATATACAAAACATGTTGGAATGAAACTCTTTATTCAAGAAGATCAGCAGTATATGTGGAGTGTGTGTGGCGTGTGACTTCATCAAAGTATCATTTGAACGATTTATATTCTTCGATAAAATAAAAGCTTGTAGGCAGAGAAACGTGAAGTCTTTTATTTTATCAATAAAATAAAAAAGTTCCTTACATAATTTCACGGTACATATACTAGTATGTATGAACATTGTAGACTCGTATTAACCTCGACGACGTGCACACAAACAGAACATATAGTTAGCGAGCTAATTGCAATGTTTTGAGCTATTCATTTTCAACTCATATAGTTCCGAGTATTTGCGTTTACAACTTCTGCGTACACAAGTACAGTACAGTGGTACAAGTTATAAACATAATCGCTCATTACAACATCATATTTACAGTGAGGAGGAGTGAACCGGACAGCTCTCGCGGTGGACACTCGCACGCGGAGGTTTTAAATTAATTTATTATCAGCTTCACGTTTCAGAGTGTTTGAGTGTGCGCGTGTGCGTGTGCTACTATAGACACAGGTATGTCGTATTTCTAATTATCTTGATTCCCTCCGACGTCTACGGCCCGATTGATTCGACGTGATTGGAACAGATCGTTAGTGTAATTTCAATGAATTATATGCGAGATAGCGGGTCGAGACGCACGAGAGCGGGGAGGCGGGCCGTCACAGTTCGCTCGTAAAAATCTTACATAAAATGACGCTTTAAATACTGAATGTGTCACTTAATTAACCGAAAAGTAAGTTTCCTCGGGATAAAGGTAGTGGTTCAGTGTGCGTGGTGGCGGCGGTGCGGGCATCAGCTGGCGAGCAGCGCGCGCAGCAGACGCGCGTGCAGCGCGGCGGCCGCCAGCAGCGCGAGCACGCAGCGCGCGTCCGACACGCCCGCCGACCCCGTCTGCATCGCCGCCGGACGCTCGCCTGCGACACACGAACACTCACTTAAACTAAAGTCTCGCGCCAGCTCTCAAGGTCTGACTCGTTAACTTTAAATAACCTGTGGTAAATTGTTTAAAAACTGAATCATATAACTTCATATCTTGAATGGAACTTGATTTGATTTCGACTTTGACTTTATAATAAACTAAAGCGACATAAACTAAACTTAATATTTTAATATCTTCACGCATTCCTACTGAGTGGCCACTTCACTTAGAAATCTCATAGTAAAACTCTGCAATTATTTACATCCCGCCCATACAAAAAATAGTGTACTGGAAAACTCGACGCCGGCCTTCATCAGGTAATGGTTAATAAAAAGACCTAATTAAATTACAAGTATTTCGACGATATTCTTCACGCTTCGCCCTACTTAATCAGTAGTTAGTTAGTATCCATACTTATAAATGCAAAACTCTGTCTATTTGTTTGTCACACTTTCACGGCTAATCTACCGGTCCAATTTGAATGAAATTTAAAATGAAAGTAGTAAAGAATTCAGAGTCAAACAAAGACTACCTAATTTTTCAAAAATCTACCTCTAAAGGATTGTAAAAGGGAATTAAAGTTTATATGAAAAATTTAAACCACTTGAGCGATTGTAATAAATTTTGGAATATACTTATATGTAGTTGATAGTCCAAGCATATTTTTCAAAAATCCGCCCCCAAGGGTTGCAATATAATAAAGCAGTTGTTGATGTAGCGGGTTGGTAGTGTTTAGTATAACGTTACCGTTCAAGACGTGCACGCGCACGGTGGCGAGCTCGGCGTTGGAGGGCGCGCAGGAGTAGCGGCCGGAGTCGGCGGGCGCGGCGTCCTGCACCAGCAGGTACGACGTGGTGGCCGCGCCCTTCTCCGTCACCACCGACACGCCGCCGCGCGACGAGTCGTACGATATCACCTGCTTCACCACACAGCGCACACATTCACACACACAACGATATTCAGCTAAACTTATTACTAACTATGTTAACTGCCGTGACTTAATATACCTAAACCTATAATAACCTGATATTTTTTTAGCTTCACGCTCTATCTCGTACGCAACAGGATAGGCAGAGGGAACCTAGTGTTAAGACATTGCGTGTTAAGTGGCGGAACTTAACGCCACGCTTTGCCTCGACACCAGAGCGAAGAAAATGGAAATATTCAATATTTCCACTCCTCAAGTGGAAATCGAACCCACTTTACAGTCACACTTTGTGCCTCTGCGCCACTACTGGCCCCTAATGCAATTTCCCTTTTGTATATTAAAACCACAAAGTGTAGTTTTGTTTACTATTCTCGTTCTGTTGTCGTCCACAACGGGGAAAGAAATTATGCAACCGATTGAAGTTACAGCGCGACTTCAGAAAGTCGACTGCGCCTAATTCGGGAAACAAACTTTCTTATTAAATAAAAAACAGTATTTACTGTTTCGTGAACGTTACAAGTTAAATTAAATTCAGCAACAAGTTTCGGGGACGTATAAAATAACTTTTCAAATTCAACGGATGGAATTGTGTTAATTTTAATGAAGCCCATAAAGATCGCGGACACGATTTTAATTACATGCCCTCGTCGCGCTGTCCCGCTGCCGCCTGTTGTCGTCCGCTGCCGCAGTCGCTCCTGCGTGTAGGCACGGTCGCGATTAGGCTTCTATCTTTGTCGTTACAACTAACAACCTTAAAGCAGGTTTATATTCCGTTACCGTCTCGGAGTAACTCATATAGGCAATAGCAACTAATATAATTAGTTGCGAGTACATCGCGTACACCGCGCGCCCTCTTGTGCTACGACGCCGCACGCGTAACCAACTATAACGACCTCAGTTAAAATTTATATTACACCTAATGCGATAGCAGAATGTTCCTACATATTAAAACTTTGCATATAATAACAAAGTTTATTTTGCTCATTAAATCGTGTAACTATTAGTTAGCGAATAGAAGGGCGGAATGCGACGCGAGCCGCGTGGCCACGTGGACCTAACTATCGCGGTTTGGCGTTAACGTTTACTACACTAATATATGACTAACATCTCATGTTACATAAAATGTAAAATTTTCTATAGATTTCATTACTTGTTAACCTAATATGGGGCAATGGGCAATTAGTTAGTTAACCATTATTTTTATTTGTTTTATTATTGGTTATATTAATCATTGAAGTGATTCGACATTGAAATTAAAAAATAGGCGTTTCTACAAGAAAAATATTTTTATTTAATCTATGTTTTTCTAAATTCAATTAATAATTAAGATAAATTCTATTTTCGTACTGACTGCATATACAATTTTCAACAAGTAGCTCAATAATCGGTATATTCTTAAAAAATATTCGCAAATACTATTAAACTTCATATAAAAATTTTGCGATTATAATTCTACGAAAACGTACGCCACCGCTGAAACTGAAACCCGCACGACATCAGCGTCGCATTGATACCGGCTCCGTACAACCACCACTGACACTAATTGATTCTCTCGCGTTGATTACCCATTGAGATGTCCCGTTATCTCGATCGTTATCTACCTCTCCTTCTGGCACACGAGTGGCTCGAGGCGAGCGAGAGGGACGGCGCGCACGCCCGCAGCCTTTTCAACTTGTAGGCACTAATGAAGTGAGTTTACGTTATAATGAGTGATCCTGCACGCGCCGCGAGTGCGGAGTCTTGTATTCATAAGTGTTTCCTGTTTCATATTTAATTTTATAACTTACGATAAAATGTGGTCGAAAATTTTAAATAGATAAGTTTTATAATAAGGACAAGTACGATGGGGGCTTGTTCACAATTGTAGTTATACAATATTTCGTTTTGTGGACTTTTTTCACATTAAACGTTTATATGTCGAACGGCCCTACTTATTAGTGCAAAAAACGCAACAAGAGAGCGATTTGAAATTTACTAACGTTGTAATTTTGTCATTACTCAAACGAAATAATCAAAGTTTCTGGGGTTGCACGTACAATCATTTTCTTTGAATAATAAAATCACAAACTTGGGACCTTCAAGTCGTTTTTCCATAAAATCTCACGCTTCTACCAGATACGTCGGACTTGTCGATATATTAACGAAGATCTTATGATAATCAGATAATTGTGAAATTTAAATATGTCTTTACTAGTACAATATTTCACAAAAGATGTTAGTTCTGAGCGATCATATGTTTGACAAGTTATAATATAAAATATACACCTACTACACTAACCAATAATACTACTAATTTGACGATCTTTTTGAATAAAAAAAATGAGGCTTAATAAATAACATTTCGATATTGCTTCATTTATAATTACAAGCTTTAGAGAAACGAGAGCTGATGAATGCTTATTAAAAATATTTTTGCCCTTGTGTGGCCTTATTAATTATATCAGATATCGCATTTTGACCCATATTTGTATTTGTGCATTTCAATTTATAGTATGTTAGTATAAAATAATTTACAGTAACAAAATGCGTTTTTTAATAAGCTTGATAGGTTAATCAATCTTATCTGATCTCTGTGGCTGGGTAAACCCGTGTAATACTTTTTTTTTCTTTTGCGTAATGCTTCTGACATTATCAGAGTCCTCTCTGTTTATTTTATAGTTTTGTTCCATTGTATGTTGTTATGTTATTTATTTCATTCAATGATCTTTTTACTAAAATTCAGAAACATGTCCTTTTAATTTTTATCTCCAATCAATTTATTTAAACTTTCTATTGTGTGATACATTTCACAATTAATTTTACTATGAAAGTTTAAAAAAAGCACTCTCTAAATTTGTGTTTACCAAATATTAATACAAAAAAGCAGTAGGGGTTATTAAAATAATAAAACGGCGAGTAGTTTACTCTCAAAGGCCGAAGCTGCTCTTTCTGGTTTGAGTCAATAACAAAATTGAATATAATTCTTTCGCTTCGAGCAGTTTGTTTGAAATAAATGAAAAATGCATTTATCTTTACGACAAAAACTACTTTAGTGGAAACAGACCGTTTGCAGCTACTTTAATTTTATAATTCTATAAGAGAAAATCTTTTGCAGTCGTTGTTTGAGTCGCGCTGTGCACTGACTGAGCCCTGTCGCTTCGTTTTACGCTCTTACTAGCTGTCACTTATTAGTCTAACATCGTACACCTATCATCGTACATTTATTTATTTATTTTCAAATGATACAAAGTAACAATTTCTAGCGATAACAATAAGTGTAACAAAAATTACCTATGATGAATTAAACAAAGTGTTATTCATTAAAAACAATTTATAAACGAATTACCTTCTGAATTACGAATGTATTTCTTATCTAAATTATAATTTTCAGTGGCACAGTGAGTATAACTGTCATTTACCTAAAGTGTGGCGACACAGAGTGTAACATTAGGTGCGAAGTTGCCGCCGCGGAGAGACTGCCCGTTATCTCGACAATCCGCCATTCAAAGTAATGGCGCGTTAAGATGCTAATATTGGTCTAATCTACTTCATCTCACATGATTAAACTTTTACATGAACTTGATTTATGAAATTAAACAACATAATTTGATTATTTGTTAGATTTTTGTTATTTTTAAAATACTTATCTGATAAACGTTTGACTTTACGGCACAGTGTTAAATATTATTGTTTTGGGTCAATCAATTTTATAACTAACCCACTTCGTAAAATCTCCGAAACTTGTTGCATACAAAAATGAATACTTTCTGACATTGTTTTGATGTTTTTTATCATATATATATTTTTTTAATTAAGTCTATGTGTCGACCGGAGTGTTTCCTGTTCTTTTAGAATTACCATAAAGATACCTCTCCATTATAGTAAGCATACATTGTTATTATGCGCCAACAAAATTATAACAAAACTGACTATCTATTAATTTTTAAATAATTTATATAAATAAATTCACGCTGACATCATTTTTCGAATGAAACAGTAAGTTATAAAGGGTTGCTAATATTAAGTCAAATATAGGCAATGATGTCAGCGCTGGAGTGTATCCAGAACAAGCAAGACCTTGCTCGTATATAAATATACTGGTTAGTATACAATGTTAGCATTACTAATTGCGTTTGTTGAGCTCAGGCTTTAAACACATCTGACTAATTAGTCGAATTAGTCAATTACTATTGTAATATTACCTGTAATGAAACAATCATATAGATGAGATTCTATAAATGACTCTTTGGTAATTATTCTGACTAGATGTGAATTTAAGCTGTAAAATTGTGTAAACGGGTTCAGTGAAATAACTCTGTGGGGTTTATGTCTTAGAAGTCATCTGATTTTGGGTAACTTCGCAGGAAAAATAAAAATAATATATTTATGTATATTTTGTACTCTTAATAAATAACAAACAGCTGAATATGCGTAAATTATTTATATTAAAAAAAGGAAATATAAATAGAATGTAAATTAATCTAATTGTTTTTAAAACCTAGGAAACGTTTTCGTTATCGTTTCTTCGTTATATAGCCGTTACACGTAGGTATGACCCAAAAAAAAAATTAAACTTTACAGGCTGGCAGACATGCTGCAGGACCACATTAGACGCGTATTATATTAAAAAACGAAATGCGGAAGAACAGGTGTTTAGTGTGAATGGCAGTTTTTATTAAGAAATAAATATCAAAGCTCTGGGACATTTACCGTGGAATTCTACGAAATAGGAATATTTAATACAATTTTTTTGTTGATTTTACTTACTGACTTTTGTCAACCGAAACTTGTTTGTTCTGGATATCTTAGAGTTAATTTCTATTTAACTAGAATAAGTATAACAATAAGTAAAAGTGAATAATTACTTTGCGTCCGCTCACCTCGTCCTCGTGGTACCAGAAAATGTATGCGGGCGGCTCGGGGCTGAACTGGATGAGGCAGGTCAGGTTGATGGTGGAGCCGATGTCCACGTGCAGGTCGGGGCCGCCCAGGATGCGCGCTGTGGGGACTGGAACACATACGAGTATGTCACGTAAATATTATACTTCATTTTAAAAACTTCTCTTAGTACTACACGAACGAACGAAATATATAGGACTCGGTATTAAGATGAACAGTTCTCTACTTCCCACCGACTTAAAAGAAGTTGCATGTTAAACGGTGCAAGTCTACGGCAATTCCTTATTCCCTCTTGGTGATATTTTATGGATTAGGTTAAAATATTTCCAAATCAGTAGTCTATGGTGTACATAGGCTGCTAAGTCTTGTCAGAGGATCGAAATATATTCGATCAGTAAACAAGTATAACAATATTTTTAAAAATAAATCAGTTTAATTTAAACGTAATATTGTAAGATTATTTTAAAAATCATGTTTATTGTCCTCCGACACTTTTGGGGTAAGTCAATTTTGAGTGTTTGTGTATCAGTTAAATATATGATATTGTTTGTAAAAAGCTCATTCGATTTTATTGTTCACAACTGACAAAGTGGTGCGGGCGCGTGAGTGTGGGCGGTGTGCGCCGTTATTTTTTATAGATGAATTTAAAAGATATTCCCCATAAAGCATTGTTATCGTAATCCATATGTTACGTTTGCGGGTGTTCTTTCATCGCGGGTCGAGCTCACGAGTCACGAGTCACGAGGCGCGAGGCGCGAGGCACGATACTACGCGATATATCATTAAGGCTTCAACACAAAGTCGGTTAACTAAAAGTTAAAATACTTGATAACGGCGAATAAATTACTTTAAAATGATTGGATAAGTTTTTATTCTTTATTTACGTTCAGAATTATTTGTAGAGTAGACATAGACAATCTGACGCATCGTTTATCACTTTTTGTTTCTTGTTATAAATATTGAATGTTGGGTGACTGATCTTAACGCCGTGCCCTGTCTAACTAGATCGTAGCAGGAAAAATATTTTAAAATATAGTTTAAAGTACAGTTTATCCACTAGTGGATTATGAATCTACAAGACTCACTAGTAAATAAATACATAAGTCCTAATTTAAAAAGTCATGCATCTTTGATTTGATTGTTATTTTTTGTTGCTGCAAACATTTCTAAGATATATTTTGGAATAAGTTCAGGAATACTGTAAGCCCTAGAGACGAAATTCGGTAGACATTACAGGTAGTCTGGAGCAAACCGCGACTCCCCTACGGCTTACTTCGTCATAATCGTTCATTTAAGAGTAACTGGGAATTGTATGCTATTCATTAATTTACAAATATTCTGTACAAGACGTTTACCTTTATAATATTGAGATACGTAAAAAAAAATAGGCATTATTCAAATACAAAAAATAATAGTATCATTTATGATGCGATCTGCAGGTATATTATGTGGTAATGCGTTTTGAGTGTGTTAGAATATCTTAGTGGTTATGTGTGTATAAGATTTTTTCAGTATCAACATTATAGTTAAAGTGTACTGTTTTAAATAAGGCAAAAATTTAGGCCATCGAGTCGCAGTGTCAACGCAGTAGAATAGCGCCTAACTGTTAACCGGACGGTTGTGGATTCGATGTCCACTTATGTGAATGATTATATTTTTTTTGACATTTCTCTGCTTTGGGACGTAAGACATATGAGCCAGTGGATACCGAAACTCAATACTCAATGTCTCGATTTGGAGTGCAAAGTGGAGAACAAGTGGGAGGAGCGTCTTGGTACTAAATTCTTTTTGACTATCCTGACATACGGAAAAAGTGTGATGCTGAAAATAAAAATAAGGCAAAAATATTATCATAAGAGATAATGTGTAGCAATAAACCAGTAGTAGAAATAATAGCTTTATAGTAACTTCCTCTAGGACAAATTTTTCACGCGCTCTTCATTTCACGTTAGATTAAAACAAATAGACTTGAGAGTTGAATTTGAAAACTTGTTATTAAGGAAGTTAAGCAATAAACGCAACTTAGAGCTTTATTACTGGTTAAATATTGCCAAGCTCTATAGACATTTTGTCTTCTGTTTTACGCCAAATAGCAAATTAACGTAGTCGTGGCGCAGTCGCTGCCAACATGTTGCGATGTATGTAGATTACAATTCAATTTAGATTAATTGCTAATAAATATATGGATAAAACGGCTTATCCAAAACAAAACATTTATTCTTAGACGCATCTTATAAGTAACGTATTAAAATTAAATACTGAACGGTAAGTCAATTTGTCTAAAGAAAAAAGTCAAATTATTTATTACTTTACTTAGTTTATTAGTGAAAGAAATTAACACATTTTCTTCTTAATTACATTCAAAATGTAAAGTCAGTCATAATTCTATAGATATACGAGTATATATCGGCGCAAGAAAGCCAATTTATCGTATCGAAAAATAAAGTGTGTTTCCCGTTGCTTATTACAGTTAGATTGATAACTCTAAATAATTGTGAGTCTATTCTACTATTACTTATTTTTTATAAACTAATTTAATTTTAAGAACTGCTTACCTGTTTTGGTTTATATCTTATTGTGTTATGATACTTAAAATATCTTAATGAATTTTTCAAATTGTATTTTGGTTCTAGTGAAAGCTCTCTATAAAGACGTATCTTAAAAGGGAGATTTGCTTTAACAAAATTGTAGTTTTTGTAACTATCCTCTGCCTATAAAAATGTTTAAAAATATTATTAATATTTAACATATACATACAAAACATTTATTCTTAGACGCATCTTATATATTAATATCTTTTTAGTAGTACCTAACCTTTCAATATACCAATACTTTATATATTTCATAATATTAACGATAATGTAAACTAAAATGCCCATACAAGACTATTTAAAGATGGCGGTGCGTCGCGGCATACGCTTTTACTTATAAATATTGTAAATTTGATAAATCTTATCATATAAATAACCTTCCTAGCATCTAATGCTGTTAATATTATTATTCTTATAATTAGTTATCATTTCATATTCATTTTATGCAAATTTTCTATTAATAATACAATAAACCTACCAAGAAAATGTTCTTAATTTACAAATATGCATCTTACCAATCATGAACGTCACAGAACTATAATATTTCTATTCCTTTGCACTTTAAATAATAATTTAGCGTCCTTATATTGCGTCCTCCTCCCGCCAAGCTCTCTCTCTTTCTTTTTTTCAAATTCCATAAACTATAACTTGCCAGTATGGCATTCAGCCTACACAACATTTATAGAAATATTCATAATTTTTTTTAATATTTATATAAAAAATATTAAATAAAATATTGTTTTTATATTATTATTAAATTAATTTAAAATATATTATATATATATTTCTACATATTTTTTAGTATAGTATGAATTGTTACATCTTGTGTCGATATAAGATTATATGTATTATAATTTTACATTTACATAAATTGATGATTTATATGTAGCATTCTCATTACTTTGACTTCTCAAACAAACTTATAGAGAGTTCTTCAGAGTGCATAAATCTACGTAATTACTAAACAATAAACGTAAAGAACACTTATCACCTCCGCCGGTGCTCTGCGCCGCCGCGCCGCCGCGCCGCGCTGCGTAACGCTAACGAGTGGCTGTTTAGGAAATTATCAAAGATATCGTTACAGGGCGGAAATTTGTGAATTATAATCCTCTTAGCGATTCTGCCTAAATGTTATTTTATAATCGATATTCATTTTGTTTGTTCGTTTAGTTTTTTGATTATTAAAACATTGTTTGGTAGAGGAAAAGACAGGCCTATAGTAAATGACTTTTGAGTTTTTATAACGTTCATTGTGTCAGATTTCTGATTGTCCACATTGTATCTTTGTTAATATTACATGCTATATCATTGTTATTATTTATTTTTGAATTATTAATACCTGCTTATAATTTATCAGTACTATAGGAAACATTTACTTTATAAGTGTGGAATATCTTCGATATTAGTTGCAAGGTAAGCATTACTTGTTGTTGATTTTTATTTAAGAGTAGTCTATTTCTTTGATTCCATTTTCTTTTAGTTTCTCTCTATAGTCGGTCCCTTATATCTGAGGATCGTGGTTAGCATCAGTATTGTATCTGGAGCGGATTATCTGCTTCCCCTTTCTTCCTTCCAGCGCGTCTTTGTCGTCGCCTTAATGTGTCATTACGTGTTAATACGACTAAATTAGAAATCAAAATATGTTCAAGAAACTGCACCAACACAGCATAATTTAATTTTTTTTTGGAAGACGTAAACGTGACGGTATTTACTCCATAATAAGATAGCGATAGCTCTCCGTCCTCTCCTGCCCGCTACCAGCTTCGTCGCTTGGCTCGGGGGTGATACACACTCATTAAAAACTAATTAAAGCGCGTAAATATCGACTTCAGTTACTGTCTTCTGTGTTTTTTCCTCTCTCTTGTCGAATTTTACTTAATTAACGCTTATGTAAATAACAACAACTTATTGAATAAAAGCAAAGTAGTTTTGTTGTACAGTTGTAATAAGAACAAATACAAATAGTTCTATTAAAATTAGTACACTTAAAAAATATTTAATTTGGATTTTATAACGAATAATGCAATGGATTTAGCACGAATAACATACATACAAAGTAGAAGTGCTATTTCATCAGCTACGTTTGTGAGTGCTAGAATTAAACAAATTGCCTGTTGAGTGACCGGAGTCAATACCGCGCTTTAACCAGAGCGGACGCCGCTCTCGTTAGAAGTACAATAATTTGAATATAATTATTCTTTTAGGATATAGGTACACAAAAATACTAAGTCTCTATAAGTAGCAGTCTTACTTTAGGTGCGAAAGATATGAAAAAAATTAAGTTTTCAAAATTCAAAGCTTTTTTTTTAAAATGGAAATAATAATAAAAAATAATAAAAGTTTTATTTTATAAAAACTGAAGTAGTACAATTCACTAGACATAATATATTCCAAGATAGAATACAAAATAAAAGGCACTAATTGTCGTGTATTTATAATAATAATAATAAAAATATATAATTATTGTTCAGAACATGTATTGAGTCCATAACCACAACCTTTCACAACCCCTGTAGTGCCCTACTGCGCCTTCTGCGCTGTTAAAGCCTCCTCCAATATGAAAATACTTGAAGTTAATTCTGAATGGAAAGCTCAGTGTAGAGGATCTTTGTACACGGTACGGTACATTACCTTAGTCGTTACATAATATGCGCTTATTATAAATATGAATCATTTAAAACATTTTTGAAATTTAGCACAAAATTTAAATATTTTTAAAAAGCTTTATTCCTCGACTTACTTAAAATAGATTTAAAAGTTAAGTGCATTATAATTGTGATTCCTTTCGTTTTACGCCATTATGATACATTTCAATTAAATGTGCTTTTAATGGATGCAGCGCGCATGTACCTGCGTTTTATTTTTGAACTGAATATTTCCAACATTCTACGTTAGAGATCGTGGTCATGCGTGGATTTGAGAATTTCTCAAATAATACTTAAATATTTTTAACATTTTTAAAAGTGTTATTTAAAGACTTAGGAAATTGAAATACATATTATTAGAAAACGTATAAAAATTTGAACTCAAATATAAAATAAACAGATGATAAGATGTAAAATAACTCTTTTCTATAGTTTTAGCTCCTAAATATTGGTTGATAGTGTAAAGAATAACATTTGATATACTTACAATCATTCACTATTAATTCAGAAGCTATGAAAATTGTAATAAACAAAGCGCAGTAGGGTCGTCGTCACTCTGCTTCGTCTTATATGAATGGTTAGTGAGGCTAGTTCAAATGATCTTGTTCCTCCAACAATACTAGAGAGATGGAGTTAGTAACAATGGTGGTGTGCCCGCGTCCGCGCCAGCCAGCACGAATGTCTTATTATATGTACCTACAGTTATATCTTCCGTAGGTTTTTTAGTGTAGCGATGTTTGAGGTTATGGGAGCGAATCTACAGCTGCTGTGTGTATCAATATATTTAAAACCTACAGTGTATTTCCAATTGTCAATTTATCTAACTTATATGTTTCTAAGTGTTTATGCATATGGTGACTTTTGTAAGTAAGTGTAAGTTGTAAGTAAGTTTCTCTAATTAGCCTATATACTCGTACATACAATCGCTTTAAGATTATTATTAGTAGACGTTGCACTGAGTTAGCGTTTGACTGTAAACGATAAGGTTCGATTTCCTTAGGAGGAATGACTAAGTATAATTTCTCCGTTCAAGTGGTAAGCCGCCAACTGCCGTTAAGATCCACGACGCAACATGCAAATTTTCAGCTTCGAATTGAAATAGGAGAACGGAGTGTTCTGACACTAGATTTTGAGCCCTCTATGTGCCGATTTAAGCCTACGATCTTCGTCTAAGAATATGGTTTTTATCGTAAAATAATTAACAAACTATATAAAAAGCATGTCAGTACATTAATCTGGCAAGAACTTTTGTAATTAAGTAACAAACTTATGTAATTACGGGTTTAAATCTAATACGGTAATAGATCTGTGTAGATCTCTGTCATGTGTCTTGTGAGTCACTCATTGTTAACAATAATTGATATTTATATAAATCTATGGGTTACCCTGCGGCGGGGTTCAAATGCGCGCGTCAGTTAGCAGCCGAGGGCGGGCGGGGCAGGGCGGGGGGTGCGCAGGAGGGCGGAGGCGGCACTTAGCCTTACCCGCGACAAATTGGTTTAATCGCTTGCTTCTTTGTTGCATTAAGCGCTTCTTGTGAGCGAACTTTGGCGTCGGATGCTGCGAGTACATTGTTACAGTGGAATAATAAAAGACACTATAAATTGTATTGTGATACATTGAGAGCGTCTGCGGACGGCGTCTGTTGCAGTACACCTTTTCATTTAGCTAAATTAATTATTTAATGTGACATTGTAATGACAGGGGTCCTTAAACTACCCCTCTATGTGTAAGAAAATATCTTTTAATAAATATACATTATATTTATTAATATATTTTTTCTTATTAAAATTTAAGTTATTGATATTTGTTTCTTAGTGGAGTAGGATTCCTACTTAGAGTTCGTTATATGTATCAATAGGAATCATAAGTATTCATATGTGCTGTCTAATGTCAAATGAGACCAAAAGTGTTTAACCAATGAGCATTCATTATTGGTAAATATGTAAAATTCGAACATCGAATGCTTCATACTGTATATTAAATAAATAACATTGAGGCCACAGGAACAAAGTGTAAATGAGACGGGTTATGGGTTCAATTCTCACTCGAGGAGGGGAAATTGTGCTAATATTTCCATTTTCGTCGCTCTGGTTTTCAGGCAAAGCGTGGCGTTAAAATCCGCCATTTTAATTACGCAATGCTTCTAGATTTCAGTGTATAATGGGGAACGGAAACGGGGAACATTAAGTTCCCTCTGCCTATACTGCTATGTGCGGTATATAGCGCTAAAAAATACATAACATATATGTAATGTAAATGCAAATAAAATGCTTGATCTACTTTCAAACTTATCTCATCTAAAACTTGAAAACTACAGCTTACTAGAATGAACATCAGATAGAATGAAATATATAGTAATATCAGTATTTGTTATTTTAAAGTGGCTCCTCGCTCGTTCACTGCCTCGTTCCGCCATTTAATTATCCGCCGCCGCATCCTGATGTATTGAATTGAAATATATCTCTCCTAGACTTAGTACGTAAATAAATGCAGGTAAAAAGCACGACGCTTTTATGTTCGTAGATCTAATATCTGCTATATAGGTTAGTTGCTGGCTCACTTTAATATAACTGTATTGTGTATCTGTAGGTACATGTGTACAGAAATAAAGTTGGAGTGTCTGTATGTAATATTAATATAACAGCTTTTATGTATGTTTATGTATGTATGTGGCCAGTCGTGGCCCAGTAGCACAAGCGTGTGACTGTAATCGACTGGTTGTGGATTCGATTCCCACTCGAGGAGTGGAAATTATATTTCCATTTTCGCTCTGGTGTCGAGGTAAAGTGCGGCGTTAAGTTCCGCCACTTAACACGCAAGCCTCCGAAAGCTAAAAAAAATATGTATGTATATACGGTATAAACATCAAAACAACATTTTTTACAATTTTTGTCTGCCTATCTGTTTGTTACGTGTAATTTCTGGAATGGCTAGACCGTTTTTTACTGGCTAACTTTTTAGATTATCATAAAATTTTCAGACTTCATATTTTTTTTGTTTAAATTCCACGTCGACAAAGTCGTGGGCACAACTAGCCAATGAACAAATAGTACAAATATTGAAGAATGTGTGTTATTGACATGTATATATTTTTACATAGGTTGCTGTTGGCAGTGATGTTATATGTCAATGTTAGTTTTGTTTAAGGTAACTCAGATGGGAATATACAAGTTAAAAAGTCCAAGTTTGTTGTAAAATATTTGCTTTTTCTTATAAAAATATCAACATGCTGATCGATCAAGAGTTAAACACCTTGGAAAGTTTTCGGAGGCATAAATACTTTTTAACGTTTTTAAAGTGTTATTTAACACTTTAGAATATTGAAAAAGACATTTAGAAAACGTAAAAAACTTCAACACAGCGGTATTCGAATCTGCGCCTCTTGGAACCCGTTCGAGCGGTCTGACCATGCGTTCTACTGCCAGCTGCGTCGAAATTCTTATACGCTTATTACAAATATTTAAGTTGTTAGCATCTCTATAGAAAGATATTTGGATTTTTAGAATTCTAAGTTTGGCCAAACAATCGTTTGGCAAGAGAGAATGCTATTTGTTAAATACTTTTTAACGTTTTTAAAGTGTTATTTAACACTTTAGAATATTGAAAAAGATACTAAACGTATAAAATTTGAACGCAGCAAAGATATAAATAGTCAATTTCTCAAAATTCCTACATAAACGAGCAAATACGAGATGTTGCATTCCACGCAAGTACTCAGGCATAACTAGTAAAGAATACAAATTACGTTAATATATAATATTTATTTCAATAAAGAATAAAATAAAATTAGTGCAGCAATGTGCGTTCTTTAGGGGAAGCTTAATTACATAATTTACAACGAGAGTCAAGGAAAGCTTCGCCAGCGCAGCTCTTACAACAACTTATAATTGAATAAAGCAATGCTTACTAAATTAAATTCAGAACACCAACGTACAGACAAGTGCCACGCGGTATCTGTGGAGATCTAAGGAAATGCGAGGAAAATATATACACAAGAAAATACTTTACAACTAGAGACTATAATACTTGAACGGGGCAGGTTGGAAATTTCTTATAAGCACGGGTTGTTGGGTCAAAAGCAATGAAAACAGGTCAGCCACTGCGTTCTAATTGCGCTTATTATTCCTGTACCAGGCCGCTAAGCAAACGTACTGTAACTTTGCTCATTAACACTCCCCACGCTCCCGTGCCCCATGCCCCAGGCCACGTGCCCTATGCCCCGAGCTCACTACTCCCTGAGCCCCATAACTCCACGCATTTGTGTTTAAAATCTTTATAAAACAAATAGCTATCTGCTTTGTAGTCCATCAGTTTAACGTCTACAAGAAGCAGTTACCTGAAGCGGCGACGACCGCGGTAGATTTATTGCTCTCTTAATAGTGCTCTTTACTTTATATATGGGCACATCTGTCGCGGGCTTGTATTGAAAAAAACGCACCAATTGAAGTCGTAAACTAAATGTTCGAGTAGAGACGTATATTTTATTTGTGTTATGTTGCAATGATTTATGATACTTTCGGGACTTTGAAAAGGTAACGTATACGTTACCTACGTATGTGACTTTTTATAATATTTTTTTCGGATATTAGTAAAATAAGGAGAAAATAATAAAGAAAGTTTAGTTGATACGCTAACTCTATTTACTTGTAGTTTTGAATACCTTTCAACAAACGAATAAGAAGTCAAATGCACTCCTTTAGCAAATATCCAGATAATATAAGTTGCGTAACTTTGTTGCAGTAATGCAGTTCGTAGGTGAGTCCGGTGCCGGTGATGTCAGCAGTCCGCAGTGAACCAGTACGTACAGGATACAATAAAGCGATACTTTGCAAAAGCAACGTCGCATGGAGATGAGACGCGACCCGGAAAACATTCGAACAGCGCCAATAAATCAGCGAGCTCCGAGATTCCATCGTTCCGAACTTCCAACACGAGTCGCAGCAAAAACGCGTGCAATGTATCATCTATCATATTTTTAAAATCGGGAGGAAATCTCAGCTCCGCTGCACGGGAGTTATTGAATTTCCAATTTTTCTGCAAAGCATTTTATTCTATTTGCAGTTTGGAACGGTGTCGGCGCCGCGGGGACGCCGCGCCCGCCCACGCGCCCCACGCGCCCCGCGCGCCCCAGCGCCCTCTCCGAGAGCGGCTTTATTGCGAGCCGGTACTTGTATTTCCTAATATTTGTCATTTAAATTTTACCTCCACATATTTACAAGTGATATCCTACTATAGACCGACCCCGGTTAACGTTCAAGTTAACATTTCCAATATATTATCACTATCTAGGAAAACATCATATGAACATTTTATATTTTTTTCGGTTATATCTGTATGTATAAAATATAATAATTTTTTTATGTAACATTTTTAAAAAATTGTAGTGAGGTTTGGAGTGAAAAAGAGTATTTTTTTATTTCCTCGCAATTTCTGCATGTAATTTTGTGACTTTTGTTCTACAGCATAACAAGACGATCACAAGTATTAAAAGAGTTTAAAAAAATAGCTTGTGAGATAAAATCGATATCCGAATACGTACTCAGTATGTGCACATGAGTATTTTATGTTGTCGTAAAGGTAAGTGATCTTTACGACATTACCCGGCGCTCTGCGGGCGCACAGCGTCGCGCACAGTCTGTGATGCGCTGATCACCAGGAAAGTATATGTTTCCTTCATAATTTTGAGTACATTGTTTACTTGCTACGCAGTCACTGCTAGGTGTGATATTTTTTTTTATACAGTTTAAGTATTAGAAACTGAATGATTTGCCTGGGGTCGTCGTGGCGTAGCGTCTGACTGTATTCGAGATTAATCGTGAGTTCGATAACCATTTATTGGAATAATCGTAATTTAATTATTTTAATATCTCTCTAGCCAAGACAAAGCGCAGCTTTGTAAAATCAACGCTTCTCGGTTCTCTCTGACTACACTGATATCCCGGAAAAAATGAAAACTAAAAAAAATGGTGTTAAAGTAGATGTATGTTTATGTTTTTATTATATTTCTTTGTTGAATTTGAATTTGACTATAATGCCAATAAATGTAGCCCACATTCACTGGCATACTCATTATAGTCAAATTCGCTTCGCTTCTTATTTTATATTTATATTAATATTAAATTAAAAGAAGAAAAATACTAAATTTGACAAAGAATCTGCTTTAAACCATATATAAATTATCGTCATAATACACTTTGAAGATCACATCACTGACTGACTCAGTTAATTCTCGTCAGTGAAAAATGTAATGGAGAAGCCAAAACTTAACTGAACTGTTGCCAGTTCTATTATAAATTTAATACAGAAATAATTGGCACAAATGCTGCTATAAAATAAGGAATTATTTACGACTTTTATATGCTGTAAATATATTTGAAGTACATTACTTTTTAGAGTTTAATATTACAGATAGCTTACTTGAATCGTGTCCGGGTCACGCCAAGATGAACACAATGGCATTGAATTGCATTTTCACGGACTCATACGTCATTTGACCGCCATCGGGGCGGAATGTAACACTACCGAATGTACAACCATCGGATTGTGCATTCGATTCCTACAGGGAGGAATGATTAAAGTGCGCTCTAGTGATAGGACAAAGCGTAGCTTGAGTTCCGCCACCAAACATGCTATGTCCAGTATTCGTATGAAAAGAACGGTATTTTGTGATGCTAGGTTCTTTCTACCTATCTTTTTTTTTTTTATGGAATAAAGGAGGCAAAAGAGCAGAAGGTCCACCTGGTGTTAAGTGGTTACCTTCGCCCATAGACATCCACAACAATAAAGTTACAGATGCGTTGCCAGCCTTAGGAATGTAGGACAGAAGAAGGAGGAAGGATGGGAATGGTGGAAATAGGGAGAGCTGGCTTACATGCCATCGAACCGGAACACATCATCAGATGTTTGGCGGTTCGTCTTTGGCATGATAGTGGTCGCGAGCCAGTCGGAGAACGAATCTCCTACCACCAAACTACTAGGTTACTTGCCTTTTACGGGACGCTACCCAGCGGCGGAGGGGAATTGTATTCTTAACCCGTCCCCCCACGGGAAAAATCCTGATACTTGGGTAAAAACATGAAGCTGAATAAACAGTTTTTCTTGGACTGCTAACACACCGTCACTCTCATGTTCACTCGGACAGTATTTGACAGTATTCACTTCGTTTTACATAAATAGTGTTTAGATATATTTAGTGGACTCTAATTAAAATGATAAATTGTAGTGTCATTAAAAAATGAACAACAACGTGCGATTTTTACATTGTTTGAGATACAAGACAAGGACGTGGGATAATTCACAACGTTAACTTTACATTACTATAATTGAAAGCAGTAATTATTGGTGTTGGATTTATTTTAAAGTAAAAATCTAAGTTCCTATACTAGGCGCATCGTATATCTACATCCTCTACATTACAAACACTCGAGAACTGTTCTATTTCCATCATGACTTACTCATACCTGCTTTCATTTGCTTACATTAATTACATACTTATATGTTTGTGTCTTCCTCTAAACTATAAATTAAGTCAAACCACAAATTATACCGTATGTATACTTGCGAGACGTTAGTCTAAGCATAAATGCTATAGGCTACATCACCTGGTGTGCGATGCACAGTCTCGTGGTCATATTAGGCTTACATTTCATGGAGAGGACGCCGTCGTTCACTTAGGTAGTATTCAGTAGGCAGTTAATCAGTGTTACCGCGGCGTGATGCATGCTGATGCTTGACGCCTGATGCCTGAGGTGTGCTTTACGATCATATTACTCGGTGACCGATGTCAGTCTCCACTGATGCTGAGCCATGGGAACACACTCATTACTCTATTACTTCAGGTCGTAATGATGGCTTGTCGAATTAAAGTTTTGTATTAATTTAAACTTATTTATAAAGATAAACTTTAGTTTTACAACATTTTGAACAATACCCCATTTTCCTCTCCCCAAACCAGTTTGGTTGGTTATGTTTATTGATGGCGATCCGTGCCAAAATACAGCGACTGTAGCGACGTAAACAAAAGCTTAAACATTTCATGTGTAATAGTGTCGCAATAAATTCTAATAAGCGCACGATTCAATAAGATCCTCGTCGAGCTCGAGGACGCTTTTAAATAAATAATGCATGGTGAGAAACGGGGTGAGTCGTGAGTCGCGCTCTAACCGTCCGCGCACGTCAGTCACTCTTCTACGTATGTCGGAGCTTTTGCTCGCTCTTTATGCTTTTGATACTCGTTTTTACACTGGGAACATCGACTCTTCTTTTACACTTTTAAAGTTATCCTTATATATTCCATGACAATAGTTTATTATTAACCTGTTTTGTTCAAAGCTTCCTTCCCTCTAATTTTCATGATTTGCTTGTTGAACTATCTCGTAGAGTGCTAACGTTTTTACTATTAACACTACTAGAGTGTTTAATTTGGCGTCAGAAGTGCAGAAGTGCACTCAACTGAACTTTACTTAATTCAACCAATCTGTTACACAAAGGCGATTTCCAGATCATGAAGTTTTCCTTGTCGGCTGGTTCAAGTTCATAACGAATAATATATTTTAAACGTTTTTCTGTTTAATACCAGTCTGATATATACATATAGAAGTAAAATATAAAATTTGAACCTGTGCTAGGTGTCACAGAATATATATCTAAACTATAGGAAGTTGAATATTAGAAATCGTAGTTTAAAGACAAATCACTGGTGTCGTCTGTGTCTATCCTACATATTTGGTGGTAGAAATGGCACTCATGATAAAACAAATAATAAGGAATTTTATAAGTGTAACGTTTATAAAAGAAATCGTTGCTTCAATATAAATAAAATAACAAACAGTTTGTTAACGTACAAATTTATATATAAAGACTTGTCTTCGCTCCGCGGGCTTTGTAGCGAGGGCGCGTTTTCCCTCACTATTAGTATGTAAAATCGTGTAAATGCGTAGATCAAACGGGATCCGAGCACCATTGTTAGCCTTCATATTACTTCGAAGAACACGTCCTCGCTGAAATGAGCGACGCTGTATACTATACACGTAGGTACACATATAACTAGACGTCGAACACGCGCACTACAGACACCATTGTAGCACTTTATTAAATCTTTGTTTGTATTTACAAAATATATGTGCAAATACACGCTTTTAGAGATAAATCGTATTTGTGGGTGCGGAATGGCTTGAGTTGGCCAAAAAACTTTGTTTACAGCGTCGTATTGTGTCACGCTCGCGTTTTATAATAAAAAGAATAATTAAATTGCTTTGAGTTAGTACGTACCTACGGTTTAAATGTCATTTGTTATAGTGTAAACATACTAGAGGAATGTATATATAAATGTAAATTAATAAGCTTATTTTCTACAAAATAAAGCCACGAGGAGGCACATGCGAGCCGAGCGCGCCCACAACTTGATAACCACAAAATACCAATCAGTGTTAAGCGATCGAGATTCTGGAAGCTCAATGAATGTAGTCTATTCCAAATAGGCTATTAAATCGTTAAGATTCCATGCTCTAACGACACTTCCTACTATCAGCAGCTACATCTAAAGTGTGCTAAAAGAAATAAATATGAAAGATGTAGAACGTTTTATCGTAACAGTAGGTTCTCTTTGCCTCCTTCGCTACACGCGGGATATTGTGGGCGTAATGCTAATTATAAACAAATATTATTATGTCTCATACGTAATAAAAAAACAATCATTAAAATACTAGAAATTGCCAAAAAATGACCTTTAGTTATGGGTGTTGACGGCTATTGGTTACTGTGTCTAAATCCTATCCTATCCCACGCATATTTGAGTTAATCTCTATTTATGCCATATCCACCTAACTTACAATCAATTATATAAATATGTATAAAAAAATTATATAATAGATATTTCACTGAGCCTTATATGGTTATATAAACGTTTTGTCTTTCCTTTTTTGTGCTTTATGCTTTTTCCCGCATGTAGCAGGATAGTCAGAGAAAACCTGGCGTGAAGACACTCCAACATCAAGGCACATTGTATTGAGTGTTTGTCTGAAATGAAGTGGGATAATGAATACATTTTTACAGTGAGACGTCATTTCACTCCGCCCCGGGCTTTAAACGAGCCGGAAAAATACGTGTATGAATTTCTATTTTTATTTCTGATGTATTTGATAACATATTTTGGTGTGATTTCGAAGGTCTAGTGAAATCGCTTGTGCGTCTTAAGTTCTTTTTATTATAAATGTTTAAAGAGACGGAAAAGAATGGCATAATCGGGGGACGTCGTAAATAAGTAATTGTTCGTGATCCCTCGACCTGCGCCGCGCCGCGACGCGTCCTCACTGTGCTACGCATTTATAACATAGAATGTATACGTACGTACGTTATACATGGTAAACATGCCCGAAGATATATGTTTTCATAGAGTTGAGTATAAAAAATTGTTCAATTATTAGAAATATTTGATCAACAGCATTAGAATTTTTATTATACAAAATTAGTTACATCAAGTATTAAAACAATTTTATTTAAAAAAAAGATTTCGTCGTGGCGTAGCTGCAATGCGTAACTGTACACGCAGCGTTTGTGGGTTCAATTTCCAATCAGGGGTAATTAATTCACCCCAAAAAAAAATGTATTTTAAATATACCAGTATTTTATTATATGTATGTATAATACATCTACTTTATGTAAAAATAAAGAAGAAATTTACGAAGGACGTAACAAAAAACTTCCATTGAGGATAAATTTAGTTACATATTTGTACGATTGTCAAGTTTTTTAACAAATAAGGAAATTGACGCGATTAGCCCCAGGGATGATTAACAGCGCGGTGCGGTGCGGGGCTGAGCGGGGCAGTGCGGGCTGAGCGGGGCAGTGCGGGCTGAGCGGGGCAGCGCGGGAGGTGCGGGCGGCGCTTACATCAAAGCTGTTATAAAGAGGAAGTTTTTAATTGAAAGATGAGATGTTTGTGAAGCGTCAAATGCAAAATTCACTTTGAAGGATAATTGGGTGCCGGCAGTCGGCAGGGGACGGTTAGTCTGTAAGTTCACGTACGCGCGTCTCGCTCGGTCGCTACAAGTCATCATTACGGTCTCTACCCTCATTGAATTAAGAGCTACCGTGTTCTATTAAAGGGATGCCCGGTGCTCCGCCGCCCTTTGACAACCGACCCGTGAAATGGCCCCACTAATAATGTTATATTATTTCCTTTACATAAAATAACTAAACACGATCAACTATGAAGTAGTATAGGGATGGAGAATTTTGACAGTACTCCTTTATCCGAAAAATTACACTGAGCTAACTTTCATCTTCATTGCTCACTTAGCAATGAAGATGAAAGTCGGGTGACTTTAACAAAAGATGTTTGTTATTATATCTAAATATATGAACATTATTAGAGCTATACGTGAAATATAAATGATAAAGGGCTACGATGGATAGCGGAGTGAGATAGCTTCTGACTAAATGTGTCCGGCTGTGGGTTCGATTTGCATATGGAGGAATGATTTATTTAAATCATAATCATTTGTCCCCTTATCTGACAAGAAGACAAAGCGCGGCGTTGAGTTCCACAACACAACACACAACGTCCCGATTGCGGCAGAAAGTAGAAAACACTTTGTGTCTTGATACTTTCTTTTTTCCCTGCTAAGCGGGAAAATATTAATTATTCAATATAATTTTATTAAAATTTTAAGTTGTCTTTAAAATTTTATCGGTTTTAGAATTGTTTCTCAAATAATTAACAATAAAAAATCCTTTATCTGTAAAATTGGGTTCGAATCGTATCGCTTAAACCTTTAACCTACATTTTATATTTCCACGGTAACCCACTTGAGTGTTGTCTGATGACCTAATTCAAACATAATATTCTTCTTCCTCGAAAAATTCCACAAAACAACAATAGGTATAATATTTTTCTATAATACGTTCAGCCGCCCCATCACCGGCGACACCTTGAACAGTTATTCAAGTATTCTTGACACGTATGTATATTAATTTAAATTTCTTGTTGCATTTATAAAATAACGTTGCTACGTGATCTTTTCGAGGCGGGCATATTAAAAATACAGCGGCGGCGAAAAGTAGACACTCCTTACGGTGAAATTGTCGCGTATTTTAAAACGAGGAATTTAGTCGCAGGCTGTAGGCGAGGCGCGGCGGGCGCGTGCATAATGTAGGGGCAGACCGTTGACGTTTTATTGCATTTGCCACGGCGAGGTAGCGCCTCGTTAACTATTACCTTACATTATTCAAATTATTTAAAGGATCCTGCTTCTATATTATTATAGATTTATCTAAAATTATGATTTACGTATGTAGGTTAGCAGTAGTAGTGATATAACACGTAAAAATCTTCCTCACTACAGCAAATAACTACATATATCTTTTCTACGATCAACATTTCATCCCAAGACGTATCTATCTGAAAATTGTATCGAAAAAGTTTCTAAAAGGCGATGTTTATTACTTTTTCGCAAAACTAAACATTGAGTATCTCAATGCTGCCGCGCGGAGGTGAACGAGGCTATTATTGAGTCGGGGTCGGCTCCGAGTGCCTGTAGTTGGCCGTCCGCCAGGTGGCGACTGGGTTATACTACGACTTCGCTCCTTTCATGATGCTCTCTAATGTTCACAAATAATATACTTTTTAATATCGGACGATGGCCAACCCCGATATGAGACAAAGTTAGTGGGAATAATGCTCTGTCTTCGTATTAATGTATGTTCTTCCTTACGTAAGCTTTTCTTTTACTTTTATCTGTATTTCAATGCAGGAAGTTTTATAATATTCTAAGGATATATAGATTTGTATATTTTTTCGTTATTTTAGTCGTTTGTTTTATACACATTTAATAAAAAAGTATAAATGTATTACGTATTCCGACTAGCCCAGTCAAATTAGGAGGAAGGAAGTCATCCCTAGCGTGAAGCATAAAAAATGGAATCTGTTTGTTAATTTTATTAAAATATATACTCTTACTGCTAATAATATACACAGCTGATAAGTCTATTCTCGCAATCTCATTTGAATAATATGAAAAATACCAGAAGAGCTATTTTTATGGTAAATAAAATCACAAGTTCTTTATTAAATATAAATATTGTTATAGCAGTCACACAACTAAACTGACAGAATTAAAACAAATATCGAAATGATATTTAATGTGTAAACAGTAAAGTAATTCACGACTTACATCAAATTTCAAAATGGGTCTCTTAATTAAATTGGTTAATAAATGCGTCACATCGTCGTCGCCAGGACTGATATCACATTCATAATAGAATCAATTTGTGTTGACACAAACTTCCGACAGATTGCAAACGTAGATACTATAGAGGGAGCTCTGAATTACAAATATTTAGAAGCAATGTTACAATGTAAAGGATAATCATTTATCATATGATTCACGAATAATTCTACAATACCTGATACGGGTGAAACAAAAGTTTGATTGTGCTGTGGGAATTATCAATTTCGAAATAAACATGTATTTCAAGGTATTTTAGCACGGGTGGTGTAACACAATGGTTGTGGTTTAAATGGTAATATTTAAGTGAAAAACGTAGAGTTAAAATAAAGTAGAATTCTGTCACTAAGTTTTATTTTTAATAAAGACAAGACCTGAAAATACGTGAAGATAAGAAAAATACGTAATTAATAAATGAATATTTAAAAGTGAGCTGATATCTAAGCGTAGTTGGTTCCAAAGCGGTTTAATCCGTTTCCTCCTGATGGTGATCTGCGCTAGGTCACAAGTCTCGCTAACAAAGGTAACTGGGACTAACAAAAGGGCAAAAACATTACGCTGTAAAAGGATCGCCCGTTCTTTTGTCTTCTCGTCGAATAAAGCTTTTAAAGGTAAAGAAACTAAAAGTGGGATGCTTTGTGAGAGGAAAATTGGCCGAGTCATTTGTTTTCTCAATACGAGTTTCAAAAGTAATCACTAGCGTGACCTCCGCGGCCGACGCGCGACGTGCTCCACGTGCGTGCCTTGCGCCACGGATGTCTGATTTTATGAGTTTGTAAAGATTTCAAGATAAATTTTAACGGAACCTTTTGTAAAATATGTTATCTAGAAATTTGGTAAATATATTTGAATGTAGCAAAATTTGAACTCGTGCTATTGGAAACCATCAAACAGCTATGACCGCTAAGCTATTTGTAGAAAGTATGGCAGTAGTCAGATAACTTTTTCTGGGAACTAACGTTTTTCAATATTCAAGTTTGTGAATAACACTAAAAATGTTACAACTTATCTGAAATATTCTAATAAATAAGGTACGGTTTTTTAGTTACACGTGTTTGTCGTAAGTGAAAGGGCAAGGTGACAGAGTATGCAGTGAGTTTTGAGTTACGACACGTTTTTCGTATTTCACCTAATTTCGAAAATAGGGTATTAGATGGCGGAACCACACGATGTGCATTGTTACACCAGACAGAAGTATAGATATAATAATGATTTATTGTAATAGTGATAGAACCATCGTCTATGACACATGCATATACAATTATACATATATGCGCTTTAATACTGAAGTAGGAAAACCTAAACTAAACAATAAAATAAAAAAACTTTTTATCATATAAATGTAAAATCCACGCATTGGGTTTGCGTGAGTTAGAACTGTGTTATCTACAGTTTTACTACACTCACGACACAGATAACAGTAGGCAGGTCAAATGTGCTCATAAACGATCGCGGCACGGAACAGTTCAATCTAATATCGACGGTGACGTTTCCCATGGAAGTGCAAACCACAAAGGGGAAAGAAAATGGATGCAATTTACAAGGAATTCAAAACTTGTGGGGCTCACGAGGACAGACGGGGGCAGGCGGGGGTGGTGGGGCTCGCGGGGTCGTCCTCAATATGACACCTGTCTCGAATAACCGAGGGGTCGATTCAGATTAACTTCGATGCTCGGGAGGACTGAGTATTAGCTGGATTGGAAAAAAACACGTAAATGTACGCGGGGTGAATGCGAAATTTTCCGTGACGAGAAACCACATTAGAGAGACACGCAAGGATTAGAAGTGAAGTAACGTACACGTAGAATGTTATACAGACGGTAATTTCTTTCCTTTGCTTTGTAAGAAATTGCTTTGTCACAGACCAAGATGGTCTGGTATTCTTTTTTCAATAATTAATAAACGATCGTGAGTTTTTCACATTAACCTTGACATAAGTATATTTGCATATATATGACTGGGGTATGTAAATAAATAACATCAGTAAGGCAGAAAATGCTGCTTCACATTACTTTAAGGCCATCACCGGGAGTGAGATTTGGGCAGTACCTAATTGTTTATTAAGCCGGTGCATGGCGCTAGTTTGTGTACTCTAGTTTGTGTAAGACAGCAATATAATATTCTATGACTTCGGAACAAGCTGGCGGGCTCGGGCGCGCTACGAGCTGTCCCATCGGGATTTACATGTTGCTACTTTGCTTGTTGCTCTGCCTTAATTGCCTAACTTGTCTATACTTAACTGCTACTAGAACAGATAATACCTTTGAATTTTGTTTACAATATTTTCTTACATGATATCTACATAGTAGAAGTGGGATATATTACGTTACTTTTATACTTCGTGGCGCGGTGGCGTTGGCGCGCCTGACTGTAAATATAATTGGTCCAAGGTTCAAACCTAAACGGGGGAATTATTGTATTAACATTATTTTCATTTCTCCACTTTGATACATGAAATTTTATTATTAACAACATATTTCCTCCTTTTGCCAAGCGATCAACGTTAATTTTCTTCATTTTACCTTGTTATTGTTGTACTCATAAAGAATACCTATGTCTATGTATTTACTTGCAATATCATTTCAAAAATAATACTGTTATTATTTCATTAGGTTTTTATCATTGTTACACAAAATTTGAAAATAAAAATTACAACTACATTGATTGAGTATGAATGACTTCATTATACTATTTTATCATAATCGTCATTCTATCGTCAATCGTCATTCAAACCAAGTATTGCCAAAATGATCCAGATGTTGGAAAACAGAAAATTTATAGCTAAGGCAAAATTATTCTTCTATAACTTACAAAAAATATAGTAAAATCGCTGAGATATTTTATAAATAAAAATCGATATCTGTATATATTAATTAGCTTGTATATCATATACACACAAAAACTTTGTGATTAAACATTACATTCAAAAGCTTGTATCGAAATAAAAAAAAACCTTCGTGCTAAAAAAAGCTTAAATAACATTCCCTAATAGCAATTAGAGATAAATTCTCGCCGTCTCCTCTCCGCTCCTCCGTGCCTGTCTCCGTAAACAATGGAGGAACAGATATACATAATTAAACTTTCTCCGAACTTTACCTCTTAAAAGATTGCATTTGCATATTTCCCATTTCGATGCGAACTTTCGGTTAACAAATGAATAAACAAAACGATACGTTCTGTTGTCTTTTGTGGGGTTATGTGGGAACGCTTGAAGGCTCTATTACTTTATATATAATCAGTTTTGTATGTGACTTGTTCCGCGTGGAATTTTACAATAAAGAATAAAATTAACATATGTTATACCTGATTACATCAGTTATCTGTCAGTGAAAGTTTCGTCAAAATCTGTCCAGCCGTTTCAGAGGAAAGCCGGAACAAACAGACGCACAGATAGACCGAAAGACTGGCAAAAATTGTTAAAATTTTATTTTAGTATATGTAAATACATATTATACACGGTTATATTAGCAAAAAGTAGTTATTTTATACATCATTACAAACAGACACGCCAATTTTATTTGTACTCCAATGTTAATATATTATTAGGCCAATCATTCACCCTCGGTAAATAATTATATTTAAGTTATTTTCATCGCTCCACTCTGGTGAGAAGGCAAAGAGCGGCGTTGAGTTTCACCTCTCAACACGCAATGCCTCATTTCCGGCGAAAAATGGAAAACGGAATTTCTGACTACTAAGCAGGAAAAACCGTGGAGCTGTATATAAATAAATAAAACAATGTATTTGAACTGCCAACTGGAAGTAATATTAATAAAGTAGCAAACTGTTTAAGTGGCTCGCGAGAGAAGAGCCGGCGTCTTTGACTTGCTCGCACTTGATTACGCCGCGTCGTTGCTCTATTGAGTGATGTATCGACCTCGCTTATTACTTACGGCGCACTACATTACATATAGGAAATACCAATATTGTATCTAATGTACAAACAAAACGATGAAAATATATTAGTTGTAAATATTATATTATATTCTACTTCGTGGCTTTTGGGTACAAAGTGTAAACACGACTCGATGTGGGTTCGATTTTGACTCGAGGAATTAGATATTTGATTTGATTTGATAATTATATTTGATATTTCCATTTTCTCGCTCTGGTGTCGAGACAAGTACATCCTGAAATTGGGCGAAAAATGGAGAACGGAGTGTCTTAACACTAGGTTTCCTCTGCCTACCCTGCTGTGTGCGGATTACAGCGAGACGCTAAGTATTATATAAGAAATCATAAAACAGTACTCTTTCTTAACATGTAGAGTCTACATGTTAGCTCGAACGCTCGTAGGTGGCATTAAAAATATAGAAAATAATTCCTTTGTTTCAAATCTACATGTTTATAGTTCATCGCCTATGAGTCCGTAAAAATCAACCATCCAAAAATGTAAAAGCAACACATATCGAATATAATTTCGCTTTTAATGAAGTTCTGATTTTATGTCATGTTTTTGAGAGCTTAACATTTTTTTCATAATAGTATTTTTAATTAAATTATAATCATTCCTCAGTATGGGAATAGAACTTACAGTTAATTGCAGTTACAGTCAGACTCTGTACCAATGCGCCACTATGGCCTCATACAGCTTAGAATATGTCAATATTTCCAGGCCACAATCTAATGACCGCAACCGTACGTCTGCTCGGCGCACGTCACCTGCTTGACCCGTGTCAATATTAACATCACCCGATATGTAGCAGATAACGATCCAAATAATGGCATTACTACGTACATTCCTCATCCACTTCATACTCTGAATTAATTCGAAGCCCGACGAGAACGTTGCCAATCAAACACCTCGCGATGAATGTACGCCCGCGGCGGCGTATGGCCGGTACTGTACACTGCAGGCAGGTGGGCTTTAAATAGATTAGTGAGAGATTATGTTTGTAATAGTTTCATGGAAAAATAAAAGTGAATTTTATTTTTAAATAAGAGATTCCATTCTCGATTCCGCACATCGAGGTATGGTATGTAACAATAGTATTAGTACAATTCGAATCTCCGTGTAGTTATAGTTCACATGTAAATTGCATTTTAGTATATAAACAACTTAAATTTGGTTTGGTTACTAAAGTAAGTTACGGGAAAAAGCACGAGGGCACCTTTTTAAGGGTGCCCTCATGCTTTTTCTCGCAGGGTAGGAAGAACCTGGTGTGAAAACACTCCGTCCTCCACTTTCCGCCCATTGACACATTGCGTGTTAAACAGAGGAGTCACTTTGTCTTAGATACTCTGTTACTTAGGTAATGAAAATAACTTAAATATAGACATTCTCTCACGAGGGAACCGAACCCACAACTAATCACGTTTACAGTCCCTATTGTCCCACTGCGCTACGATGGCCTCAGTAACTTTAACAACAACTTTCCGATTCTTAAGTAATTGCTACATTTTTAATTAAATTAAATTGCATTTTGCTTAAATACTGAGAATTTCGTGACAAATAAAATTAATGTTTTTTCCAAAGGGACAAATTCTTAACTTGTGTTCCGTTGCTAAAGAATTAATTTTGAAAAGCAATTTAAATATATCTTGAGTAGTAGAAATTTCTTAGAAAATATGGAAGGTTACGGACAATGAAGTTTAAGATGCCTACAGAGAGATTAGAGTCACTGTTTGTAATAACCCTATTTAATAAGAATAAACAAGCGTGTGACTGTAAACGACTGGTTGTGGGTTCGATTTCCACTTGAGGAGTGGAAATATTTAACATTTCCATTTTCTTCGCTCTGGCATTGAGGTAAAGCGCGGCGTTAAGTTCCGCCACTTAACACGCAATGCCTACGAATTCGGAGGAAAGTAGGGAACGGAGTGTCTTAACACTAGGTTTCCTCTGCCTACCCTGCTGCGTGCGGGAAACAGCGTGAAGCTAAAAAAAAAGAAGTAATCTCAATTACAAATAACACTGACCATCTGTATTCGATTTCACTAGTAACACCAAATCTTTGCTTTACACAGGTCAATTCCCATCAAATACTGAGAATAAATAGATCAAAGGTGACACGATAGTAAAGATGTATGCAAATACACGACATAAGGCATCTTCGGCAACATCGGTCCACGGCCGCGGGCGTCTCCCTCCCAGTCCCTATGCCCTACTTGACGCGCCGCCGCGCTGATATCACAAGGTTGCCAGATTTTGGACGTCTTACATTTTGCCGTAAGTAATATGTGTACGTTTTACGCTGACTGCCAAAAAGGTGCGCCTTATTTCGCCTTTGTGTAGTTTTTCATTTCTATCCCTGTTTGGGTAGAACTGATGGATTGGAAAGTTTTATAAGAGATATTGTATTTAAATGCGATGGTATGGAAATAATACCATAAGGCTATCGTTGCACAAAGGGACAGTAATTTTGACTGTCAATTTAAACTGAATCATATCATTAAATTCTTTTTATTTTCATGCCGCGGTAAAAGCTAAGTTTAAGCTAAGAGCTTTGTTTCCTCCACTTAACATAGTGCTTTAAAATAGGGCAGAAATTGGAGAACGAATTGTCTTAACATCTTTTTGCACCCAATATAAGCCTAAACTGCTGTAAGTGCAGGATGTGTGGAGCTTAAAAATAGTTTGCCTTTTGTATAGTGTATGTAGGTGAGAGCGGAGTGACCGGAGTATCGGATTGCGATAGCTCCGTCAACACAAACAAACAACTTATTTATTCAGTTTGAAAACGAATTCACAATGTGTATGTTTACTTTTCAATAAGCAAAATATTTATTTTCGAAAATAATAAATTCAAATAGCGATCATCATTTTTTTTGTTTAATAGCTTTTATACATAATATTTTTATTGTTGGTTTATTTTTTAAGTAAGAGGGCAAGAGGGTAACTGCATAATAAATCTTTTTGTTATATAATAAAAATGTAATAATGAAAAGGTATTTTAAGTGTGGGGAAGGTAGACTTTTCCAAATTTTCTAATTTTGTTCCTAGCTCATCTACCTACATAGATACATATCAAAGAACCTACATGCTGAATAAAAGCTTTCTATCAGTAGCAGAATACTACAGTTATATCATAGCTTTAAAATTATGTATGTATGTACATATATATATATACAACATATAGCATATATTACAACTTCTATTTAATAATGAATATTAATTTAATCTAGTAAAGTATTCCAGTATTATAAAAAGTAAACGAGGGAGCGTCTCCTCCGGAATGTTTAAGAAAATAAAACTTTTTGATGCAAATGTAAAAGTGTTATCTTTTCTTCAGTAAAAGGGACCTTTTCCTATTAAAGTGTAGAACTTCGTTTTACAGTTAATATTTTATTTAAAGTTTTTGATAAAACTTTGCAATTTGTTAAAGTATTTACGTCGTTACTTAAATGAGACTCGGAAATCTAAGTTTACTTTAGTTACAGTCAATGATAATTGAAACTTCCCCTCTTGTACCTGTCTCTCGCATTTAAAGAATTCGTTTTTAAACACCTGTATATTTTTTGTTTGCTTTTTCTATTTCATTGGACAATTTTCTCACCTTTTTGGACTACTTTAATTTAGTTCTTGCGACGCCTTAACACATCATTTTATTTAAACTCATTGTTTACCTTGATAATATAGAAAACAAATAAAGAAGATAAATAAACTTAATTACCATTCTAAAACCTATTTTAAACCTGATCAGTGGCATTTAATTATCAAGCCGCAAACAAGTCTTTCTTTTCCTTCATCCCAAATATGTCAATATCTTAAGTTAGAAGCCAAAGATAACAGTTAGCTATTTACCATCGTCCAATCAATTACAGACAGCAAAAATCAATAGCAGTAGCACTGTAGTGCTTAGCGACAGATTATGTCCTGCGTGGAGCGAGGTCGGCCCTCTCACTACATCACGCCGGCATTAACCTGTCGCCGTGACGAATGTAAGGATTTTATGGATGGCCCCAAATCCCAGTACATTACTCTCGGCCGCGTCTTGTGACCTCCAGTCAGGGATGCAACATCGCTTATGGAAAAATATCGATATTAGAACGTCGATATTTCCAAATTTGTGGCCAGTCGTGGCCCAGTGGCACAAGAGTGTGACTGCAAACGACTGGTTGTGGTTTCGATTCCCACTCGAGGAGTGGAAATTATATTTCCATTTTCTTCGCTCTGGTGTCGAGGTAAAGCGCGGCGTTAAGTTCCGCCACTTAACACGCAAGCCTTCGAATTCGGCGGAAAGTGGGGAACGGAGTGTCTTAACACTAGGTTCCCTCTGCCTACCCTGCTGTGTGCGGGATATAGCGTGAAGCTATTTAATTTAATTTAATTGATATTTCCAAAAGATTGACATCGATGTTAAATATATAAAAGTACCTATATCAATGAAATAAAGCAGTTTTTATCGCCACTTAAACATTTGAATAAATAATATTGATTTTTAACAAATACCTATAATGACTACTAGGAATAAAGTTAAAAAGTAAGGACAGGACGAAAGATAAAGACGAAAACATCGCTTTTAAGTCACAAAGAACGATTTATTCTCGATGTTTTGTTTTTCAAAATCGATACTTAGACATCAATATACATATGTATATGAACAATATGCCGATTTATGAAATAAATCTATGTATTATTTACACCCCTACCCCCGTTGCGCCTCCGCCGCGCCTCCGCTGCCTACACGCTGATGATAATTGAATTAATTTTCACGTCCTTTTTTAACCTTCAGGCTTTACACGTTACATTTCATGTTACGTTAAACGGGTATATTTAAAAGTTCTTGTCATTTCAATCCAAATATGTATATACTATTTTGTCTTTTTGATGTTACATTTTTGTATTTATTCAATAGTTTGGCAATAGTTACTATATTTTATATATATTTGAACCGTTTTAGTTTATAAAATACATGTTCATTATAAAAATAAAATAAGAAGTCAGTATTCAAGTTTTTTATAGTTTTTTTTTTCTTCAAATTGAAACGTCAGCAATGCTTTATTGTAATCAAAGTAAAATGTAAATAGTTCCGAGATATCCGCAGTCAGTAAAGGTAAGTAACAGACGTTCTTTGGCACAAATTAGAATTCTCGAAATCTTCCGCTTCCAAACATTTTTTAATATTGTTTTGATGTAAGAAAAGTTAAATGTAAATATTTTCTATTGTTTTGAATGTGATATACAAAAAATCATCTTAACGCTAGCCTAATGTCAAGACCGCGCTTTCGACCTGAACTTATGACATTAGCGGAACTCAACGCTACCCTACCAGACCAAAGGAATTAATATTATTTAAATATGATTAGAAAACAATCTACCCTCCTCTTGACGGTTGTGTTAAATGCAACTTGTTTTTTAATTTCCTCGTTATTATTTATTTATTATATTTTACTACTAAATCTTAGCAATATAATCATTCCGCCACGTGAGAATCGAACCCACAATCACTGCAAAATAAATATTGTATTAGTCAATAAATTATAACATATTTTTTATAACGAGACATGCACACATTATCGTTGACTGTTGTCGTAAAGGGCCGCCACTGTGAACTGGCTGTACTAAAAAGTCATTAATTCGTTTGTCATTTGAAAGCTCCCGCGTAAGCCCCTTTAAGTCAAGTCTTATATTAAAGCATGGGAATATTGATTTAATGAAAATATGAGGCTTTCAAATATATTATGTTAATGGGCCATCGTGGCGCGGTTAACAGCTGTTTGATTTAAATTTCTTGGTTGTGAGTTTAATTTGCTTATGGTGAAATATTCATAATTTTTTTATTCTTTTTTTTATCTTCACACTGTATCCCGCACTCAGAAGGGTAGGCAGAGAACCTAGTGTTAAGATACTCCGTTCCCCACTTTTCGCCGAATTCGGAGGCATTGCGTGTTAAGTTGCGGAACTTAGCGCCACGCTTTGCCTCGACACCAGAGAGAAGAAAATTGAAATAATAAAAATTTTCACTCCTCGATTGGGAATGGAACCCACAACCAGTAACATTTAATTCTTGAGACCAGTTAAATGTAATATTCCTTTACAGTGTGCAGGTGTATACAAACTAGACTGTGACTGTGGCTTATCTTACATTGGCCAAACAAAGAGGAGCATCGGTACTAGGGTGAAGGAACACATCTCCGATATCAAGAATGGGCGTGCATCAAAGTCAGCTGTGTGTGAGCATGCTACCAATTACCTACCATAAGCCCAACCATTACATAAGGTTTGATAAACCACATATACTCGCTAGGGAAAATAGATATATCCCTAGAATGATCCGCGAGGCTATTGAAATACAAAAACATCCAAATTTCAATAGAGAAGACGGTTGGAAACTTTCTACCACCTGGGACCCAATTCTAAAAACTTTGAAGTCTCAAAATCACCACACCAGAGGGCATGATACAGTCAGCTCATTCTGCAAGAATCCAGGGCAGTACGCGAGGCAACTAAGAAATCGTTGGCGGTAGTTTGATATAATAATGTATCAACTGACAGACGAATGCCACCTCAGTCTACCTGTGACCACGGACTACTGTAAAGTGTTCGAAACGTCGGGTTTCTAAAAATGTATTTTCGAATACCAATAATATACGCGATTAATCCGGTTAAAATAGTTTCATTTCAAAATGTGTAATAATCGCGAAAACAAAAGATCATATTAACAATTAATTCCTTTTATTATTTTTTCCACTTTAGTGAATAATTGAGTTTCAGCAATGAACACGTCATGTCTTGGATATGGGTTAAAAGTACTGAATGACGTTTATTAGTCTTATAAAGAGTAACCTGGGACCCAATTCTAAAAACTTTGAAGTCTCAAAACTACCACCACGTGAGGTCATTTATCAACATTCCAGGGTAGTACGCGAGGCAGCTAAGCAATCGTTGGCGGTATTATGATATAATATTGTATCAACTGACAGACGAATGCCACTTCAATCTTCACTTCAACAAGTGACCGCGGACTACTGTAAAGTGTACGAAACGTTGGGTTTTCTTATAATGTAATTTCGAATACCAATAATCTACGCTACTAATCCGGTTGAAAATAGTTTTCTTTCAAAAAATTCACGCTTAATTCATTGCAAAAAAAAAACAATTTCATATTTATTTAAAAAGAATCTTCCTCATTTTTCATAAATTTACTGACACACAGACATAAACTAGTATTTAGCAATTTCTAAGCAAAACATTTTATTTCCAGTGCAAAATTGGCATATTTGCTTAAGTTTGAAATACCAGCAGTGACTTAAGTGATACCAGTGAAGGACTCTCGACATAGCGCTATGATTGCAGGACTTCGGTCTTTCCTGCGGTGCGGCGGAGCGAGGCAGGGCGTGCGGCGTGTAAGGGAAACGTGTACGGAAAACAGAATTTACGCTTATTATATAGATTAATACTATATTTATAAAGTTAAATCTTTACATTTCATGCCTGTCTCCATATTTACGTTGTCTTAAATTTCCATTAAGTACAAATCTAGAAACAAAATTTAAAATTATCCCATAAATACATTTTGCTGCACAATATCCCATTCAACAGCTCTACAACAAACAGGCATAACCACAAACACACCTAAAATCCGGATTCATTATAACCCCTTTACTCTTAAATTCAAAGGAAACCAGATGCAGGTAAAAGTGCATTACCGCAGCGCCAGCATGTGTCGAGTGCAATGTTCGCGCTTTTAAACTATAATTGACCAAAACAACGCCATATGCCGTCAGCGGTACGAAAGAGCTGCAATTAAACACTCCGGCGCACTTTAGTGGGCGTTTCACTAAAATTTAATGTTTAATTAGGCTAATGCCAGCCACTGTACGTACTGCAAATGTTGGCGCTGATAATATTATAATGTTAACCCACTTGCGATTAGGATTGCACACAGCCGTCGCGGCGCGGCGCGGCGCGCGGGCGGAGCGATGCGCTGTATCTATTGGCGTAATCGAATTCAGTTGTTGACTGCTATGAGATTATATTTTATTGAAAATTTCATTTCGAATGTATGAAATTAATGTTTGTTTTAGAATTAGCTATGATTATTAAAATTACTGTTAATACTATATTTTGAACAGTTGATGTGTTTAGTAGAGAGAGAGCTCAGCGATATAATGGGTACGTCGCTCATTTAGCGATAAAACGTGTTATGTGTAGAAGCTTATGTTGTGTTATGCCTTTATGTTTATTAAGCATTAAGCTTGACGCTTTTTTCGCATAGTAAAGTAGTCAGAGAGGTCAAAGAGGACCTAGTATCCATACACCCCGTCCTCCACTTTCGTCCCGAAATCGAGACATTGCTTAAGTTAGGTGAAGATAAGTGAGGAACTGAATATTGATACTACGTTGACTCTGATTACCTTGCCATGCGGATAAAGCATGAGACTTTATATTTACAAATATATATTTATTATATTGTATATTACTTATTATATTGTAGACGCAAAGACGTAATCGTCAGACGCAAATCACTAAGAGCAGGCTGTCAAGAATGCAATATTTGAAATGAAACAAATCAAAGTTTATAACATTTACATCAAGGTTGAAGGAAAAACGTGGCACTGTAATAATTCCTTACCCCCTCCACCCCCCGCGCCCCGCACCCCCCTCGCACCCCCTCAGCCCTCCGCATACACACTTGTTAATAATATCGGCAACATTTCGTTCAAATTTAATTTACGACTCTATTCGCGCCAATATTAAGTGAAATTAGTTGGTAATATCACAATAGCGTATTTAGCTAATGGAGGGCGGAGTTTGTAGCGTTGTAATTGAATTATCCATATTGTAAACTCTTAATTATGTCTCTCCGTATATTGTGTGTGTATGATTTGATTTAAATTTAATTAGTTGAAAAAAGGGCAGAGATTCATTTTACATATACCTATTCTATCAATATTTCAGGTATTTCCGTTTATTCAAAATCTTCTCCATTAAAAACCTACGTGATAAATTAAAGCTTTACATGCATATCAGTGGTGGCTGTGTATTGCCTATCATTCAGTCAAAGCCATATGCTTACAATCGTTACCTTTTGAGTTCCTTACCACTTCCCAACAAGAAATAATCGTATGTATGTATGTATATTTAATTGGTATATGAACTCAAAATGAACAAATAAGTTAGATGTTTAAGGCCTTAAGGTACAAATATAAAAAATATGAAGGAAACAATGTCTTATATATACAAATATGAAGGGAACATGAGTTGTAACATGAATTCTATTAATATAATTAATATTTTTGTCCATTTCACATATCAGACTATACTTTTTACACAAGTTATACGTGGTCTAGCATAAAACAAAAAATATATACTCGTACATACATAGGTACGTATTAAATTTAGAACCTCCTCCGTTTTCTTTGTAGACTAAAAAAATGTGCGTACACTTGACAAAGCCTGGTGTTAATTTACTAGAGAAATGAAAAAAAGATAAATTGCAGGTATAAATACGTCTCTTGTGGCCTATTTACCGTCTAAATTATTCCAGTTCTGCTTCCCGCGCCATATACTGGCTCGCTAGAGGCTCTTTAAGTTTTTTCTTATTGTGTAAATTGAAAGATATTTTACAATATTAATCTTATATATATATACACATATACTTGTAGGTTACTTTCTAAGTGGTGAAGCTAAAAATACATTTACCCAAAAAAATACCATAATTTAATATTCATTTTCAACAATATAAACACTATTTTCACAATCCACTGAATTCAATTTTAAAATCTATACTATTATTTCTATAAAAAGCTCTGCGAGCTTATATTTGAGTAGTATTTATTATATATCAATAGCATTTTGATTCCCCATTCCGCTATTCAAACGCGTGTAACGTTATAAGGCAGTCCCGTCACGCGCCTGTCTGGGGCTCGTCATTTCAGGCACAAATGTTATATAACTTGTACTCTTAATATGATTTGCCTGAAAATACGAGATAAACTGATAAGGCTTTTTAGAAGCGGAGCGTGGAATATTTTTAAGTAACTACATACATATGTTTCTAATCTAATACAATTTTGAGGGGTATTTGGCAAGTGGGTCACGTTGCTTGATGAATGGTTTGCGGTTATTTTGAATATCACTCTAATAATAAAATGGATAAGATAGAATCAGAAGACCACCACGCTTTGTCTTGCACCAGCGCAAAGATATGAAAATAATTGTAATATTCCTCGAGCAAAACTTGAATGCAAAAGCAACTCCTTGTCCTGTAGTTTAGCGTTAGTCAATTTTAGCTACACATTGTTTAAATAAATAACATATTACCATCTACACAGACAGTATATGCGAGTAGATTTATAGAGGTATTTAACGTTGACAGACATGTGTTTCCGGTTGGGCAAGTCAAAGGGCAGCGATGCCTGTGACGCTGTCCCGGAGACGTCGCTCATAGTGCTCAAGTGTGGACAGTATGTAAGTGACATGCTCATAGTGTAATGTAGTGTCGTTTTTGTTTCCTTCCTTTGCATTTGAATGAACAGGACTTTTTCTTGAGACATTTTTATTGATGTTTTATATATACAGTATTAAAATGATAAATAATTTTGAAATGAAGTTTCACTGACTAGAATGCTGTTGAAACGATTTTTATGACAATCAACTACGGGACAGAATGTATACAAAATAACATTTTTACAATAACAATTTGAAAAATGAAAAAAATACACCTTTTCAAAGAGTGTATAAATATGCCATCCTTATAACCTAAAAGTATAAATATCTTGCTAAGTTAAAATTCTTACGTTTTTTACAACTTATTTTTAACGCTAGTTCCGCTGCGTTGAAAATTTTATACGTGTTTTAAAAATGTTCTTTAATAATTTCCATGTTATATTTCCTGTACATGAAGTGAGCTTTGAAAACTGAAGCTTTAAGTAGAATCTCTCCCCCACATCGCCGTAGAGAAGTCCTAAAACTTTTACATTCTCGTAACGTAATTTAAACTTTTAAAGGACTTTATTGAAGTCAGTCGACCTTTTTAACTTGCTTAACCACCATGCCAAGCACTCTAGTTATTCTGTTCATTGTGTTTGCGTTATGTATACTGTAGGGGCAAGATGTCTCGCGCCTGACGTAGATGACATCTGACAGTGGCACTGACGCAGTATGAGATGACTAATGGGGTGGATACCATCTTGATATATTTAATATGTGTATGTTAAGTTTGCGATGTGTGTGTATGAGTTTAGTGTTTGGTATATAAAGCGCGGTTGAGTTCCGCCACTTAGCACACAATGTCTCGATCTCGGGTGGAGAAGTGGAGAACGGAGTGTTTAACACTAGGTTTTCTCTGACTATTCTGCTATCCGGCGTATTTCTTTGATTACCCTGCTATGCTAAAGGCATGAAACTTATTTTTTTAAGATAATGGTGTGTTATAATTGACTTTGTATAATTGACATGTATTAAATGTATACGATGGTCGTAATTTCAAATACCACTTCAAGAGAAATGGATTTTTTTTAATGTTTAAAATTATTTTTTAATATCAATCAATTAAAAAGTGTCAAAACGAATTTTATGGAACTGGAAAAGCTATTTTTGCATCAAATAGATATTATACAGGTGATTATTTTAATAAAATATATGTACGTAAAACAAAAACATGGATAAAGTTTGACAAATGTATCTTATATGCGAGAATAGAAATGAACGTGTAGATAAATAGGTACCTTCTCACAGTATCACGAGGCTTATTATTAGTTTATTGAAATTAACATTCAGTTGCCGAGCGCGAGGCGCGACGCGACGCAGTGTGGCGTTCAAGTGAATCTGATTTAGATGCCGACTACGAGTATATGAGCGCTATATAATAACCATTCTGAATAACTTCATCTAACATTATAAAATGAATAACACATTTGTATAAAACAACAGTTGTTTGAAATCGACGGAGCGTTATATGCGAACAAAGAGATTTAATTCGTTCTATTTATAATTTGTATGAAAAAAACATTTATTGTTATTTTTGTTCATTATAAACGTTGCAGATGCGATGATAGCAACACTAATGTAGGACACACGCTGAGTAACTTCAATTTCAATAACTAATATATAATAAAAATCTGAATAATAATTCGTTTTTAAACTGAAGTCTTTTTTAAAATTTTAAAGTGAAACACTTAGGGAAATTAAAAAAAATATAGAAAACGTATAAAAAATCGAACCAGCGGAAAACCACGCCATTCCACGCCTCTTGGAGACTGTCATATTAAAACATATTTTTTTAAATGCTAACAACAAAAATAAGTTGTAATTAGCATATAAGAATTCGACGCAGCCGGACGCATGGCTCATACATGTAATGTTGTATTAGAGAAGCGCCTGCTATGTAGTACAGTGGTTTCAGTTTCAAATCTCGCAGAGAAGTGGTTTCGTAGTTTGGATACACATAGCCGCGTTAGTTTTTATCTTACTCTGAAAAGCAAACTGCAGTTATTATATAAAGAACTGATTAAAATATAAGGATTTGATAATGAGTAAAAAAGTAATCAGTATAGTTGCTTAAGTTGAACCATTATTTCATATTATACATACGAATAGACATTACGCTACTAAACGCCGCGCTTTGTTTTTTAATTGAAAACAATTTACATACAGTATATTCCCACGTGTGGGAATCGAATCCATAAACAATTGCGTTTACTGTCAGACATTATCCAATCTATATTAATATCGCGATAAGTAATTATTTATGAATTTAGAAGTAAGTAAAGTTTTATTTCAGTCAATTAGTTTTGATTAAGCTTTACAATACAAGGTAGCCTTGGCACTGCGGAGCTTTTGTCGACAAACTTTTATTAGCAAACATAAACTGTGTTAATTCATATAAAATAATAAGTTAGCTTTTTAACGTTCTCTTTCATAATCGCCTCCGTTTTCTGTTTCCCGCCAGATTTAGCGATATTCGGCTTTATAACTAAATAGGCACTCTGTTCCAAATTTAACACAGAATGAATTAAAGTAATTTCCACTCCACGTTACTGCAATGATAACATAATGTTGGATTATATTTAAGTTCCTCATAGACAAACATAAAATCCCATTTTGTGTATTGTCATAATAAATAGTTTTGATTTTAATAACTTTTGCTTTTTCAGATGCTTGCTTTTTCTCGCACAGACGGAATCTAGTGACACTCTGTTCTACATTCTCCTCTCGAAATAGAGACATAGCGTACTGATTGCAAGAATTCAACGCTACGCAAGTTGTCTTAGATACGAGAGTAATGAAATGAAATTATTTCCAATAAAAAAATTTTCTCGATTATAATCGAAACTAAAACCATCGTTTCACAGTCATACGCTGTCCCACCTTTAGCGCTGGCCTTTTACGTTGTTTACACATTCATACATTTCCCTTGTACACAGACAGCACGATAATAGAAGACAATACTAAAAGCTGCATTTCCAAACACTGTGAAATCTTACCTTAAACGTTGGCTCTCGTTTACGAAGCTCCGCAGCTATTTGTCGATAGTCCACGACTACGTACATGCAGCTGCAACTCTGCACGAACCTAATATTACTGTAGGGAGCACAAAATGCTCATGCTCGCATCTGACGTCACTGTACTACTGTACTTCATCTCTAGATATTTACTGTAGTTTGTTCCTTATTGAACACGTGATTGTGTTGATTGTATTGGAAATTGTTGAATTGTATAGACAAGATTTTTATTTTAATCATTAGATGTATAGATGTATACAGAGAGGCAGGGGGTTGACCTTCGAAAACACAGTATCGACGATACTGGAGGAAGGTCACGTAAAAAGCATGAGGACCCCCCGGAGGGCGTGTATGAAGAGGTTGATGACAGTGGACGAGGCGAAAGAAGTATGCGGGGACCGTAGCGTTTGGCGCTCCGTTCTCTCTGACTACCCCGCAAGGGATATAGCGTGAAGCTAAAAAAAAAAATATACTATGAGTTATTGACTTTTAAGGTACTTCTTCTAAAGTAAACGAAAAAAGTTATTTGTTAAAATTGCATAAAGATATTCTAATAAACAATAGTGTTAACTTTGCAAATTTAACTTAAACTTAACTTTTAAAATTTAATAGGCTTTAACGTTTTGAACACTAGTTACAATGTTTTCATTATAACTTTAGAGATATATTAAAAACTCTGTATTGTAATTGTTGTGTTACAGTCCTTTGAAACATAGTGTTTTTGTATGAAAATGAACACACGCTAATACAAAAAAAGGTAAAGTAGATACTTTAAAAGTTTTTAATATAATAATTGTATTATTCGTCAATATAACTACGAAGTTAAAAAAAGATTATTAAATATGTTTCTAATTAATATTTACGGATTTTATTCTCAGAAACGCTTCAAATTTATGACTAAAAGCTAATACACGATTAAGTTCTACTAAATTTAATAAGCATAGCCTATCACTTGCTCTTTTACACTGGACAAAAGTTTCCTACTTTATATAGAAAGAAAGTAGTTTATTTAGGTTGTAGCGGCAGGAATTGACAAAGCAAAATAACGTTATTCTCGCAATACCACAGTGACCTCGTCGGCCGACCGTCACCGCACTGTTACGCTTACAATTGAGACTTTATGTATGTACGTCTGCATACAGTGCCCTCTGGTCGACTATTGCAGATTGAGGTCAATAGAGGTAGAATACCTACTGTTTTTTGAAATGGAAAAGAATTGCCTTTTTTTACGCCTTATCCCTAGCGGGGTAGTCAGAAAGAACTGAGCGCCAAACGCTACTGTCCCCCAATTCTACGTAGCTATCTGTAGCTCAGTTCTCCATTGCCTGCCGTTTTCAAAAAAGAATAGTAAAACACAAATAGTAAAATAATGTACATAGACTGATGCAAGTGCAATTTATATATGCTTAATATTTCATATTTTGAGTTTTTAATTATTTCCTTTAAATATTGACTAACTACTGCTCCAGGGACCTTAAAATTGCTCTCTTTGTACAGTTATGTTTTCGTACTTTTACTGTTTTGCACAAGTTGAAATATTATATTTTCCGAATTATTATATTTTAATTTCAAATTTGTTATATTTGTATAAATGTACTTATTATGAAGCAAGAAAATGTAACACGATAAAATATAATTCATTAAAAAAAAATTATAATAACTCTAGGCAAGTGCCTATACCTACGTACGTATGTTTAGAGAAGGCGAGAGCTTTTATGTAATATAGTGTTCAAGTTTTCGGTAATACATACAAAGTAATATGAAAGTTTCTCAAAGTAGGTACATAATAAACATAATGTATCGGGTATCGAGGTAAGACGGCAACTCCGCTAGGTAGCGTTTGGCCGCGGGCGGTATTCAAATTTTAGTTTACGGACCAAACTTCAACCCACTGCTTACTAATCAGACGTGAGACGTGGAATAACATTTATTAATTCGTGGAAAACGTCTTTTGAAATTGCGAAACGAAGCGAATAAATATTGTTAATTGTAATAAGCTTTCTTATTATAAGATCTTTAGATTTTGCAGTTCTTGGAAGTATGAAAATTGACTATTTTAAGTTGTATATCGTGTATAATTTATTATAGAAGACGGGGGACTGTTGTTGTACCTTTGTAGATTGTACTTTTATATTTTGCATCTGCTTATATATTTCGGGCTAATTTTATGATAATGGCAGTTCTTTTCTCACATAGCGGAGAAATCAGAGAGTACCTTTTTTTTTTATTTTTTTTTTTATTTTTTGTTTTTTTTTTAGCTTCACACTGTATCCCGCACACAGCAGGCAGGTAGGCAGAGGGAACCTAGTGTTAAGACACTCCGTTCCCCACATTCCGCCGAATTCGGAGGCTTGCGTGTTTAGTGGAGGAACTTAACGCCGCGCTTTAGAGTACCTAGTCTCAAGAATCTACGTTTTCCACTTTCCGCCCGAATTTGAAATAAATAATGAAACTAACCTCTTTTGTTAGTAAAATGTGAGGTAATATAAGTATTCTCTCGATTGGAAATAGAACCTAATAATAAACACTTTTATAGGTAAATGCACATACAGTCAATTGCACTGCGCCACGGTGGCCTCAGTATCCTTATGTATGTATATAATAATATATATGTTTTATTCCTAGTGTATTTGTAAATAAATAGTAATTACACAGAATGATTACAGCCGCGACTTCAATGCGGACCAAATTAACGATACATTCAGCGTTATCCTTAAATAAAATGTTTTCAGCGTTAATAAATATATAAGTTGCAAGTCCTGAACGAATATCTGCCGTATATCGGAGTAAAGTACAACGTGGAAATCATATAGCGAGTTAATTTCGTAATAAAAAGCTGTTTCATTAATCAGCGATGGCTTCAGTACTCGTTACATTTAAGTAGGTGCATGAGAGTATGAAATATGAATACAGAATATAATGGTATGGCTCAGTTGTAGCGTCACTGGTAAGTAGATTTGATATCCAGATCCAAAAAACAATACGATGGTCGTGAATTCGATTCCCGCTCAGGGAATAGTTATATGTATTTAGATTATTTTCATTTCTCCACTCTCTCGCTCTCGATTGATTTCTGTCACTAAACACGATGTTTCAATTTCGCGTGAAAAGTGAAGAAAGTGAAGAAAGGAGTGGCTTCGCCGCGGGAACTACGCAATTTATTCGTTGTATTGCAAACATCGGGGGTGGATTTTTAAAAAATAAATTGGGCTATGTTTAAGCTTGCGGTCAAGCGGCTTAGATTTTTCATACAAACTTTCATTCCCTATTTCAACCATTGGAGGTTGATTTTTAAAAAAATTAGTGGTCTATGTTTGACCCAGTAACTTTTATTACTTTCATTCGAAATTTCATCCAAAACGGACCGGTAGATTAGCCGTGAAAGCGTGACAGACAAACAGACCTTCGCATTTATAATATAAATGTGGATAATTTTATATATCAGAAATTATGACGGTATTATTTGAAATCAGTTTCGTTTATTATTTATACGGGCTATAGGAGTTTTTATAGAATATTTGACATAATTATATAAAGAACAATTTTTCTATTTAAAATAGTATTTTTACGGCTCTTGTATTTACCTACTATATTTAATTATGATTCTTACTCTCTCATATCAGCCATTAGCAAATTTTAAATACGCTTCTAAATGTTCAACTTAATTCACTCCATCTTTTTTGCCAAACATTTTCGCCGAAACTTAACATTAACAGAAAAGTTGAAACAAAGTGTGAAAGCGAAGAGGAACAGGAATAAAGAGTACATTCCGATGTTGGAAATAAGAGAATTGGTTTGTTTTAATGAATACCACAAAATTGTGTTTTCGCAAACATTTTCAGTAAGTTTGTCTGACAAAGAATGGCTGGAGCTCCGCACCTGTCCCGCCTCGCCGGCATATTGTCATATTGAAACAGACGAATTCAATTAAAAAGATTCAGTTTAAACGGAAATCCCGGACGAATTATGCAAATATGTACCGTGAGGGAAGCACGAACACTTGTCGATCAAGCGATGCGTCTCGTTATTGTTTCTCCACGTTAATGCAAATTGATTTGTTATGTTATGTTTTTTTGTGGAATTTTTATACTGAAAATACTGCTGTGTGTGTATATTTTTCTCTTTGCAAATTATGGTATAACTTTGAATTCTTTTTGGAAAACTATATCAGTCACTCTGTTTTCTATTTTCTATACAGCTATAGATATTAGGTATTCAGCAGGTAAAACAACATGTTCAAATTTCGTTCACTACGTTCATGTTTAAGTACCTTCAGTACGAAGAAGAATAATTTATTTTTACAGATTGTTCCCGCACTCCGGGGTAATAAGAGAGTACCTAGTACCAATACATAATTGTATGTTGCGTGGTGGAACTCAACTCCGCACATTGTCTGTTCTTACTGCGCCATGACAGCCTTCAAAGGGAAATCTCCGATCGGCTGTTAATTTTAAATCTATCGCATTATAGTCAAAAATCTGCCAACTGCGCAACATTATGAAATTCTAATAAATAGAAGTATTTTTTTCAGTTTTGAATGCTATTTATTTTTCCACTCCCGCCTCTTGCCCGCTGTCATTGGAGTCCACTCTTAGTGTACGCTAAATTAGCTAATACCAGGTATTTATAAATAGCGCTTGCTTTGTGGTCTGACCTCATTTCATATTCAATAGATTCATTTAGAACCACTTCCTGGAATTTAACTGGAACATTTTCTTATCTTACGGTAAAATATGTATAAAATTGGGGCCATCGTGGCGCAGTGTGGGAGGGTCTCATTGAAAACGCGATGGTTTTGGGTTCGATTCTATTCGGGGGAGTTATATTTGTTTTAATATCTCCACTTTGGAACCTAAGAAAAATCACGGCGATATGATCCAGCACTTAATACGGCTTTGGGCAAAAATGGAAGAAAGGAGTGCTTTGACACTACTTTTTGTCTGGTTTTCTTGCTATAAGGCAAAAACGTAAAGCTGCGTTCAAAAGAATTTGTTCTAAATAGTTCAAAAGAATTTGTTCTAAATATTTTGCGTTAACAAAGTCTCATTGGGTATTAAATTATTAAAATATTGAAGCCGACGAAACCAAAATGTAATTAAATGATATCAAAGTCTTGATGTCAATGAGTGTTATCTGGATCGGAAACGCGCGGGTTTCGGAGGTTTGTCCTTCACATCGACTTATTTGCCTTTTGATAACGACACAGTTACTTAATTATACAAATCATGAATTGGATAAATAAATAAAGTCTTTTGACTGTCTTCCATTATAAGTATATTTTTGAATTTAGGATATCGAGATCATCGTGATACAAACGCGGTTGTTTGTGGGTTCAGATCTCATTCAAATTGACTTGTATTCTATTTACGTTGAGTACTGTCACTTAACATACAATGTTTAATTTCGGACGGAAAGTGGAGAACAGAACATATTGGTTTTACGTTCCCTCTGCCTATTCTGCTATGCGGCAAAAAGCATGAAGTTAATCTCATGTAATACTTGTATATAAAAAATACATAGGTAATCATATAGGTAATCATAAATTCAATCATCATATAAGATATACGTGATTTGAACCCCGTAACATTTCTATAAAATAAAATTAACAGCGGCAGGGTATATACAGTTCTATACTTCTTTTGAAGATAAGAAAGAAAATATAAAATTTGCATGATTGTGTACATTACTTGTTTTATGATTTACCGTTACCGCATTGGAAAAGCACCTTGCAAGAAGACATTTTCACTAAAAAGATTGACACATATTTAATCTAACGTAAGTGTTCGGAGGCATTAACAGATTGCATGGAAATCTGAAAAATAATTCGAACTGAAATAATTACGTTACATTGCGTAATTAATTATCGCCTAAGTAGAGCCTAGCGTGTGATTCTATTAGCAAATATTATTTATTGATGCCTCTGGCAACTTCACGCGGGTTTACTTCTGTATTATTATATTGAAGCCGCAGTAGTGGAGTAGGACGGGATTTGATGGCGAACGCTTTTGGTCGTGGGTTTGATTTCCACTAGATGAAATGATTATGCATCAATTAAATCAATTAATTCGCTCCTAAGACAAAACGAGGCTTCAATGTTTTCATTTCGAGCGGAAAGTGGAGAACATAATGTCTCACACTAGGATTCTCTCTGACTAACTTGCTTTCAGAAAAAAAATTAAGTTGCTGTTATAATATTTGATAAAAAACTTCAACAAAAACATTTTTTGTGCGTTCTGGGATGATATTTATTTATATTTATCAAAAAATATTGTCTGTTCTTTTGATTTATATAAATTATGTATGATTAAATTATAATGAAAAATGAATAATGCATTGTTATGAAATAAGTAATCCTCGCTGACGACGTACAATGAAATTCACCTGAAAATTCCTTAAACTGCATCGAAGAAAAGTACATTCCTCGAACTTCACAAAATGATTATTATTATGTACACATATAACAAAAATATAACTAAATTCTGTCTGTACGTGAAAGATATATGAGGAAAAATACTCTTATAGCAATGTAATAGAACCTTAAATAATGATTTTCTCATTTTTTTCATTCATTTCTGCATGCTACCTCAAAAATATCTTAACCAATTGAGACGTACTTTTAACCATTGTATTTTAGGACATTCTATTATTTTATATTAATCCGATCATAAATAATACAGTTACAACAATTTAAATTTAAAATTTAAGCATCGTTTTTGATTTTAGTGACAACACGTAAAGTTGGTAAAACAAAATATTTAAAGTTATGTACTTTACGCAGGCGAAGACGCGAGAGAATCACTAGTTTCGTATATAAAATACTCTCACATATCAATGGTACAATATTCGTGAAACTATATTTAATTTTAAAAACTAGAAATATTCATATTTTCTACTTACCTTACGATGACATTTGTAAAACCTTCTTTATACTGAGCTACACAAAATTTTAAACATGTTGTAAATATAATATCGTATCGTAGTCGTAACATGAAAAGGGGATTCCATTAGAAAATTAAAGCATTCGTGTAACAATCGCGTATAAATCAGAGCGGCTCTTTATCGTTTTGTTAATGAATACAAATCGTATTCAGGTTATACACACACAAACACACGCAAACATATATTAAGTTAGTACACAAACAGTAAAACTTTAGCGTTTTTATTGTTAATTTATGTGATTTTAACTTACTTTTTAATTCATCTTAGGGCAATATTTTAAAAGGAAAACCTCTATGAAAATAAGAAATTTGTCTTTTGTGTGGATTATGCCCTTTTATAGCATCGAATTATATCAGAAAAGCCTATTATGAGGTGGTAATAAGGTAATTTTGATTAACAAGCAATATATAAAGTTAAAAGTAAATTCGCTTGTTGCTTTAAAAATTAAATTACACAAAGGTGTGTAAAATAAAAATTTTGGTAAAATTTATTTCTATATAATTATCAGTTAATTCAAAATTTTGCATTTAATTACTTAAAAAGGTTTAATATAGGTTATTGTTAAAAAAACACATTATAAGTTCACACGCACACAAACAGACCTCCATCTGAAAACATCCTCTGGTAGATCTCGTCACAATCTGTGGGAAGCGGAACACATGTACATCATTATGTATGTATAATTTATATGTTACACTTAAAATACGTTCTTAGCTACAACAGGATTTTTTCTAATTAGAATTAATTTTTACTAGATGTGTTTGTGATATATTAATATTTAATTTTAGACGTTTCTTCTTTAGATTTACGCTTTTTCCTTCGGGGTAGTAAGATAAGATCTAGTGTCATTAGTCATTTCGTGTTTCATATTCGCCCAAAATTGAGACGGAGTGGCAGAACACAAAGCCGATCTTTGCCTTAGGTACCAGGATATAAGTAGGGAATATAATGGACGCCAATATGGATGACATTAATTAATTCTTAAAATTCGATATCAGTATATATAACAATCGTAGCGCAGTGGGACATTATCTAACTGTGATGTGATGGTGACGGTTCAATTCCCGATCCGGGGAATAATTGTACAATATTTCAATTTATACGCTTTGGTACCTAAGACAAAAAGCGCCGTCACTTAATACGTAGAATCTTAATTTCATATAGAAAGTGAAGATTGGAGTGTCTTGACACTTAATATTATAAATGTTGGTTCTATACTCTTCTTCGTGATTCTCTTTTTTTATTTTAGCTTCACACTACAGCGTGATACATCCCGTTCATAGCAGGGTAGGCAGAGGAAACCTAGTGTTAAGACACTTCGTTCCCCACTTTCCGAAAATTTGAATATTAAATAATTCGTCACCTCGAGTCCCCACTCGAGGAGACGAATTATTTAACCACCCACAACCAGTCGTTTACAGTCATGCGTTTGTACCATTGCGCCAAAACTGGCCCCTGGCACATGAAAAAATCGTATACCATGTATAGCATAATTCGTCACCACATAAAGAGTTGTTTATAACCCTAGAACAAAACGTGACTCCAAAACGAAAGCACAAAATGCTTTGTATTTTTTCACTTTCCTGCATTTTGCACAGCAGATAAAGAGAGGCTATTGAATTTATAAATAACTCGTTTATTTGTTTTCCAATTTCCTCTTAAACAGAGAGGCCATCGCGACGCAGTGGAAGAGCGCGTTCACAGAGAGACAATTGCGATGGTTGTAGGTTCTATTTCCATTTAGGGAATATTTATATTATTTTCATTTTCATGCTCGGGTGCCAAAGACAAAGCATAGCGTTAAAATCCGCCATTCAACACGCAATTTTCTTGTGGAAAGCGGAGAATGAAGTATATTGACTGCAGGTTCTTTCTGATTACCTTGATGTAGGAAAAAGTGTAAAGCTCACGCAGAAAGTCCATTTTGAATGACGTAACTTAACACCATTTAATTTTAATTATTGCAAAGAAAGAGAAGGTTTATATAATTTTCCCAAACGAGAAATCGATTTCAGTACTACCGCATGTAATCACTCTCTGACACATTATATTTGCTTGTAAATAAAACTAAGATAGGAAACACATAAAAAGACATAGCTAGTTTGAATTGTGAAGTAATTAGCAATATAAAATGCATCGACCCACTTCCAGAGCAAACGTTCTTGGCACAAGTTCAGCGTCGAGAGCGAGCGTTCAGTTGACCCACGTGTGCTTATAGGTCGTACAGCGTGCATAGTACGTAGTGCAGTCTACGAGGTATTGTAGCGCTGGCATGGGCAACCTATATAGTGCTACGACGCGTAACCGCTAAGCACGCTATGTATTTGAGAGTGGGTTTTTTATTGGGAGATTAAATTTTATTAAAACAATAGATATGTATGGATAAAAATTCCGTCGTAGCGCAGTGCGATAGCATCTAACTGTGAATGCGGTTGGTTGTAGGTTCGAATTCCACTTGGGGAATGATTATATTTCAATTAATGTCATGTTTTGCCCTAGTACTTAAGCCAAAGAGCGACGTTGAATTCAATCTCATATATCGACTTTGGGGTGAAAGTGGAGAACGAAAACTATTAACATTATGTTCTCTCTAACTACCCTACTTTGTGGGAAAAGCGAGAAGCTGCTTTTTTGTGCGAGGATATTTTGGATATTTTCTAAGTTTTTTAGTAAACACGTAAGGTAAATTTATATTACACAGATGTAACGTAAATCAATTAAATATTAATATATGACTATTTCTTTAAATTATTTATTTTAAAATATTTAAAATGAGTAAATAGAAGACTCAATTGCGTAGTATGGGAATCGTACACGTAACTGTCAGACCAGCTATTTGTCAAGTTACAAAAATAACATAAGTAATGCAAGGAACAGATTTTAATTAACATACGTTTCAAATTATACAGGCAGCTCTGTAAAATATTAGCACAGATGTAATTTTATAATCTCACATTCATTATGTAATAGTAAAAACTGGAGCACATGAATTATGAAAAGGATTTGTCGAATAAATAATTAAAAGCATAAAAAATATATAATAATTTTAAAACATTTTTTCTAAACAAACTAAAATGTAATAGCAAAGTGGCACAGGCTATAACTTTTGTTAATACTAAATATAAGTCAACATGTTAAAATTGAAACCTCCCGCTGGAACAGTAAATAGTACAAAATAAAAACTAAGTACAAAAGCGCCACTCTAAAATGTAATAGCATCGCTAAAACTGGCGCGGATTTTTCATTTATTTAGACAATGACGGATTCTATAGTTATAGAAGCTTTATTGGTTTTACAAATTGCCGTTTCCGAGCGCTAATAATTCAAAGTACGCTAATTCGGTTTAATAAATATGTTAAAATATTTTGTGACAATGGCACGAAGTGAAATATTTGTAGCGTGCCTGACGCACACGCGATACCTGCTTTACCTACCAGGACTTCATTTGGATGGCTTAAAACGCGGGTTCGAATACCGCTGTGTTTAAATTTCTATACTTTTTCTAAAAATGGTTGTTGTTTTTAGCCTCACCCCGTCTCCCGCATACATCTGGATAGGCAAAGGGTACCTAGAACGAAGTGTTAAGACACTTCGTTTCCCACCTTCCACCGAACTCCGGAGGCATTACGTGTTAAGTGACGAAACCTGACGCCGTGCTTGGCACCACAGCGATGAAAATTATATGTTAAAAACTTTAATTTTAAACCCTCAACCAGTCTCGTTCACAGTCACAATTTGAGCTTCTGCGCCACTACTGGCCTCAAAGATTATTTTAACATCCTCAAGTGTTACATGACTGAAGTTACCTGGTCTTAAGTTCTAAAGCATGTATAGAATGCTTTTATCTCGACTAATCAGTAAAATAGCGATTGTATTGCTTTTTTTATTAAATCTATACAGTATATTTTGCTTTTTTAATTCATTCCAGTGGTTCCTGAGCTACTGTTAAATTTGTTTACTTATCAATAAGAAGAAATGATATAAAAATGAATATAAGATCAAAGATCAAAAATGTTCATTCTTATTATATAAGTAGAGATGGACCAGTTACTAGATAGATCATATTTAAATTGTAATAAATCTATCTGGACGAAGTAAATTGAGTCTTCACAAGATAAACATTTTAATGTGATATAATACATTTCAAATATGTCAATTTACTAGAACTAACATCGAATCAAAAGAAAAATGATCTATTACTAATATTTATTTTGTTCTTATTTCAAAATGTAACTTTTACTTTAAATTGAAATGTAGTGGTGTCGGTCTGCGCGGCTAAAGCTGGGCGTGAGTTTAAATTTGCAATGCGTCTGTTAAACACTTCAGTTTTCCTTCACGCTTTTTCCCTCACAGCTTGGCTAGTCAGAGTGGAACTAGTGTCAAGACACTTCCTTCTCCTTACGAGTTCGACTTTCCTTACGAGTTTGAGACATTGTGTGTTGAATGGTGTAACTCAATACCATGTTTTGTCTTAACTACCAAAGTACTTACATTTTACTATTATATTTTAAACGCATTAAATAAACTCAAACTGAAATTTATTGAGTTAGCGATTACACACGATATCGCACTAGATTGAATTTTTGCGAAGGTCAATTAAGGGTGGAAAGGTAAGCGAAGGTAAAGCTACCCCCTTAGGGTAGGAGTAGGGGTGGCAGGTGGTCACGCACGCCCGCGCCCTGCCAATAGTTTACGTGCTAACATCTCACGAATTTGCTATCTAACCAATTTCCAAAAGCTTAGGCCTCCCTTGAAATAATAAAACGCTATCTATGCTCATGTGGAAGATTTAATGAAATGCTCAAGTAAACATGAATAAATGTTATATTATATATTTATGTATGTCATATATAATGGAGTCGAACATATTGACGCTATGACTGAAGAAGAAAGACTTCAATCTAGAAAATTAGAGATTAATTTAATTTTCTTTGCCTTTACTGTTTTACATACAAATAAACCGTTTTGTATAAATTAAAGGGCGTCGTTTAGATCTGTTACTCAATATATAAGAATATTAAAAAATCAAACAGAAGAAAAATGGGTCATTAACAAAAAATATATATAAACATCGATTTTGTATTACGTAAGAAGACATGTATCTTCTTTCCATTTAAATTATTCTAGGTATAACTGGAATATAATTAAAAACACGTTTCCGAAACTTTAAATTAAAATGTTCATTTACATATTCACGTAGCATTTTTAACAAACTTTTAAATTAAAATCTCCATTACTGGAGTTATTTTAAATTTAACCTAAACTAATGTACTAAAAACACTCTTAGAACTTGAAAAACATTTTAAAAAAGCCATCAACGCATGGCTTATGGCGCTTGGACGGCTTCGCAGGGACGCGGGTTCAAATCTCGCTGCGTTCAAAAAGTTTATACGTAGATGCTAACAATAAAAACAAGTTGTAATAAAGCGTATAAGAATTTCAACACAGCGTGTAGTAGAACGCATGGTTCAGCGGTGAGAGCGCCTGAACGGTATTCACGAGGCGCGGGTTCCAATGTCGCTGCGTTCAAATTTTTACACGTTTTCTAAATGCCTTTTTTAATTTTGCTTAGTGTATCATAACAAAAAATGTGTTTATACGTTTTCTAAAAAAGTTTTTCAATTTTTGAAGTGTATAGATAGCACTTTAAAAGTGTAAAAACGTTTTCAACACTTACCAACAACATGCAACGTGACAAAGAACGACCGGACCGGCTGCGTGGAGACCTGGCACTCGTACACGCCGGCGTCTCTCTGCTGGACCCACTTTATTTGCAGCGTCCAGTCGTCCGTCTGCGCTGAATGAGTCGCCTGCAAGTTATACATTATTGTAGCTCTTGTTATTTATTGTGTGTGTTGAGTTTCACTCAGTATGTCCTAGAGTGGTAATGAAGTGAAATATATTTAGTTATAATTATATTTAACTAAGGTAAAACATGTATTGCTGCTTTTAAACATAACTGTGTCACCTTTTTCCCCATATAGCCGGGTAGGCAGATAGAACCTAATTTTCTATCTGACGTCGACACATTTGATGTGGAATGCAGTGAACTCAATGTGGCGCTTAATCTTATTAGAGCGGATCAATGAATCATTCCCCGGAGTGGGAATCGAACCCATGTTGTTTATGGTCAGGTTAACAGTACTACCACTGCGCCACGACTGGCCCCCAACAATAAAACAAATGATAATAAAAAAAAATAATACAAAGCAACGATATTCCTAATATAATTAACAAACTAGTCAAAATAAATGCCATACATTTATTCAATTGTTTCTATTGAAGGTGTATTTTTCAAGACGTTTACAGAATATTACATGACGTGACAAAGGGAACTTGTTGTTCAAAGGCGGCGTACTTTGTATTGAAGATGACATATAATCGCGTAAATCGTGACTAGGCTGTCTAGTTCGTTGTTAGAGCGATATTTGTTACAATATTCATATAATACATTCAAAGCGCTTGTCCTATGTGACTGTATAAAGAGGCACGATAAAAGGCAAATTTGTGAGATAAAAGAAAACGCTCGCAGTGCTAAGTATTGCTGTACATACAGTATAGTAATACAGTATTGTTGTTCTTTATTTTAGTGGGGAATGGAAAAAGTTAATTCTTTGTATTCTATGTATTATAATAGTGTGTTGTTTTATTTAGTAAATTGTTTAAAAACATTTAGCAAGTTAGGATTTTAAAAATTAGGCTTTTGTCCCTACCTCTCTTCACGTAGCGACGTAGATACTGAATGTTACGTTATTATAATTAATGTTTAATTTCTTAAAGTTTAATTACAGTTAAATTACTGTGCATTATTATTATCTTTTCTATACTATTTTTAATCAATATCTCCCACTACGGGGAATGATTATATGTTATTTTTAAATATCTGGTACCTAAGACAAAGACATTCGACGTTTTACGACGGCGGAAATTGGAGAACGGAACGTTTTATTTCCAGGTTCCCTCTGACCACCCAACTACGCAAGAAAAAGCGTGAAACTAAAAAAGAGCCCATTTTGGATGATAGCATCCCATTTAACCAATGTTGTTTTTATAATAATGTTGCCTTTAAATTAATATATTAAAATAATATAAATAATAAAGGGCCAGTCGTGGCGAGTGGAAATATGAAATATTTCCATTTTCCTCGCTCTGGTGTTGAGGCAAAGCGCGGCGTTATGTTCCGCCACTTAACACGCAATGCCTTCGAATTTGGCGGAAAGTGGGGAACGGAGTTCCCTATGCCTACCCTGCTGTGGGCATCCTGCTGCAGGATTACAGCGTGAAGCTAAAAAAATATATAAAATTATTTAAACTATTCAATCTAATATCTTATATTTTTCAGAATATACCTGAAAGCGCTGATCCGACGTGTAGGTGTAGCCGCCGACAGTCAGGATGTGCAAGTCGCGATGTCGGATCCATGATACCTGCCAATTAAAATTTTATAAATTGTAAACTTGTATGTTATATATGTGTATAAACATGTATATCAACGTAAATGTGTAACTCAAAATACAATTATTTTGAAGAAATTGTCTAGAAAAAGATAGTGCTTTAAATAAGGGAGAAAAGGATTTTTGATTAATCAAATGTATCTACATTTGTACACTTTAAAGCACTATTCACGAACTTAGATCGTGAAAAACATTTTTAAAATACGTATAAAAATTTGGACGTAGCGAGAATCGAACCTATACCTCTTGGTAACCTTTTAAGTTTTGTAATAGTTAGCTATTACAAAACTTAAAAGCCATACATTTTATGAAGCTTTGTTGAAATTGCGCTAATTAGGATTATCAGTTTATATACACGCTCTAACCTTAGGTAACTGAATAGAAATAATTATTTCAAAATTTAAATGTATAAGCCCCGAAGGAAGAGCTCGAAAACACTATTGAAACTTCTAAACATTCTATTAGTATTAAACTAAATTTCTACGATATTTTGTGGATGGTGCAGAATATTTTTGTTTTTTTTTAGACATATATAAATTTAATACGGCGAGAGAGTGGGAGAAACAGAGAAATATGTATATCCTGTACCGGCGGAGCTCAACACCGCACTGCGAATAACAGAGTGGAGAAATAAAAATAAAAAGAATATGAACTTATTCCCGAATCAAACACACAACCAATAAATAGCCTTTACAGTCAGTTTCTGTTCTATTGCGCGGCAATGGCTTTTTTTTTGCAGCGTCACACTTCTACCTGTATCCTGCGGGATAGTCAAACATAGACACAGTGTCAAGACGTTCTGTCCTCTACTTTCTGTCTTAAATTGAGACATTTCGTTGAGTTTTCGTTGTTGAGTGGCGGAACTCTTAAATAATAAAAATGATTATTTGAAGTCATTTTTACCTTCTGCCCACAAAGTTTGACTGTAAGTCGACTGGTTGTGGATTCGATTCGTGATTTACATTTTCTTCGCTTTGGTATCCAGGAAAAGTGTTGTGTTAACTTCCGCCACTTAACATGCAATGCGTCCACAATTCTGTGGAAAATGGGGTACGGATTGTCTTAACACTAGGTTTGGGATACAGCGTTAAGTTAAAAAAACGTTGTCATATTTCCGGATATATAAGAGCGATAAGTACAGATTAAAGAGGAATGTACCTCACATATAGAGGAGGTCCATACAGGTCACGTCTGACATGTCTCAGCGGCGGCTTTGCATGTACACCTAAATCCCCGCACACTCACATCATCTGACCGCAATAGAACGTAAGAGAGACGCTCGTTCATCTTTACGTATTTTCTATTTGGCATTTAAACTTTCAACTGTAGTTTTTTAAAAAAGTTTTTGGTATAATATATTAGACGTCTAAACTAGGCCACAGATTTTATATCACTTGTGAGTAAACAATGTAAGTTTGAAAAATATGTAATTGAATATTTTAACGTTTTTAAAGTTTTATTCATATACTTGTCCTATCAATTTGGATTGAGAAACCTAATAGAGTAATTTAATATCATATTTTATTCCTACGTTCCTTCTTGATTTATTTCACATTTCTGATTGAAAGCAACTGATAAATAGAACTATCATTAGTAATAAAACGTCAACAATTTTAACTTATAAAATCCGTGAGCTTTACATACATACATACATACATACACAGGAATTCATATATACATTGGTTTGAAATGTTCAAAGCGTTTGAGGATATTTGGCTCGCCCCGCGGTAGCCTCGTGTGCGCTTCCGCCCTTCAATTGATCGGATTTCGTCCAATTGACTTATACTTTACGTGCAATGCTCGTAAATATGTGGATGTATTTAGGTAGGAATCTATGTATTCATTTAGGTGAAAAATGAACAAAAATAATATTTAAATAGTAGCTATATTTAATAATCTAATAATTAACTTAGTATTGATATAATTAGTTTTGTAGTAGATACTCCTTATTTTATTAACTTTCAGAAGTGACTCATGTTTGGAACTCAGAGCAACTAACTTAACAACCAAAGAAATTTAATGCTACATATTTTAGATAACATAGTGGCGCTATAGGACAGTGTCTCTAGATACAGCGGTGTTGAGTTCCGCAAGTCACTACAAAACGTCTCAAAATTGGAAGTTAGTGGGGAATACTAAATTCTCATATCCTAAAAGATCTCTAGAAGATTCAAAGATATTAGTTAGTTAATTTATAAAAAACTGCCGCTTGCCCGCTCGCAGTTTTGGCTGCGTGAACTACGACTATTTCACAATAGGCACATAAACTTTACATTAGAAACCTCTAAAATGATCAGTGTTTCTCTACTATATAAACTCTTCTTTTGAATCATTATAGAATGACTATTAAAAGAAACCGCATCAAAATTCGTTGCGTAGTTTAAAAGATCTAAGTATATATACGAATACATGCAGACAGACGCGGGAAGCGACTTTGTTTTATACTATGTAAAAATAGTGAAAAATAACATATGTATTTATTATAAAAATATATATACATAAGATACTACTAATTTCCTACAATTCAAAGTAACATAATACGCAGTTGGTTCCCCTGGCTCGCGACGGCCCGCCGCGGCGCGTCGCGTCGTCGACTCCGCACAATGTGTACAATTATTGTTAGATATTCTTTCGGCGTATATCGAGCGTAGGCATCAGCATATATTCATCAAATATTTATTTTCGATTTTTGCTTTCATTAGCCTTTTCCACTGTGTATGGATCGGTCGCTTAATATATCGTGTTCTAGTCGTTTGTATTATATGCATTTAGTTTGTTGTTAAAGACATTTAAAGAAAACGTATAAAAATTTGAACGCAGCGGGATTCGAACCCGCGCCTCCTGAATACCGTTCAGGCGCTCTCACCACTGAGCGCATGCTCAAATTTTTATGCGTTTTCTTTAAATGTCTTTTTCAATTTTCCTAAGTGTGGAATAACACTTTAAAAATGTTTAAAAGTAGTTTGTTGTTGTCAATTCAAATCCTGATTTGGATAAAAGTATTCATATATGTTTTGTATGAAGCTACATTTGCTTTTAAAGTGGAGAACGAAGTGTCTTGACACTAAGTTTTCTCTGATTACTTGAACATTAGTCATGTATTTATTTTATTTTTATTAATATTCATTTATTTTTAGATTTACAATTTTTACATTTAAAAAGCATACAAATCTTTTTAATATTTATTACTAGTAAAGCTAATAAAGTCCGAATTAAATTGTTAAATTCGTCATGTTAAAACATGCGATGTTATGCAGCTGTACATTTTATCCCACGTATCAGGGTAGGCAGAGAGATATATGACACTAACGCACTCCTCACTTCGCATTTCGGCGAAACTCATCATCGACCCAGGGGAGTGAAATAAAAATAATTTAATGAATTCTGCATATGACGTTGATCATCAAACCGTCAACCATTGTTTCTAGTCAAATACTGTTTCGCTGCTCCATGAAGACTTTATAATATTTTTTTATTTTGTTTTTTTTTCTTACGTAATTGCTAATATTTTCTTTGTTGGTGATCCATATATGCTTGTTTTTTAGATGCCACCTAGCATAACTTTACTAATACTACATACATATATATATACCAAGAGAGGTACGCGACGGTCGCAGGCGTCAATAAGCGATGTTTTATAATCGAGTTTTATTAAACAAGTATTGTTTGAGCTAATTTCATTCGCTCCATATTCTCCTTTATGATTGGACTGCGAGTAAATTTTTATGATGTTGCTATTAAAATGCAAATTACCGCACATAAATAACCATAGGAATCGTAAAAGTGCTAATGTTATGACTACTTCGTGTGTTTCTATAATGGTTCTTAGATAAAAAGGTGCAAGTCATACATACGTGCATGTATCATATAATAATTTAATGTATCCATACTTATATTATAAATGCGAAAGTCTATCTTCTTCTCTGTCACGATTTCACTGCTAATCTACCGGTCCGATTTGGATAAAATTTAGAATGAAAGTAGTAAAAAACCCAGAGTCAAACATAGGCTAATTTTCAAATATTTTTCAAAAATCCACCTCTAAGGGATTGAAATAAGGGATAAAATTTAGTATGAAAAATCTGAACCACTTGACCGATTGTAATGAATTTTTGCATAAATGTAGTTGATAATCCAAGGTTAAACATAGACTATAGGTTAAAGGGTATAGGCATAAATCCACGAGGGTATAACTAAACAATTGTGTAGTTACCGCGGTAAAGCGCGAGCGGGCCGCCAGTTTACAAAAAATTAGAGGCCGTCGTGATGCAGACTGACAGCGTCTGACTGTGAACGCGATGGTTGTGGGTTTGATTACCACTCGGGGAATGCTTATGAATTATATCGTTCCCTTGAATTCTTGTGGAAAACAGAACATCGAAAGTATTGACTCTCTTTGAGTAACTTGCTAGGCCAAAAAAGCGTGAAGCGGCTTCCCTACTTAAATGTTTTCTAAAAATGTATGTAAATATACCCGTGGCATTCCACTTTTCTAAAGGTTTTCTTTAAATGTTTTCCCATCCTAAGCGCGTCAATAACACTTTCAAAATATTATAATATTAACCTTACTAAATCTAAATATTAGTTAAAACTTCTACGTTCCTTAGAATTTAATTAAATAGATATTTCTACTTTATACTAATGTAATAAACAGTAAAAGCTCTTAACGACGTTTCGGTAATATCCTCCAAACACAAGTTTCTTTTAAGACTATCATTTTAATAGTACATATTAGTAGACAATAGTCCCCCCTCCGGCCGCGACCCGCTGCTAACTAGTAAAACTTTATACAAGAAAGCTTGGAATCGCAGATGTCATTAAAACTTTTTAACTTTACTTGTGAATCCAAGATACACTCGTATAGACGCGGTAAGTACACGACTCGAGTACATCTGCTAGCTAAATAATTATAACTAAGTTGTCCTCTTATTAAATTGCAAGGTTATAGGTTAATACACTGTATGGAAAGCTTTCGTAAGAAGCTTTTTGTTGCGAGTTGTAAAGGAAGAAATTGTTGAAATATACGAGAGTACGTTGTTGCAGTTACTTTTCCCTTGTTGTATTTCAATTTTAGAGAAATAAATTATTTACTTAGGTTACAAATCGATGATGATAATGGGCCAGACTTTTGCTTTATTTATAGCGACTTTTTGTCACAGATTGGATAATTTGTACTCTCTATATATATTGAAAATAATTTAAATATAGTCATCCTCCGAATGGAACTTGAACCCACAACAAATAGGACCACGATGGGCGTGAAAAAATACAATAAAAAATTACTAATTTAAAGTTTGGTCATGAGTCAACAGCCCCAGTTAATACGCTGTATGATAAACCCGGTAGTGTAGCAGCAGCAGCTGAGAGTAATACAGTAGTGTATAGTAATTAGTCAGAATATCTTCCACGTAGCGAGCATGCCGGCGAGGGCGGGCGACGAGGGCGGGCGGCGCACGGAGCACGCGCCTTGCAATAACATACCAGCACCACCTGCCTGTTATTGAATTATTCAGTTATTGCAAAAATATCTGCTGCACTTCTTTAATATTACTTGTGGTTGTGTTGAAATGTTCTTGTACGTTAAAAGATTTTTAAAGATTTCTTATTACTTCACATATCTCCTGGGTGCGTAAGTGGGGTAGTAGATATTTTCCATTTTCACTATAATATCACTCAACGCCTCACCTTAACGATTATTTTTATAGTGTCATGCTTTTAGGCGAGATTGGCAAATGTAACATAGTGTGCCAAAACAATTAACATATTGAATGGTGAAAATCAACGCCGCGACCTGTTTGGTCATCAGAGAAAAGGATTAAAAGTATTATTTTATCCACGAGTAGGTATCGAACTTGCATTGTCCCACTGCGCCACAATGGCCTTTACTAATTACGACACGAGTATATTTTAAAAAGTTGTCAGTTTATAATTAGATTTGATAGAGAGTTAAATTTGATACATTGTTTTTATATGTATTTAAATAAAGCATTTACTTACCTAATCAAGCCACTAAGCTGATTTTCTGTTCATAAATTAAAATTAACAAATGGACAGGTTCTATTAAATCAGTGGCGGCAAATCAAGTAAATGTCATAGTGTAATTGTGTTTTTTAAATTATACTTTCTATAGCTTACGATTGTTTCTTAGCTAAAATTTTCTTCATAATACGCTTATTAATGAATGAATGTAATGCCTATCTTTCATCTGGTCGCGGCAAGGGCGGGCGGTAAGGGCGGTAAGGGCGGGCGGGGCGGTAAGGGCGGTAAGGGCGGGCGGCAGGGCCAGGGCGGTATGTCGGTATGCCGGGTACAAAGGTAAACAAATAATATTTTCACAAAGTTTACTTGCTCGGAATGTAATGCTTATCTGAGGGCCGGTGGCTCTTTACGACCAGTTTCGCTTTTACTAAGTTTATTAATATTAAACACCTAACAATGGCGCAGTACAATTTTATATAGATGCTTATATTAATGGTAATTTAGCTCGACATAGGTACCTCTAGTTTGTTATAGTTTTAAGATTTTTTTCCTACAGCGTAAGGTACTCAGAGATATCTAAGTGCCTAAACACTCTGTATTCTAGGAACCGCTTGAAATGCGGACATTGCATGTTGAGTGGCGGACTGAAAATTGCACTTTGTCTTACCAAAGCAAGGAAATGAATATAATTAAGTTATACTCATTTCCCTCATGGTTAAGTTAACCATTATTTATTTATTTGAAAATAAGGTAAACGTACACTTTTTTTAAAACAAAAACATACACCACACACAATGGAACAAACAAAGTAAACACCAAAAAATGTGTCACTAAAAATAAAACAAAAATTGAACTCAATACAATAAGTACGTCACTTCGTCTTCCATTCCATGTATAATTAAATAATTCACATATGATCACTAATTTGCTAAGTACACAAATATATTTTCAATATTAACAGTAATATTAAAATATTTTCGTCGCGAGAACTCATAGAAAATAGGTTAATAAGTACCATCAGACATTTCTTTAGAGCCCTGTGTATACAGCACCACCATAACAAAAAGTATTATAATTTACCTGTAATACAGCTACTACTAAGCTACTTACCGTGTAATAAGCTCACATACGTATTTATTTCCTACGTACTTATTTCTAAAATGTAAGCTGATTTTCGCAAAACTAAACATAATATAAAGAAAAGAATACATTAATACGTAACCTTTTTGAAGAGATCAAAGAGAATTTTCTGTATTTGTAACTTGTTTCAAACATATAAGTTTTTATGTAGAAGAAATTTTTACTTGTCAGGAGTCAAGCGCCATCAATCACGGGGAGTTCCCGCGGGGAAGCAAAAACTATAACATCTCAATATCCGTCTCTCATAATAACAATACTGAATGTTAGAGCTTGAATTTATACGATTATTTATTTAGTGCGACCTTACTCTGTGATATTACTTCTTTTATATTTCAATGGTCAATCTGGAGTAGTTCAAATTTATGTTAGTGACTTTTGACATTTTGGTGATTTTTTCTTCATTTATCTGTTTTAAGCGGGGAGAAATTTAATGTTAAAATACTTTGTTCTTTAATTTACATTCATATCACAAACATTAAGTGTTGTTTTAAGTACCTGTATTAAAGTTTTTGAAATTTGATACTAACTGACAAGTAAAATATGAAAAACAATTATTTAAACTGTGAAATATATTTAATTTGAGTACTTTGTATAGTTAAGGTCATAAAAGCACTCCTAAATAATCTAATATATAAAAATACCAGTATTTTGAAACTGATGGAAACTCTTTTGAAATATGAACATACTAGTTAGTATACATCACAACTCAAGAAAGACTTTAAAATAGTATAATTATTATACTATTTTAAAGTCTTTCTTTAGATTATCTTATAAAATTCTTTAATCTTTTTTACTATGTAACAGATGTAATCTAGTGTTTAGTCACTACGTGTTATATTTTCCACTCACTTTTGATATACCTATACTACGTATACCAGTTGTCGCTCACAATTTGCCGCTAGTTTTGCCGCCTTGCCGCTAGGTTTGACCCTTATCATATCGAGTCCGTCTGTTATTAACTTTACTATATTTATATTTTAAGCTTACTTAGAATTTTATGAAGGTGATTTATATAGTGGAGGTTTAAGCCTACTTTTAAATTGCTTTCATTGTCCACAGCTACTCCTTACACCTAACCAAATTTGAATAGTATACTAAATAAAAAATATACCTGCTGATATATTAGAAACTCTTCTTTAGATTAAAGAGAGATTTGACTGGTATACCTCTTGCCAACTTCTAGCGCGTATAAAATTAAATTTAAACCGATATCTATTCAGAACAGTGCAGTCGTTTCTTGTTTACTTTGAAACGATAGTATAGAAATTAACATTTTTTTTTAGCTTCACGCTGTATCCCGCGCACAGCAGGTAAGCAGATGGAACCTAGTGTTAATACACTCCGTTCCCGAATTCTGAGGCATAGCGTGTTAAGTGGCGGATCTTAACGGCGCACTTCGTCTCGATATCCCGAGCGAAGAAAATGTAAATATTAAATATTTCTACTCCTCGAGTGGGAATCAAACCCACAACCAGTCATTTACAGTCAAACGTTTGTGCCACAGCGCCACGACTGGCCCCAGAAATTAACTAACATATTTAATTCTATGTAATTATCAAATAGCCATGTATACATTAAAGTCAATATATGTACAACAAGCTTGTAGCTCAGACGTCTATACTAGAAAGCTATTACTTACAATCACACTGACGCAGCATCTGAATAAGCTAATTCCTGTATCAAAATATGATACCATTGTCTTGTTATGTGCGAGACTAATTAGAGATTGCTATCGGAAATATATTCATATATAATGACTTGTCTTAACACTATCTACGCTATAGGTCTTGTTATCTATACATGCAGCATACTGTGCAAAGAAAGAAAACGCGAAACGGAGTGCCTTAACACTAGGTTATCTCTGCTGTTATTCTATAGAATAGCTAAAAAAATTAAATTAAGCAAAAAAGAAGAGAGGTCTTAAACATCCTCGTTATGCTTTTTGTTGTTAAAAAATAGTGTGGAGATAAAAAAAACTTAATTTTATTGTGTTATGTGATACAGTTCAACTTTGTTTCGGCGTTTCATCACTAATACACTACAGTGTGTAGTTTTGCACTTTAGCAAGCTTGTTACATGTATATACATATGTTCATACGTACTCGTATTATATTGTAAAGCGGAGCTATTACTAATGCAATATTGTAAACTGCAGAGACAATGATAATATAAATTATCCTTTATAATCTGAATATTATCACACAAGATCTTATATAACAGAGTAGTGCTTTCTTTTCAAGTTCTAACATCATTAGTTAATTACTTATTCAGTTATTTACTTAATGACTATAGCAAGGATTACTAGCAATCGGTCTAGACCCACAATCATCACGGCTACAAGCAGACAACTTATAACTTCGCTACGACATCCTTATAAAATACATGCATGAAGATAAAATATTATAAAATCGAATAGTACCTACTGTAAAAAAGAGTAAATAACATTCTCTTTCGCCAGCTGACTATTTGTAATATGCTTCCTGTAGAGATGCTAACAACAAAAGTTGTAACAACCGTATAAGGATTTCTACGTAGCTCGATAAGAACGTATGGCTTAATTGGCTACAGCGGTTGCTCGGATTTTAAATCTTGCCACGTACCATTTTTAAACTATTTTATATTTTAAACAGGAAATTTAAGTAGTTTTAAGTATAAAATATAAAAGTACTTACGAAAATAGCAGTATTCCGCTAACTAACAGAATGTAAGTAAATAAATTCGATTACAGCGTGTTAGATAATAAAAGTTCATAAAAATTCATAACACATCGTTAGCGTTTAAATTTTATGCAAAAACATTGCATACTAAATAATTAAGTTAGCATTTTTAAACTACCACCTGTCGTAGTTTTCGCTTAAATTTTCACGAAAATTGTTATAATTTTTAGCTTCACTACTTGAGTAGGAGTGCTAATTTTTTATGACTAGTTATGATTCTTGACTTTGTCTTCTCTTTTCTTTAAAAATATTTAATTTAAGATTAGTTGAAAATAGTATAAACATGTATGAAAAGAGCTTTACTTGTTTTTTGCTCAACAAAGTAGTTAGTGAAAAAAATGCCTCGACATGAGGCGGAAAGCAGAGAACAGAGTGTCTTGACACTAGGTCCTCAACTACCCTACTTAAATACCTTCCATTGAAAAAAAATGAGTCGAGCTTTTTTATATAAAAACTAAATGAATGCTAAATGAGATTTGAATTCACAACCCTTGCGTTGCGTCGAGCACTCAAGACCAAGTAACAGGCGACTAATATAAAAAGTCACGTTCCTTTGACGTCTGCTCGTGCATTTCATTTATATTTATTTACTCTCACATGTTGAGTTAAATGAGTTAGGCGAGTTGGCAAGCGCCGGATCTTTTAAAATATATTAAACAAGTTCTTGCCGCAGTAAATAACGTCTTCTACGAACGCGCAACTTCATATAAATGAAAATATATGGACAAATTATTGGAAATTTTACTTGTAATATAAATATTTTTTGGACGGTGTGGGTGATAAGACACTGTTGAAACTACGGGGCGTCGAAAGATGAAATTGGGAAATGCGGGCAAACAATTGGGTAGGATTTCATTTTTAAAATGCACACTGGAACGAGAAAGCAAAGTATTTCACTTTTTACAGTTGAACGAAAGTTGCAGGTGACGCTGTATCCCGCACACAGCATGGTAGGCAGGGGGAACCTAGTATTAAGTCACTCCAATCCCCATCTTCTGTCGAATTCTGGAGTTATTGTTTGTTAAGTGGCGAATCTTAACCCTACGCTTTGCCTCGACACCAGAGCGACGAAAATGGAAATATTAAATATATCCAATCCTCGACTGGGAATCGAGCCCTTGTGGGTTGTCCAGTCGCGTTTGCAGTCACGCTTTGTACCCACAAGCCACGATGGGCTCATGAAATTAATTGTGTCTATTTACATATTTAAGTATATTATTTATATTTCGAAATATTAATACATATTAATTTGATGGAATACCATAGTTTTGGATGTTCGGAAAAAGTAGGAAAGAGAAGAGCCTAAGCCGAGGTTTTTAGGCTGCGCGAGATTGTTAAGAAGGATATATAGCGTATTAGAGATATAAATCAACATTATACAGCATTTAGCTGTAATTCGTCTCGGCCGGGATCGCGCGCGGGACGCGACGTGACCAGCCTCGCCGCTGTGTCTCACATAGAAATTACATTTTTTATCAAGAACTTTGATAAAGATTTTTTTGGCTATATATTTATATTTTTTCAGCTTCACGCTTTTTCTCGACCATAAGAGTAGTCAGTGAAAATTCACTACCAAGACGCTCTGTTCTCTAGCAATACTCAACGCCGCACTTTCTCTTTTTAGAAAATATAAATATATCCTGTGGCCAGTCGTGGCGCAGAGGCACAAAGTGTGACCGTAGATCAACTTTTTGTGGGTGAATTTGACACGAGGAGTGAAAATATAGAATATTTCCAATTTCTTCGCTCTGGTGTCGAGGCAAAGCTCAGCGTTAAGTTCCGCCAATTAACACGCAATGCCTCCAAATTCGGTGGAAAGTGGGAAATGGAGTGTCTTAACACTAGGTTCCCTCTGCGTACCCTGCTGTGTGAGGAATTCAGCGGGAAGCTAAAAAAATATATATCTCCCAGTGGGAATCGTACCCAGAAACAATCAAAGTTACCTTCTCGACGTTTCACTGCGCTACGATCGCCTAAAATACCAACAACATATATAAAATAATATTTATTTAAACTCTGTCAGCTTAACGACCGTTATCAGTTTATATTTAAAAATATATTTTTGTATACATATTATGTAGTAACGCAATAGGAAACCGTATAGCTTTTCAATTACGCAATCGCTAGTTAGTAGGTTAGATGTCCTGAAGTATTTGTTATATATTAAAAGTGGTTTATATTTTCCATAAATTCATCCGATTCAATAAATCAATGCGCTAATGTCACCACCTAATAAACGCGTAAAAACCACGACGCACTTTGGCTCTAAGTGTCAGGTGAAGTGGAACGAAGTGTCTCAATAGTAGACGCTCTTTAAATTTTTGCAAGATGTGTAAAAATATTTTTATTGCTCTTGGAACGCAGCACGACAGCGAAGTAACGCAGTCGTGCTGCAAATGCACAGTTAAAATACGGAGAGAAAAGTGCAATCTGTGTTTTAGTGTAGCCGTTGCTGGTTGTACGTGGTTGTGCGTTCGATTTCTACTCAGAGGAATTATTGTATTTTGAATATCTCAGTTTCTGATAGAAAGCGTACAACGAAATTATTTGACATTAGGTGCTCTCTGACTACCTTGCCATGTGGGATAAAACGTGAAGCTGCTATTATTCTATTATAATTTTTTTTAGCCGCACGATGTATCACACATACAGCAGAGTAGGCAGGGGGACCCTAGTGCTAAGACACTCTGTTCCCCATTTTCCGCCGTATTCTGGACTTACACTTTTTGACCCTGCGTTCTCATATAACTATATAAGTGTTCTTATTGTAAAAGGATATATTTTAACTTTGAAATACATATAGCATATCATAGTGTAATACATTATTACAAAAGTAAGAGCACCGCCTCGCCTCGCGGCAAACCAACAACTTTATTGAAATTATTTCGCAACGAACTTTGTCGGTTTGTAATATTTCAAACGGGAAGATTTATGCGACGTCGGATATCGACAGTGAGTGAACAAATTAATGTATTATGTTATACAAAAACGAAGTTTTAGATGAATTTTTATTAGTTTTAGTTTGTTGATATGTCTGTTTGTTGATTATGATTTTGATATGCTTGTACACTTAGTTAGTGTAGAGTACATGGTAGAATTATCTACGAAATAAGAAATTTCTCCTAAAACATATTATATATGATAAATTAAAAACAATTACTTGTTTACTTCTTTCTGAATTCGTGACACAAAAACATTCTATATAGTCGCTCGAGCATCCTTGATCAAATACAAAACTAAAATATCCTTGATCAAATACCGAAACACAACAAAAAGTGTAGCGCTTTTATATTTCAAAGACTACAAAATAGGAGAATATTACTTTTTCGGTTTGCTTAATTGATGCAAATGACAGTCGTATTTTACTACCGAACCAATATTTAAACGTAAATATGCTTTAAAATTGAAAAAAATATCATTGGACGGATATATTCCTAATACCACATACAACTTAATAAATATGAAAGAAAAGTGCATAAAAAAACGTATAACAATAAACATTTCATATATTTTCTGCAAAACAGCCCACCTTGTCTTATCAAACCAGCGATGTAAAATATCCAAATATAATTATTCCCCTGAATAGAGATTAAACTTATAACTGCCGTTTGCACACTCACACGCTGTTCTACTGTACTACGTGGGTCTCATATGCTACCTAACTTATTATACATTACCAGTCTTAAGTTTAAATTTTTAATAAGTAATAAAATTAGAATAAAGAGTACAGGTTGTTTCAGCGGGAGTGCATTACCGCGTTATCGTACACTCGGGTCTAGTGTTGCTTGGAGCCGAGCTAGCTTATTTATAACCTCTCTCCTCTCCTATATGTACACGTTATGATGATTTGGAATGTCCTTATATAGTATGTGTAGCAGCATGACATAGCCATGATTTTATGTTACCAAAAATATCGTTATATCGATAATACTGTATAATACCGTTACTACTAAGTAACAAATAAGTCTATTACAGATACGTATAGTTAATTAACCAATAAGAATATTATACAATATGTAACTTTGCCTGTCTAAATAGACCATATAATAAAATGACTGCAAAACTAGAGGTGACAATAGACTTTTTTCGTTGTTTATACATATAATCGTAAAAAGTTAAATACATAATACAGCCACGAGTAAATAACTTTTCAATTTAGCCAACATGACAGACTCATATTTGACATACAAATACTTGCTTTTATTGAATAGAATCCTCCAATTTAGAAAGTAGTCTGGAAATCAAAACTACACTACTTAACTTACCAGTTAGAAGAAGAATACCAAAAAAAAGCTCTAACAAATGCACTCTGTTCGAGCAAATACCGATTTTTTAGCATTTTTATAGTCCACATTGAACCTTTTGACTCTACCTTTTGTCTATTGTTTGCGATCGCTCATGTTTCTTTTGAAGTTTCAGTTTTATATTTATTTGGTCTTTCTGTGAACATCACGAATAAAACTATGTTTACATACATTCATACATACATACAATAAATACATACAGCAGTGTATTGCACAACATCGTATTGGAAATATTACAATTACAATAGAGGCATGTCCATCCAATATTGTCTATTACAAGCGACAGTTCTAGGCTTCAATCCAATATCAGCAAATATTTGTTTTTCATATTTTCAGTGTGTATGTTATTGCAGACTGGAAAGAAGGATTTTTGTACTTTTATATGAGCAAATACACAGTCAATGGGCTCGAATTCCATTTGGAAGAGATCATATTTATTATTAATTTTCCCGCCACCGCACACTAAATTTTCAATGAAGGTGTGAAATATATTATGGCTAGTTATTCCTTACAGTTTCACTGTTTTTCCCGCACAGCAAGCCGAGAGAAGTCAAGTGTCAAAATACAAGATAAAGTGTCAAGTGCCTCCAATTTCAGCCCAAAATCAAAAGATTGTGTGTTAAGTGGCAAAACTCAACGTAGAGCTTTGTCTTGTTTATCATAGAGGAGAAATAAAAGTAATTAATTTAAGATCCTTCGATTCGGAATAGAACTTACAATCACCACGTTGATGTTACACTGCTCCACAATGTATGTAAATACTTCACCATATATGTGTAATAATTATAAATATTTCTTTCATATTTAAATTCTTTACCTCAACTTTTAAAGTATAAATTTTATATTTTTATATATCGATTCGAATATTTATTGAAATGAAAGGCAAAAAAGGCATTTTCCTGAAATACAGGCAGGCTATTGATATTGGCGCTGAATACGGGGCTCGTTCAAGAAATGCAAACAGAATGAATAAGTTTATATGTACGAGTAGAGCGAGTTGCTACGAACGAAACGAACTCTACTTGTTACATCGGTAACTAACGTTTTAGACTTTTGTGAATACGCTAAAGTCTCTACATTTAAGTGTGTATAAAAAGTTATGCACGATTTTCAATGTAATGTAATACATATATACTCTATTTTTATATTTTTTCCCATCTTCACGCTGACACAGACACAGCATTCACCACTTTCTACCGAATTCTGGACGCATTGCGTGTTTAGTGGGGGAACTTTACGCCGTGCTTTGCCTCGATACCAGAGCGAAGAGAAAGGAAATATCAAAAATTAAAAATGTCTCCTCGAGTGGCAATCGAACCTACAACCACTCGCGTTACAGCCACAACTTGTGTCAATTGACACGTAGTGTTACTGATTTACATACGTCAAACATTTACGTTATTATGTGTGTTGCTGACTTATGGTAATTAGGTAGCTATTGTAATATTCTAATAACGAATATATCGAGATAGATATATAGTTTATTGCTAACGCTGAGGCTGAGGCGAAGGCAGACATTCTGCACTTATCGTCTGTTTTAAATTGATTTTGTGAACATTTAAAATATATTATAATTGTGTATTAGGTAGCGGAATCTAATGTCGCACTGTTTATAACTGCGTCACCATGATGCCGCTATAATATTAAAAGCTTACTTGTAAAGTTACAGATAAAATTACGTAAAATGCTATCATTTATATAAAATTAATACCACCAAAAAGCCGCTTCACGTTTTTTCGCATCAGTAATAACCTGGACATGTCCCCGCTTTCGTTTTTCTACTTTCCGCCCAAAATCGAGACGTTGCCTTTTGAGTGACGGAACTCTTCGCCGGGACCTATATTACGATTAGAAGAATGTGTTATAACACAAATAATTAATTTTCAAAGAACATAAACTAGATTTGCACGTCTCAATAAACAATTTAATTTTTATCACCAAATAACACATAAAGTAATCTGGAGGCATGTATCCACTTGTAAGTGCCACTGAACTACTGAAACATGTAAATAGTTAGGAAGGGTCCCCGGCCGTTATGACGGCGGACAGCGGGAGTTACAAGCATAGCGAGTAAATCTTATGAAATTTACTGCAATACTCTCCTCTGGTTTATGACTCTATTGTTTACGCCGAATTGATTGTGTAGAGCTTACTTTGGAACTATTCCGAGATCTATTGTTGTGTCTTGCATTGGATTGTGAGACGTTTTGGCATCTGCATTGTTTGGTTCTCACTACGAGCGTATTAGGAATGCCACAGACTGTTATTAATATTTAGTGGTAGCTGAACGCCAAACGCCTATACGATTGTGTTTAGATTGTTAATTTAAGCTATATGTTTAAATATTCAAGCTTCCTAACTTTAGCAATGGGAAATAAATTAATTATATTCTGTACTTTTTGACATAAATTACCACTTTCATCTAATTAAAACGTAATTATGCTTCCTACATAAGGTAAAAGTAGTAATATTTCATAAAATATACTTTTTTTTAAATTACATGTAAAACTTTACTGTTTGATGAATTTCTTATTAACTCGCCGCGACGTTTGTAAAAGTTAACTTCATTGTTTTTAACTTTAAACCGGCATTGCTCTTCAAACTTTGTTCCAGCAAGTAGTTTGTAAGTTCATTAAAATTTTTAAAATACTTTTACTTAAGAAATAGCAGTTGAAAAATATGTAATAGCGTTATAATGTAGAGAAAACTTTGCTTGTTTTGGGTTCACGTACTACTGAAGCGTATATGTCTAAAAAAATAATATATGTAGATACATTACAGGTAACAAAATGTATTATAAGTAGACATAAAAGGTAGCTGGGCCAGTCGTGGCGCAGTGGCACAGACGTGTGACTTTAAACGACTGGTTGTGGGTTCGATTCCCACTCGAGGAGTAGAAATATTTCCATTTTCTTGGTCTGGTACTGAGGCAAAGCGCGGCGTTAAGTTCGGCCACTTAACACGCAATGCCTCCGAAAATTCGGCGGTGCGTGGGGAACGGAGTGTCTTAACACTAGGTTCCCTCTGCCTACCCTGCTGTGTGCGGGATACAGCGTGAAGCAAAATAAAAATAAAATAAAAGGTAACTTTTTGGGACATATAATATATATCTCGTAGTAAAATGTAAGGAAATGAATCGTAGGGAAAAGTGGAGAAGAAGTTGAGAATAATATATGATTAGTTGAACGACGACTAAAATTTGAAATAATTAGACGTCACTACAACGTACAGCTTAATCAGTTAGAGCACTTGGAATGTTTCCAAGAGGGGTGGGTTCAAACCCTGCTTTATTTAAATTTCCAATCGCTTTCCTTAAGTATTTACAAATTTACAAACTTTTGGCAATCAAGTAAAAGAAACGAATACTATAAGAGAAACTACAACTAACTATATTACGCTTGAAATCCTTTTGATTATGCTTAGTTTGTATATTCAAGCTTCATATTTAAATATTCAAGTATTCTAACTTTAGCAATATAATTGATTTTAACAAAAATAAGTATATTGACTTTTATTCTTATTATATAAAAACGAAATAAAACGAATACTGTGATAAAAAGTACAACTAACACACTAAATCCTGCTGCGTTCAAATTTTTTTTTACGTTTTCTAAAAATGTCTTTATCAATTTCCTAAGTGTGCAAATAAACTTTAAATTGTCAAAAGTATATTACATCTAATAAAACTCTACTAAAAGAAGAGTTGCTGATGAACTAAACTATACGACATGCTGGAACTCTAGTAAAGTAGAGTTAGAGAGTTCAATTCGGACATATCTTCGGTTAAAGTTTTCTATCGAAAAGCATTAAAGTGTAGGTTTTCACGTCCGCCTCTCAGACTACGCCACTGTTTGTAATGCTAATTGAGTTTTTAATTGGATTCCCAGCAGGTCGTCGGACTGCGGCATCGACGTTTGGTCAAATAATTTGCTACGTTAGGAAGAAATGAATTTCTATATTGGTTTAGACAAGCAGTGTATCATGCTGGACTACATTTTATAAAATCGTTTAAGTTGGTAAACATTTTTTATTGATTGGGAATTTAAAAAAAAAGTATTTGGTAAAATATATATTTTGTCTCGTGTCTATATACTTAATCGTAAGAAGTAATAATTGCTGATATATAATTATTATAATATATAAAGTCATTGTATTTTATAAATATATTCAAAATATTATAATTTGTTTTAACCCTCTGAACCTGCACAAGTCTACAGTTTATAATGAGATAGGTAAAGAGAACTAACCGTTAAGATATATTTATTAAGTTCGTTTTATATTTTTGTTACCTTAGGTAACAATTGAATTACCTTACCACAACATTATAGATCGATCACTAATTATTACTTTAAATTTTTCCTTTAAAATCAACAAACTAAGCATGTACTTTCAACAAAATACATTAAAATATTTACGAAGAAAGGACTTCAGAATTTTAAGAGCTTTCGTTTGACTTAAACGTCGGTTAAGGCAAACCGGCAAGACAAGCGCTAGGCCTAAGTAGTGTATTTGTATGCTCACACACGCGCCCGCCGTCGCCCGCCGTCACCCGCCGACGCCCTGAGAGCCGCCAGCTCTTAAATAACATTGTAAATAGTGAATTTAAAACCTCATCGCGGAAATAGGAAATAAAAACTTGAATTGAGAATGACACATGCTATCGTTGAGCCGTAAGGTATTTGTCTTCATCGAGGTTATAGTAGGTTCGATTTATATTTGTTCACCTGCTTACAAAGCATTGTAGAATGATAGCCGCGCCCCCGCGCCCCCGCACCACTGTCGCCGCAATTACCCTAAAACAATTTATCTACGTAACCATAATCACTTTTGCATTTGTCAGGGTACGCAGAGTTACTACTCTGCGTAGTAGAGTAAAGGATATTGGTAAGACGATGCTTTTTGTCCCACTGCACCACGATGGTTTCGAATAAGGGATAAATATTTTTCAAATACATATGCATCATGTTCACAATCGTTTGTGAATAAGCAATAATATGAACTACTTTTTTATCGTCTTGATTCATTTGGATATTCAGTACGTGGCGAAAACAATATTTTTTACTTATATTATTGAAATATCATAATAATAAAAAACACACAAAGACTATATAAATCAACAGAAATGTGTTTAAAAATCGTTAAAGTAGAAAAATGTTTATGGCGGCGTTATCTCGTTTTATCGGACGCGAAGTAGGTGTTTTATAAAAGGAAGGCTAAATACAGTATTTATATTCGCGCTCACGTCCCTACTGCGATAGGCTTCGAATACACAGTCGGCTGAAAAATACGCTTAATGCCTCCTATATATCTTTACTGGCTCCTTTGTTAAAACAAATAGAAAATGTTTGTCGGAATGCGGTTACGGTTATTCATTTTTTTCTTCTTTTTTTGTTTTTGCGTACTATTATACATGTATTGTAAAGGGAACAAAGAGGTTTATTATATGGTGTTTAAGTACCCTTCCGTATCTGTAGGTGACAAGATTTTAATAAGACAGTAAATCTTCAATATTTCAAAAAAATATATATTTTAAAGTAAATGTTATTGTATGATTTCATTAGTTCATAGTCACAGATAGCCAAGCGTTGTAGGTGCCACCACTGCCACTGTTAGATCCACGGACTACTGTGAAGTATTGAAATGTCGTGTTTTCTTAAATGTATTTCGGAGTACCGAATATGTATACGATTGAGTACTGGACTGCTGAATGTTGAACGAAAACAGCGTCAATTTGCTTAGTTGGGATGTTTTAGTCTAAGTAGATTAGAAAAAATAAATTACAAGATAGGTGTCAAGGGACACCCGGATGGAACGAAGTTCCTTTCGATTAATTAGTGAAGGAATCGTAAAAAAAATATTTTTTTTATAATTAATTTTATTATCCATTATTATTAATTATTTTTTTTAAATAATTAAATTATAATTAATTGAATGTATTATTAATTTATTATTAATTAAAAATGAAAATATCTGGCTTGCTTTCTATAAGAGAGAGAGACAGACAGACAGAGAAACACGCGCACCCCGCACAGCTTACTATAGCAAAAAGTGTCGTTACAACTTTTCGTGAGAATTTTTTCCGTCTAGCCCCCCTCTCCCCTCCCCTCGCACACAACGCAAGACAAGGAACTTCATTCCAATATTATTTACATACAATTTTTGGCTGTAAACGCTATAGTTGCGGGTACGGTCTCTCTTTAGGAAATTGATTGTATTTAAATTATTCTTATTAAGTATCTCCAGCTATGAGTTGTTTTGATAAGCTCATAATATCGAAATCAGCCGAAGAGTGGAGTGTCTTGACATTATGTTCTCTCTGCATTCAAAAGTACTTGCAAAAGTCTATTTGAATAAAGATATTTTTAATTTGAATCTGCTACTTTGCTGGAGAAAGCGTAACGCTAAAGGTGGTATATACATTATTTTAACCTAAAATCATGATGTTACCTAACAGTTAAGATATCGTCTACTTACAACATATAGATAAGTGAAAAGTTTTAGAAGGTATGTGGAAACCGCAAGCCGCAGTAAGTAAGTGTGTTCGCGGGGGTTCTGCAAATGGCCTATAAACACATTAAGGAGTCGCGACACCTCGCTGAGTGTCGCGCTCTTTTACTCCTGCGTCATTTTGTACGTGCATTTTACTTATTTTGCTTTAACAGTTATGCAGTATATTTTCTTTAAACTGTAGTTTAGAGAATGGATTTAAATATTTTTTAAATATATTATATGTTATTAAATATATTTACGTAAATATTAAACAGTGAAGAAATGTTAAGAAAATTGTGTTCTTCATTTTACATAAGACAAACATTTTATGTATTAAGTTACTGCAATTAGCAACAAATTTTGAAGGAAATTTCTGGTTTTAAAATTTTTTGGGGTAAAAATTAAGTTACCAAGTAAAAGGTGTATTATGTGCATTCTAAAACTTTATTAACCTACGAAACTGCGTTATGAAATATAATAATATCATAATTCCCATTTTCGAATTTAAACATTATAATTGTGTGTTTATACGAATAAAGATACACTCCAATTACATTAGTTATATATTTCATACAAAAAAAAGAACAATTTTATTATTAATATTAATGTGACTGTGAACAGTGCCTAAGTGTCACTGTTCAAATGGCCCATAAACGCATTAAGCGGCGCGTGGCGAGTGTACGTAGCTACTCGGAGAGTCACGCCTTCGTGCCTCTACTACATTTCCTTTTCATCTTAATGTCATTGACTTTTCTTTGCAATAATTTTAATGTTGTTTATGAAAGTTAATGATTTCACTTGCTGAAGTTAATGATTGCACTTAATGATGCTTGTTTTTACTAACACTGAGCAAAATTATAATAAAATATGTTATGAATAAAATATGTATGTAAAATTATTTTGTAAATGTTATACAGCTTTAAACTAGTAAATTTCTTTATTTATTTCAAGATCATATCTAGTTTTCGATTGAATCGAACAATCGTGCAGTCATCACGTTTACAGATAGATACAAAAAACGGCAATATGCTTTTCCTCGCATAGCAAGTTAGTCAAAGCGAACCTATTGTCACGACACTACTTTCTCTATATTTCACCTGAAATCAAGACATTACGAAATTAGTGGTGGAACTCAACGTCACGTTTTGTTCTATATATAAGAATAGAAACATTACCATCATATTTAATTACTGCCCTTAGCAATAATCGAACTTACAACATCCGTGTTTACGTTCAGATGCTGTCTCACTGCGTCACTATGACCTGTATTTTAGAACTCACCTTACCTCCTCACAGTAAGCGCTATAATTGCGTATCGCATCCACTGTACTCTGTACGTGTGTTACAAATTCAACAATTCGTTCCAAGTTTATGACTATAATAAAACCTTATCCAGAATATTTCATTTAATACGCTAAATCGAGTAAAGAAATGACCAGTCGTAAAGAGAGCTTAAATAAGCTTTTGTTCTTTGTGCGCCAGAAAAATAGGTCTTGAACGAAAACTGTGTAGAAACTATACTGTAGATCCAATATCGGGACTTATATTTTTATGTAAATGTAAGCGCTATTTAATCTGTGAAGCTTTCACCGTACAAGTCGGTATAAAAACAATGTTTCTTTCTCAAAATTATAATACGATTATAACGTGAGTGATTGAATTTTGTTTTTATCTAGATCATTTATTATAGGATATTGATAATGAGTTTACATATTAACCAAGGATATTTTACGTACTTAAAATAAGTATACAGCTGGTACCTAAGACAAGTAAGGCCTTGAGTTCCACTACACCACATGCAATGTCAGAAAGAAGAGGTGGAAAGAAAAGAATGGAGTGTCTTGACTAGGTTCTCTCTGACTACTGCTATGCAGAAAAAAGCGTAACACTATCAAAAATACTACTTCAAATGGAACTCGAACCCTGAACTAGGTTTCCTTGCTTATCCCGCAACATGTATAATATGAAAATATTTAATATTTAGAATGTATATTTCCGTATTTTCTAAGCCAATTGTAGTAAACATATAGGTTTCCTAATTAAAGTAGTTATTTAACAATTTCGCCATAGCGCGCGTGTTAAATGGCGCCGGGACAAAGTGTCGGCGGTCAGCGGACATCTGTCTCCCACGTTAGTAGTTTGTTTAAATGCTACTCCTATAAACTTTACTTTGTCGAGCGTTAGCTATTTTCATTAAAACTTTCGTTTTCCGAAGCAAAATGCCAAAATTTGATATAAACTACAATTATTGTTTGTTTGTAGAATTTAATGACGAAATAGCCTTGACATTAATTAAAAGATCACAACGATTTTCAAGTAATACTTTTAAGTATTCTTTAAAAATAATAATCTAATGATAATTTTATAAAGTGAATAAATGTTTAATTAATTTAAAACACAATAAGAAGAACTTCGTTTTTCACTTTTCCGTGGAGCAGGTAAATCAAAGAGAATGTAGTATTAACACACTTCGTTTTTCACTTTTAGTTAAAAATCGAAATATTATATGTTGAGTGGCGGAACTCAACGCTAATCAAACCATAGGCCGCCATCACTCAACGCCATACTAGTTATCAGGGCGTGGAAATGAAAATAATATAAATAATTTAATCATTTCTTCTAGTGGGAATCGAATTAACGACTATCGTGTAACTGTCACATGCTGTCCTACTGCACTACGATGGTTTAAAAGTAATAAATGGAGATAAATACATAAGCGTAGGTTTTTCATCTATATATGATATAAAAATCATCACCATAAAAATGATATCATTATGTTCTCCACTTTTCCTCTTTTGTGTTCATAGATTCATGGTAAGCAATGAAATTAAGCACCGTAATTTCTGAAACTTACCTAATTCAATATTTAAATTTCCAATGGTTGCGTGTACAGTTAGATTCCTCTGAACGTCTTTACTGGCATAAATCGTAGTACTTAAATAGTCCAAGCACTAAAAATCATAATTTTATTTATAAGACGTACAAGATAAGCTTTAAAAGCTGGTCTTTAAAACCATCACAAATGTAGATAAGGATAATAATGATAAAAGTTTAGTTTAAAGGAGATTGCTACAAGTTCGTTGGTCGTTACGTGCTACGATATAGCTACGAAAGTGCTACGCCGTAGCTGCTAGGTGTATACAACCTGCCGTTTAACGGCGACAGGTTGAATGATCGCTGTGGTTTACAGGCTTCATGTGGAGGTCATAGAATTTAAATCGAAAATTTATTTATATGACATGAAACTTGATTAAATGGCGTCCATTAAAGGCAAGCTCTATATTTACATTATCTGAGGCATTTTTGTATAAAATGATAATTTATATAATAGTCAAATAATGAAAATATGCAACCAGGTTAATTGGGGCCATCGTGTCATCGTAATGCTATGTAACAGTGTATGACTGTACGCAATGGTTATAGATTTGCTTCCCTTGAGTGACTATATTTGAATTATTTCTAATTTCTCCGCTTTGGTGAACAAGACAAATTGTTACGTTAAGTATTACCACGCAATGTCTCAAATTTAGGTGAAAAGTGAAGTATGTAGTGTAGTATGTTGCCGCAAGGTTCCCTTTAACTACGAAAGAGCGTAAAGATAAATAAAGAGTTATTAATATTTTGTAATCTGAAAAGTTCACCTCGTGTGTTATTAATTCACTTTACAAGGAAAATATCATCGAAAATATATAATAGAAACAACATTCTAAGATACTTTTAAACATTTTTAAAGTGTTATTCCACACTTTTGAAAAAGACATTTAGAGAGCGCATAAAAATTTCGAACCCGCACCTCCTGAATGCCACTGAGCCAAGCGTTCTACTACCAGCTGCGTTCAAATTTTTATACGCTTTATTACAACTTACTTTTGTTGTTAGCATCTCTGTAGAGAAATTTTTACAAATTTCTGCTACCCAAAGATTCTTCTACGAACAATCGTTTGGCAAGAGAGAATGCTAAATGTCTTTTTCAAAATTCTAAGATGAATTTTTATCAAGAGAAACACGTGGGGTTGACCCACGCGTAAAATTTAAACATTAAAAAAACATCGTGGGATTATTTTACAATTCATATTTTTTTTAGCTTCACGCTGTATCCCGCACACAGCAGGGTAGGCAGAGGGAACCTAGTGTTAAGACACTCCGTTCCCCACTTTCCGCCGAATTCGGAGGCATAGCGTGTTAAGTGGCGGAACTTAACGCTTTGCCTTAAGCCTTCACCAGAGAGAGAAAAATGGAAATAATAAATATTTTCACTCCTCGAGTGGGAATCGAACCCACAACCAGTCGTTTACAGTCACACGCTTGTGCCACTGGACCACGACTGACCACTACATTTTATATATTTATCTAATTCATAATATAATTTAATTTTGTCGTGTAAATTAAATTTTAAATAGTGACCATAATGACGCTGGGCCACAGCGTGTGCTTGTAAACGTGATTGGGTGTCGAGTTCAATTCCCACTTAGGGAAGGAATTGTGTTTAAATTATTTTTATTCCTTGGCTTTGTTACCTAAGATAAAGCTTTCTCTATTTTTTTAAATAATGTGTAAAAGATTTGGCTTCTATTGACATTAAGTTTTCAAATAAATGGAGGAAAACTGAAATAATAAAACGACAAGTGTACTTTTATCAAGTTTCAAGAATCGTAAGTTTCTTTTATAGGGTTGCAGTGAGGAACATTAGCAGATATGAGAAGGTAGACGGAACTTCTTAGCCCCGTGAGAGGTAGGGTTAATAAACAAGAACTGACTTTACTGTTGACTTTAAGCATTCGAGATGTATTAGAGAAACGCAGCAAAGACTAACTTTTAGCTTTAGAAAGTTAGCAGAAAAAACTAATTATCTTTGTTAAAGATGGTATTTTTAATAAAATAGAACTAATTTAAATATTATTTATTATTTTTTTAGAAATCCATTTTAATATTATAAATGCGACAGTATTTTTGTCTGTTACGCTTTTACGGCTAGTCTTCCAGTCTGATTTGGGAGAAATTTGGAATGCAAACAGTTAAAGATCCAGGGTCAAATATAAGTCTATCCATTTTTTCAAAAATCTTCACCTACAGGGTACAAATAGGAATTGAAAATTTATATGAAAAATATAAATTGCATATATACGAGGCTGTTATCGTTGTTCACACAGGCGAAGTCACGAGCTAGTTGCTAGTACTAAACTAAAATAGCATTATACACGTTATGGCTATGTAAATATTATTATTTATAATACTTTCGTTTCCTCGTCGCTACGACAAAGTGCGCCGATGGGTTCCATCACCCCATGCACACACCCCTGAGGAGACGCAAACACTTGCCAAATGCGGTACGACGCCGTCATTCTCTTTCTTTATTATTTCGTGCTCTGGGATCTGGTTAGTCAAATTACTTTCTCTTTAGCACGCAACGTCTTTAAAGTGGAAAACATACTGTCACTAAGTTCTATATGTCATCAATCGTATGAAAATATTATTTTATTATTTTAACATTATGTTGTGTTACCCGTGCATTATTAAGGAATTGGAAAACATTGTTATAAAATGTATTAAAACTTGTACGCATCGAGACTCAAACCCGCGACTCTTGCAATCTGACCAAGTTGCAAAAGTTGTTTTAGTAAGTATGTATATAAGAATTTCGACGAATGCGGATATACGAGTAGAACGGTCAGTGGTCAGAGGCGCAGGTTTGTATTTCATTGCTTTCAAATCTTTAAATGTATCCTAAATATGTTTTTTATAATACTTTATTTTAATTAGCTAAGGATAAAGAATCGTAAAATTTGAAAACAAAAGCTCAGCGTTAAGCTGTCATTTCAGCTGTAACGTGTAACTGTGCATACAGCATGAGTTATGTTCACATTCGTGTTTCATTACTACGTTTCACCGCGAGAGAGAGCGGGCTCTATCACATAATAATTAAATTTAACTTAAATTTTAGTTTCATTTAATTTAATATTTAATAAGAGCATGAATAGCTTAATGTTCCAGCTGTCACAGTCGGAATGCGGCGTCAGCTTAAAACAGTCATAATAAAGTCGTTGTGTAGTTTCATTTAGATTTCATACTCTACTTGCGGTGAGGTTCATATCGTGGAAACGTTCTCAAATTATATGTGACTTATATTATATGGGAGCTAAATGTGCTTTTATTGCAGTGCTAGCTTTTACTTTGAAACTTAAGCGTATTTACAACGGGCTTTATTATATATCCCGACTTCAGGTTACTTTTGTCTTTCTTATTGCTTTATATTATAATTTTCATGTGGTTTATGAAAATTCTTAAAGTATTTAAAACAACAGCATTGATTCAGCCGAGCTTTAAACAATTTTCTTTTCATTGTTAAAAGTACTGTGGTACATAGATATCAATGCTTTAATTTACCAAATACTTCAGAATAGTAAAAAGCATATGGAAAACAATATTGTAATATTATTCTCTAAGGATCACATTCCTTCAAAGTAGGGGTGATCCTCCGATCCGTGGGGCCAATTCATATTTGTAGGTATTATTTAGATAATCAATAATACCTTTAAATACAATTTAATTTATATAAATAACGGCTTGGCGGGCGGCAAAAAATTAATAAGTGGACTGTGAGATGCTCCTCTCTGACTTAGAAGCTTCAAGATCGAACTAACGTCCTTTATCTTAGGAGTTCTGGCCCCCATGACTGAAGTTGAAGAAAGCCCTATGGAGTACCGGTCTAATAGCTTTTTATTATTATTCGTTAGTTATTGTCTTATTGCAGTGCCAACAGTTTTACACTTGTACTCGCAAAACAGGGTTGTTAGAGAGAGAATATTGGTTAGACTAACCCTTTCTCACCTTGTGCTCGAAATTGAGACACTGCTTGTTAAGTGACAGCACTGAATGCTGCCCTTTGTCCTAGGTGTCGGAACGGAAAATTGCTAAATATTTAAATATAATCATTCCCACATGTGGGAAATGAATCTTCAACCATACCATTTAAGCCAGTCGCTGTACCACTGTACCATGATGATCTCCATTTCTATAAATTTTCTTTCTTTTTTATTATTTTTATACTTTTTTTTTCAATATTTTATGTATACTTTTTATAATATTTAAACCTTGTAATATGAGTATATAACAAAAATAAAATTCGACGCCCACTTTTTATAAGTTCGCGCGTTTTAATTAAAATATCTTTGAAATTTATGTTATAAAAACGTTTTGTTAAAAGTTATACCAAAATAATGAACACTTTACCCCTTTAAAAAATAATTTATAAAATAAAGAAGAACATGTACTCGTATTGGATATTGTTATATAAATTAATACTAACGAGGTGTAGTTTGGACATGTGTAAATAGAACGTAAAATTTATTCTATATCAGTTTTTTGCCTTTTTTATGAAAGGAAAAAATAATAGCCATAATAAAATAGATATACGTACGACGAACTAAACGTAACATAATTTATAAGGAAATATTGTTACTAACACACTAACACTTTCTATGTATTAGTCATCCGAAATAAATTACTTTTATTTTATTTATCTGTCTCTCGTATTAAGCGAGTAGGCAGAAAGCAATTAGTGTCAAGACGGAGTGTCAAGACACTCCGTCATTTTGAGATATTACATTTTAAGTGACGATACTTAATAATGTGCTGTTTAAAGTTTAATGTATGCTTAAGGTAACATTATATTTAATGTAAATTGATTGAATTCAATTACATAAGATTTGAACGCATTTTCTGTTAGACTAAAAATCTTCATTTGTATTGAATTTTTTTTATGGAATAAAGGAGGCAAACGAGCTGAAGGCCCACCTGGTGTTAAGTTACCTTCGCCCATAGACATCCACAACATTAAAGTTATGGATGCGTTGCCAGCCTTGGGAATGTAGGACAGAAGGAAGGAGGAAGGATGGGAATGGTGGGAATAGGGAGAGCTGGCTTACATGCCATCGAACCGGAACACATCATAAGATATTTGGCGGTTCGTCTTTGACATGATAGTGGTCGCGAGCCAGTCGGAGAACGAATCTCCTACCACCAAACTACTGGGTTACCCGCCTTTTACGGGACGCTACCCAGCGGCGGGGGGGAATTGTATTCTTAACCCGTCCCCCCACGGGAAAAATCTTCATTTGTATTGAATTTTATTGATGAATACGTTTTTATTTAATGACAAAAATATGTTTGTAAACAGCGTACTAAGAAAGTTATTAAAGGAACTTAGACATTATGCTTTTATATCTCACAAAGTATTTAAAACTCTATAAATAAAAAAAGCAGTTTCACACTAATTCCTATATAGCGGGATAGTCAGAAAGGACCTAGTGTCAAGGCACTTCACTTTCCGTCAAAAAATCGAAACAATTGTGTGGAAACAAGTGGCGGAACTTAACGCCGCGCTTTATCTTTAGTACTAAAGCCAAGAAATGAGAATTTAAATAAAAAATATTTCCTCTAGTGGAACCCACTACTAATCGCGTTTATAGTCAAACGCAGTCCACTGCACCACGACGGCATATAAATAAAAAAAAAAAAATTCCTTAATATCATAAAAACAAACTTTTTATATAATAATATTAACAACGAAAAAGAACAGGTAGCTCCAAACAAAACGCTAACGAGCGCATGATGCGAAGAGAGTGCGGAACAAATACACACATGAGTTAATCAAGGAATAACAATGTGCAATTTGCGCATCGACAGAATTCAATTAACAAAATATGTATGTATCAGTATGTCTGTATGTATGTAGGTATGTATGGAGCGTCGGCGTCGATTAACTATGTTACTAATTTTCATAGTTCCCTTTTAAGTCGTTCTCATTTAATTAGGACGACTTTAATGTTGTTGTGTTTAAAGTTTTCGAAAAAGAAGTGAATTTGTTATAGTTTTGTTTGGATGTTACAATGGACTTTTAAACATTTTTTAAGTGTTATTCCACACTTAGAAAAATTGAAAAAGGCATTTAGAAAACGTATAAAAATTTGAACGCAGCGGCATTCGATCCCTGCGATGCTAACATCAAAAATAAGTTGTAATAAAGCGTACAAGAATTTCGACGCAGCGGATAGTAGAACGCATGGCTTAAGGGTGATAGCGCCTGAACGGTATTCAGGAGGCGCGGGTTCGAATCCCACTGCGTTCAAATTTTTATACGTTTTCTAAATGCCTTTTTTTTTCAATATTACAATGTAATCTATGAAAGATTATCTTAAATATGTGTATTACATTGTTACATTACATTGAGGAATGATGACCATCGTGGCGCAGTGGGAAAACGCCTGATTGTAAATATTCATGGTTGTGGAATGAATTTAGTTGAATTATATAGTTTCCACGATGGTACTTGAGACAAAACGCCGCGTTGAGTTATATAGGTCAATAAGCAATATTGTGGCCAGTCGTGGCGCAGTGGCACAAGCGTGTGACTGTAAACGACTGGTTGTGAGTTCAATTCCCACTCGAGGAGTGGAAATATTTAATATTTCCATTTTCTTCGCTCTGGTGCCGAGGTAAAGCGCGGCGTTAAGTTCCGCAACTTAACACGCAATGCCTCCGAATTCGGCGGAAAGTGGGGAACGGAGTGTCTTAACACTAGGTTCCCTCTGCCTTTCCTGCTGGGTGCGGGATACAGCATGAAGCTAAAAAAAACGCAATATTTAGAATCCAGATGAAAAGTGTCTCGAAGCTAGGTTTTCTCTAACTACTCTGCAATGCACACATTGCAAAGTAGTGCAAAAAGCGAAAGACTGATGTTTATATGTATGTAAATCATAATAAATATAGGTGGATACATCAATATGAAATATAGCGTACTATTCTTAAGTAAGTATTCCTTTACGGATGATTTTCAGAAATTCGATCCCTAAGAGGACGCGACGAGGCGTTAGAGTTCAAGTGACATTTCATTTTTCTTCATCGACATTGTGGTACATTTGGATCATGTTTCAGTGAACGCGGTAGTTATGGGTTCAATATTGGTGTACTTATGGCTAGTACAGATTTTACTGAGTACTACATGAATAAAGTGAATACGGTTGTACATCGACACACCATACTCGCACACGACACCCACACCATCCAGCATTCCTAAAATACATAAAATATTTGAAATTGGGTAATTTACTAGAGATATTCTCTTTTTTGTATCAAAGTAAAAAATATATATTTTTAGAAAAAGTATAAACATGTAAATTCTTTTTTTGTATTAGCAAATAAAAATGGTAATAAACATATAGAAATTTCGATGCAGCTGGGATAATGGTCAGAGTGCATGACAGATTACAAGTGGCACGGGTTCGAATCCAACTATGTTCCAATTTCTAAACTTTATCTTTACATAATGTAAGTGAACAACACTTTAATTTTTTTTAGCTTCACTCTGTATCCGGCGCACATCAGAAGAGGCATAGAGAACCCAGTGTTAAGACACTCCGTACCCCACTTTCCGCCGAATTCGAGGGCATTGTGAGGGCAAAATCGAACCCACAACCAGTCACTTTACAGTCACACTTTGGGTTTCTGTGCCACGGCTGGTCCCTAACAACACTTTAATAAAGTTAAAAATTACACATATTTTATAATTTCTCGTTCAATTCACATATATTTCCAAAACTAACGCCACGTTACAGCTGTCCGAGTCGTGAAAATAAAAAAAAGCAATCATCTCCCAGTTATCTACACTTAAGCAATATTTGTGGCATCACAAATAAAATAGCGAAAATATTAAGGAAACGGTGTCGTTACTGAACGTATTTTTACTGTAATGTCGGGGTGAATGACCGGCGGGGATGACCTGCGTCTTTATGTCACCTTCAAATGACACCTTTGACGTCCTAAATGTTAGTTAATATATCACAAGAAGTAGAATTATAGGCCTAAATGGTAAGAATTTAGAGGTGATATTTGTGTGAAAGGTTGCTCATAATATGATACATTACTCATGGGTGTTGCTGTATGTATGTATGTTACGAGGTACATTTGCCACTTTACTGTGATAAACCGTATCTAAATTTGTACAGATGATGATTCCTTAGTGCTATATAAGTCTTGAATAACAGTTGAAATTAATATACGATTATTGCTATTTTTGTGACATTTCACAGTCGTGAATGAAACTGACTGAAAACAATGCAATTTATGGAAAATTGGCACTGGATCTTTAACTAGTTTTTGTGGTCAGTTATCATTTCGTGGTCATACTTGTATATATGTTTGTCGAGGTTAGAAGGTGAATTATTCAAACGTTATCTTTATCAGAGTGCAAAATGTAGAAAATTCATATCTTAAATTGCAACTAATCAATTAGCTAGCGAATGACATATAACGCAACGCCGCTTTGCAAGAAATTATATCATAATTTCACATATCTAATTAAGTGATAACTTCTTTAAATAAAAAATCCATTTTTCACTTTTGCCACTTTTGCTAGCGTTAGCGTTTGTTGGTCCCTAAGCATCGGTGGCATGTTTATATTTAAATTATATACATATCTCTGTTCTAGTGAGACACAGTGCGGCGTTGAGTTCCACCACTGAACCGTTCTATGCAAGACATAACGTGGAGCTAAAAATATTAATAATCACGTAGAAAATCATTACATAATTAAAAATCGTGTAATTATTACTTCATACTTCCTTATAATTTTAGCCAACATTTGGAGCAAAAAATAATAAATAAGAAAAGTGAGTGAAACCAAGGAAAGATGAAGCTCATTAGTGCTTGGCGGAGTTTTTGCAAGAAATACAATTTTTTTAATTATAATTTGAAGCCGGTCGTGTAGCGTGCGGTGTGTTTGTCAGCGACGACGCGTGGATTAAAGTAAAGAAACTCTCATAAGCCCGCGGGTTGAAAATTTTTTGGTAACTTTTGTTTTGAAATGTAACCAAAATATGTTCCTTGCTATTATATTTTTTTATTTTTTTTAACTTCACGCTGTATCCCTCTCACAGCAGGGTAAGCAGATTGAACCTAGTATTAAAATACTCCGTTCGCCACTTTCCCCCGAATTCGGAGGCTTTGCGTGTTAATGGCGGAACTTAACTCCGCGCTTTACCTCGATACCAGAGCGAAGAAAATGGAAATATTAAGTATTTACCCACAACCAGTCATTTACAGTCACACGCTTTTGCCACTGGGCCACGACTGGCCACTATGTAGTTACAAAATTATTTATTTTGAAAACTGGATATGAAGTGCCTGCGGGGCACCTGAGAAAATATCACACATACTACGCGAAGCGTGATATGTATCTTGAAACATCGCATGTGTGCAATGAATATTATTTAGTTACATTTAAAAAAATACGTTGTCCAAATATAAATATTTTAATTTTAAATAAATCAATAGTAGCTTCTTTTCAGCTTTAATACGTGTAAGTGTAGTATGTAATGATAATAATATGTGCAAGAAAAAAGTATAAGGCAAATATAACAACATAAATTTCGTACCAAATTATTTAAAGCAAGCGTTTTTTTAAACATTTTTAAAGTTAATCCACACTTAGGAAAATTGAAAAAGACATTTAAAGAAAACGTATAAAAATTTGAACGCAGCGGGATTCGAACCCGCGCCTCCTGAATACCGTTCACTGAGTACTGTACACCGTACCGTACTGAGCTGAGCTCAGTGGTGAGAGCGCCTGAACGGTATTCAGGAGGCGCGGGTTCGAATCCCGCTGCGTTCAAATTTTTATACGTTTTCTTTAAATGTCTTTTGCAAGCGTTTTTACCAATGTACATACATATAACACGTGATTAAGTCATCAATATAATAATTATAAGTAGAAAAAAAAGTACAGATCTAAAATCTACAATATTTCAATAAAAATAAGACAAAAACGACATGTAACGTATAGGCATATTCAAGGCACATAAGTAAAGCAGCGTTTTAGATGTAAAGTAAGCGAATAAGTCACAGCTGAACGTATCCGGCACAGTTTTCACGTGAGGCGTAATTGCTCAGTGTCGCAAAAACCCACCGAGATTGGAATCAGAGTGAGAAACGAGAATTAATGACCTTCGCTGACGAGGGGAAATGGCAAAATGTATATTATATATGTAGACTCGTGTAGAGTCGTGTAGAGTCGTGTAGGGCACAGTCATATAAATACCACTCTACTTTTTATGGGTTTTTATGCTGACGCAAAACAAATATATTTGCCCTATATGTAAAGACGCCAGGCTGGGACAAAGCGATACGGCATCAATATACAGAGGGAATAATAGGAAATCGAACGAAACACCATCTGTACTGTACACAATATACATAACATAAAACTAAAGTGTCTGTTTGTAGATTGAAAATAGATACCTCTATTGTAAGTTATTCATATTTCTATTCAAATTGTGGAAATGTGACGTGATGCAGTTGCAAATGCAATATTCACCGAGTGAATTGAAGGTTCAAAAAAATTAATTGTGAAGGATTTTAAATGCGTTTTAAATCTTATCGCATTATTTATAATTGTAGAAGTATAAGTACAGAAAAGAAGTTGTCTCAATTATAACAATGTGTAAATGTGTGTGCAATAGAAATACTCTATTAATTTATTTATTACTAAGGTCACTAATACAGCGTACATAGTGAATATTAAATAAGGAATCGATACGTTATCGAGACTGAATAATAACTCAGAACGCATTGTCGCTTACAATTAATTAGCAACACTGCGTTCTAATGAGACCCGACACGACCACGACAGAGAACGACTTGAAAAATTAGATGATGAGAAAAAATCGATTAGATTAATAATACGTGTCTATCATCAAGCAATCTTATTTTTTATATTTTTCTTAAAATGCAAAGTGCAATGGCAAAGATTAATTTTACATATTTTTTTTAAAGGTATATATTTTTCTTGTAAGGCTTTGCACTTATCACCATACGAATAAACACAGGTATCGTTTCAAAAAGCTTTCTAATACCACACGTCAAGTTACTCATGAAAAGAATATTTTATCTTCTTCCAAATTGAGATAGGTCTGAAACTATAGACTACGAGGGTGTGACACTTTCTAAGGAGACAACTTTAAGCACTTAAAATATTGTTCTGGTAATAATATATTACTAATGTTATATAAAAAAGTTCATCCTAAATAAAAGGTTATTTTTATTTAAAGGTTCCATACAGATGTATGTAATATTATACATACTTATTATAAGACCAGGCTGTACGCTGGGACAGTTCATTGTAGTTTATATAAAGAGCAAAAAATATCGCATTTTTTTCATAAAACGGTAGATAAATATGAAGTTTATTGTAAAGCTATGTACAATATTGTGTGCTTACTCATATTTTAAACAGAAATATAGACTAGTAGAGTAACACTTGGTCAGAGGAGAGATGACCAAATAAAGCAAAATTATCGCTTTACTACAGTCTTATTTTTATTTATTATTATATATTTTTTGTAGCTCTAGGTCGTCATGATAATTAAAGCTTATCTATTATACATATAATACAGTCCCCGGCTTTTTGTCCGATTCACGCTAAATGAGAGGCTTTTTACAATTTATGGAACCAGAGTGGAGAAAATTATGCATTGCAAATATAAGCATTCTCCAAGTAGACTATAATTCACAATAATGACGTACATACGGACGTACTTATATATCGCACAAACATTTTACTAAACAGTTCTTGCAATGTAAGAAGTTATTTTTAATAATATAAAATAATGCTTAAGTTTAGTTTTCTAACCTGTACTTATTAATCCTTTTACACATCAATAAGACAAAAATTACAAATAATACAAAATAAGATAATTGAAAATGTTGTAAATAAAGGGCTCTTTCAATGTCCTGTTGTTTCATGTTGCCTGTCATAGAGACTAAGAACCAATACTACTAATACACCATATTCCGGCCAAACAAAAAATATATTAAATCGTAACACCAAAAACAAACAAAGCATTAAGTCAAATCGTTCTAATATTTTGTGTCTCCACCTCATTATGTAACAAAAACAATCGTCGTGAAGTATAAGCGTAGCGCGGCGTAGAGCGGCGTAGCAGCGAGGGCGGGCGGGCGTAGCGGCGTAGCGGCGAGGGCGGGCGGGCGTAGCGGCGTCGCGTCGGGGCGGGTCGCGATTAACATGGTAATTATTTACCGCCCGAACCATTTGTCAGAGCAAAAACTGGCAAATATATGAGTTGCTGTTCTTTCATAATAATACTCGCAACGTAAGGAAGATTTTATTGCTCGTTAACCTTTGATTCTGTTTATTTGGTATAGAAGCGTAGCATACGGTTATGTAATGTATAATTTAGTCAAGAATTATAAAGATTTTATTGATAATTTAACTCGAAGATTAATTCCAAAAATAGTGTAACTCGAAATCTTGTTAAACAGAGAACCTTAAATATAGGTCATTCAAACCCTTTTCAAAGACATTTAAAATTTCAGGATTGTTAAAAAAAAAGTGCATTTCTAAATATTTATACTTTCAAATAGTTGCGGTAGGTAAATTTACAATATTTTATTTTAGTATGTAATAATAAAAATGGTTCCTTAAGGCTACATTAACTAGAGTGGCCGCAAGTCGACTGACTCAACGTCGAGTGGCCTTCAGTTCTTTTTCTTAAGATCGGTGTAAAATAAAAGCTTTATATTTATAAGATTTGGTAAGAGTACTGAAAAAACAACAATATATTACATGTTTTAAAAAATATTTAATGGGAATATTTTTGGTAGGAATGGGTTTGTGTCCTTTCTTTTCTTTATTTTACCATTTGAAAAAAATGTATAACATCTTCTCTGTGAAGTTACAAAAAAATAAGCTAAAATGTATTTCCTTTTTCATGGCCCATTCTAAGAAAGATTCTCTTCAAAAAATATATATAAATTTTGAAGAGAATCTTTTTTAAAACTAATACTATTTATCGAAGGGCTAAGTATTATATAGAAGTATAACATATTGTAATAGTTTGGAATTCCTTCCTACATAATAGGATAGATAAAACTCAACCGACTTAGCAACATTCCCGTGTACGGCCTCCTTTTTGATGTGAAGCAAAAAAAGGAGCTTTAAAAGAGATATTTTTGTAAATAGCTCGCGTCCCACATTTTTTTGTGACAAAAATCTTGTTGTAAGTATTTTTATGATGGTTTCGTGCTTAAATAATTTAAATTCGCCGCGTTTTCCAGTACCCGGCTCTGCTGTACATTTTTTACGATAGTACGCACCGTAAAAGTTATCTGCCCCGGGGTCAGATAGCAAGTCAACATGATTAATTTGACTATCGCGGGGCAGATCGAGGCATCGGCACGTTTTAAACTCGCCTTTTAATAATGCCGACCGTTAATCCTTTATTTGCCATTTTGCCCCAAGACTGGAGAGCCGTCGTAAATTCTAAAAGCTTTTGTTCACTTTGTTCGTGTAATTATTTATGTCAGCACATTTTTTTGCATGAATTTTGAGATTTTTTCATTATTTTCGTCTTAATTAGAATAGTTATGCTTTTTGTTCTCATAAAGTGGTAAATGTTGTGGTTGCTTTATCATTACTGTATTTATTTAACGAAAATTTCGAGATTCTATCGGTTTATTTTCAAGAAACATTGGGTGGCGGAACTCAACCCTGATCTTGGTGGAAACTATTATCCAGTACCGCTAAAATGAAAATATTTTCTATAAAACGTTGATATGATTTTCCTCGTATTGGTAACGATTAACATAAAGTAATTGGTAATAATTTAACGTTATTTATTCATGTTTCATGATTACTTCTTATTATGTGTAAGCGTGGGTTATTATTTAAATAAATATATTGAATTTCCAGGCTTAATGCTTTTATGCCCAGGCAAAATCTTTGCCTGATTATTTATCGATTAACACAAAGATTATATTCTATTACCAAAGTGTTGTTATGTAATTAAAAGTAAAATACGGTTTTAATAGTTTTAGAAAAAAGAAGTAGTATACTTATTATGTAAGGGGAATTGAAATTACATCCCATCATCGACGAGGCCAAAGCGGCATGTACGATTGCATATTTCAAACTATATGTAACACAACGTTACAATAAAGTCTATTGTACGAAACAATACCTAACTTTAAAGCATTAACTTTAAGGCCGGCAACGCATCCACAACTCCCCTGTTGTTGTAGATGACCATGGGCGAAGGTAACCACTTGCCATCAGGTGGTCCTTCTGCTCGTTTGCCTCCCTTTGGCAATAAAAAAGAAAAAAAAAATACCATAAAATTTTAAATTTCTCTTTTTACAGTGTATTTTAAGTACAGTTGTAGATATTTTTACTAATTCACTCATCAGTCATAAGGTTCCTTATCAATATTATTTTGCAGAAAATATTTTTTATATTAATTATTTGGAATCTAATTTTTCAAAATTAAATAATATAATGAAATATAAAATTTTAAAATCAATCATTTATAAGCTTTTTTATAATCGTTATGTATAACATTTTAAATAATATGTTCAAATCAAAGAATTCAAACTGCACAATTTGTATGTTTATGCATGCTGATTTCATTGATCTTCAATAATAATGAATTTGATATTATTTTTTTTACTTCTAATTTGTAATGTTCTCTTTCTTACAAAACGTAATTATGATAGATAAAAAAAATGTTTAGTAATTATTAAATTCGGGCCTGAACTCTCGTCGCCATCTTCTTGACATAAAACAAAATCTTAAATTACAATTAAGTTCAATTTGTGTTTAGTTAAAATGTTGTACTTGAAAGTGTTGATATTATTCTACAAGTTACAAGCATTTTCATATTTAGATTATTGCATTAGTTTTACTTATTTAAGTTAAGTAAGATTTAGCTAAAATGCAATGGTGTTTACAAATATAATTGAATTTCATAGAGATTATGATAATTGAGTTCTGCGTGACGTAAGTGCTCTCTGCCTCAGAACGAGCTCAGCTGTACATACGTACGAGTATACTGACGTTGCGTCTTAAGTGTAGACGGTAAAAGCTTAATAAAGCTCAGTTAAGGTTTAAGTTAATATTATATTTTACTTCATATAATGGTTAATTAGAATTACACAATTAATAAAATTGTTAAAAAAAATGTTTAAAAAAGGGGATATTTTGGTCAAAATATTATACGTTTTTTTGCAGCTTCATACCTATTGCTAAGTAGTATCCTCATACAGCAGAAAAGTAAAAAATAACCTAGGATCGAGACTTCATTGTTATTTTCTGAATTTGAAACAGTGTACGTTGAGTGGCGGAAGCCCACACCGTGCATTATTTATTATCGATATTTTTTAAAAATTTAAGTTTAAATTACCAAAATAACTTCAGAAATTCAAACTCACGCTCAATAAACCAAGAATAATCACATACAAAATGTTATAAAATAAATTTCTAAAACACTAAACACAAAAAATAACAAAATAAACCAATACAAAAAAGAACCGCAAACATTTAACACACACACACACATGTTATTCACAACGAGCGAAAATCAAAAATTAGCAGCAAAGTTGTTCCCGTACTAAACGTAACTCGTTGTCACGTCAATTCTGTAAGCACAAGCCAACTTTTACTTCCAAACACAGCGGATAAAGCGAATTTTCAGTTTCGCAGATAAAATGCGGCGTATATGTAAAGTTAGACCGACCACTTTGCCCCCACTTCTACCCCTCGTAAAGCTTCGCACTCACAAGGATCTCGCTTATAATATAGGTATGTCGTTTTAGTTGACAAAAAGTATATTTTTTTTAGCTTCACACTGCGTCCCGCACATAGCAGGGTAGGCAGAGAGAACCTAGTGTTAAGACTCTCCGTGTCACCCACACAGCGTCGAATTCGGAAGCATTGCCTATTAAGTGGCGGAACTTAACGCCGGACTTTGCCTCTGAAACCAGAGTGAAGGAAATCAAAATATTAAATATCTCTCCTCGAGTAGGAATCGAACTCACAACCAGCTGATTACAGTCACACGCGCCACTACTGGCCCCAAAAAAATATATAATAACTTGATATATTATGAAATATTGTTATAAGAAAGAATTAGACTGTTATGGACATTAGATACGATTGTATTGAATTTTTATTCTATTAATTTTAGCTATATTCATATCGGTATATTATTTATTTGGAAAAAGTGTATGCGATTATTTTTACCCGCGACGGAACGGCGACTGTATATGTGTTTGGGGTGAGAGGTTGTTTGTTTGTTTGTTTGTTTGTTTGTTTGTTTGTTTGTTTGTGTGTTTGTGCAAATTACTATGTCAATTATTTCCAAAACTATAAGTCCGATTTTGATACGGTTTTCTATGATAGGTTAAGGTTCAATTGGCGTATGTTCTTAGATATGTCTTATTGCCTTAACTCACCAGGGGGCGCTGCAGTAAGCATTTTACGTGAAAACGAATGTTTTCAATTATCTCAAAAAATAATAGTCTGATTTCAATAGATTTTCAGTGATAGATTCAGGTTTAATTGGTGGATGTTCTTGGCTATGTTTTATCGTGTCAAACCACCAGGGGGCGCTGCAGTAAGCATTTGTTTGTACTTTTTTTGTATTTATTTGTCAAAAACCGAAACTACTGATCCGATTGAAAAGAGTTTTCATAAAAAGATTTATCTTTGCTTGGTGCATATTTTAAGATTTTTCTTTTTTTGTTACGGGGAAAACTCACCAGGGGGCGCAGCAGTAAACATTTGTTTATGCAAATCAAAAACTACTGGTCCGATTTACATGTAACTTTCAAGGATAGGTTCAGGCTTAATTGGTGCATCTTTTTATATATGTGCTACAGTGACCACTCATCAGGGGGGCGCTGCAGTAAGCATTTGTTTGTACTTTTTTGTGTAAAACCAAATTTTTTCTTGTATTTGTTTGTCTAAAACCGAAATTACTAATTCGATTAGATAGAGTTTTCAGAACTAGATTAAGCTTTGCTTTGTGCATATTATAAGATTTTTGTTTTTTGGTTACGGTGAAAATTCACCAGAGGGCGCTGCAGTAAACATTTGTTTATGCAGAGCAAAAACTACTAGTCCGATTTAGATGAAACTTCCAACGATAGGTTCAGGTTTAATTGATGTTTCTTTTCATATATGCGTTACGGTGACTACTCACCAGGGGGCGCTGCAGTAAGTACACTTGTTTGTGCGAAACTAAAACTACGAGTCCGATTTGAATGCAGTTTTCAATGATAGATTCAAGTTTACTTAGTGCATATTTTCATATATGTGTCATGTATGTTTACTTAGTGCATATTTTCATGTATGTGTTAACTCTCTAGGGGGCGCTGCAGTAAGTAGCTGCTTCTATTTTTTTGTGTAAAACCAAAACGACTAGTACGATTGAAAAGAGTTTTCAGTATTAGATTCCGCTTTGCTTATAGCATGTTTTTAAATTTATATTACAGTGACAAGTCACCAGGGGGCGCTGCAGTAAAATATTGTTTGTGCAAAGATAAAATGACGAATTTGATTTGCATGCAGTGTCAATGATAAGTTCAAGTTTAATTACTACATGTTCTTGGATATGTTTTATCGTGTTAACTCACCAGGGGGCGCTGCAGTAAACATTTGTTTGTAATATTTAATGCAAAGCTACAACTACTAGTCCGATTGCGCAGAGTTTTTAGTATTAGAGTTACCTTTACTTGGTGTAAGTTTTTAGGTATTTTTTTTACGTTATGAACACGCCAGGGGGTGCTGCATTAAACATTTAATTATGCAAAGCTAAAATTACAAGTCCAATTTGGATGCAGTTATCAAAGATAGGATTAGGCTTAATTAGTGCGTGTTCTCGTATATGTGTCATGGTGACACCTCACCAGGGGGCGCTGCAGTAAGCATTTGCTTTTATTTTTTGAAACCTATTTAGATGCAGTTTTCTGTGATAGGTTCTGCTGCGTGTTTTTATATGCCATATCACGAACTACCACGGGGCGCTCCAGTATAAATTAGTTTGTTCAAAATCAAAACTACTGGGTTTTGTGATTTTCACTGATTTGGTTAGACTTAAGTTTCGTGGAAATGTTACGGTGACAATTTGCCAGGCGCTGCAATAAGCATTTGATAACCAGAAAGCATTGGGTTTATAATTTCTTTTGGATTTGCATGAAGATTAATATAAAGTATTTCGATATTATGTAATAATATATAATGTGTCACTTTAAAAAGTTTAAAATAAAAAGCAAAATTAAAAATTTTGAAAAAACCCACGACGGTTTAATTGTAATTGAAAAAGGATAAAATAACTGTAAATCCCCCGCCTAAATGAATATATGTAACGAGATGATGGGGACGACTTCGTCGGGGGCTGCCAGTTGCAATCACTATTTTAAATATAGTAGCTAACAGTATAGATTTCGTTTTAAAGTTTTTAAAATACCAGTTATCAAAACTGTAAATTCATATTAATATTTTAATTTTTTGGGAACCTGTTTTAACAGCAAGAAAACCTATGAGAAGATTTGTGCAAACTTAAAGTAATGACAGCCCCCGACGGAGTCGTCCCCATCATCTCGTTACATATATTCATTTAGGCGGGGGATTTACAGTTATTTTATCCTTTTTCAATTACAATTAAACCGTCGTGGGTTTTTTCAAAATTTTTAATTTTGCTTATTTTATGCAGGTATAATGTTAAGAAATGTCTGGTAATTTGTTAGAAAGGATAAATTATATTAAATAAAGACTACGACGACGTCACTATGATTCTGGGTTTGATTCTCGGTAGGAGGCATATACATGGTAGTCATGAATGGAGCAAAAACAGCTTACGAAGTTTCGTATCGTTAATATTAAGGTCTCTGTCTACTCTGATGTGCATAAAAAAGTGTCAAAGCTCTATTTTATTAAATTAAAATTGAGTATGATTATAGTATAGAAGTAAAATATATATTGACACATATCCAGTAATATTTCTAAATCATAAAATGCATGTAACAGATTATATTTTAATAGAATCTAATAGCTATTACTTACCTTACCTTAGAAAAAAATATAACGAAAGTTTTTAAATAAATAATAATACTAAATTCCTTAGCGCGGTGTGCGCAAACCTTACAAGAGATAGGCTTGCCACCGAAAAATTTCGTCCTTTCATCTCCTCACCCGCAACCGCGACGATCATTGTAAATCCTACATAACTCAGAATGGTTATTTTTATTTGATACAGCGATTAAATGGCTGACGCGTGAAGCGAATTTGGGGAAATAACGTCAAGATTTTATTTATTATAGAATAAGAATATACGTTTTTATGTTAAACTAAATTATAATATTGAAATTAAGTTTTTATTTGAAGTAAAAGTACATCACAGGGACGCAGTTGTGTTGCGTTTGACTGAGCGTGATATTTGGAGGTTCAAGGTTTTATCTATTAGTTTTTTTTTTTTTACCTTCACGCTGTATCCCGCACACAGCAGGGTAGACAGAGGGAACCTAGTGTTAAGACACTCCGTTCCCCACTTTCCACCAAATTCGGAGGCTTTGCGTGTTAAGTGGCGGAGCTTAACGCCGCGCTTTACCTCGATGCCAGAGCGAAGAAAATGGAAATATTAAATATTTCCACTCCTCGAGTGGGAATCGAACCCACAACCAGTCGCTTACAGTCACACGCTTGTGCCACTGGGCCACGACTGGCCACTCCATCTATTAGTAGTATTAGTACTATGGCCATCTATTAGTACTTTCCTAAATTATGATTTTTTTACTGTTTCATGCTTTTCTCGTATCAATCAGTAAGTAATATGGTAGTCAAAAATTGCCTAGTGTCAAGATACTTTCCGCCTTAAGTCATGAAGTTGCGTTTTAAATTATGGACTTCAACACTGCGCTTTTCCTTTTGTACCAGAATGAAGATAAATATCATCAATTATTTCGCTCTGGTATATGAATGGGAATAGAACACACAACCAATCGCGTTTACAGTCAGACGTTGACCCACTGCACCATAATGACTTGTAATTTAATATAATACGAAATGTAGGTATATAGGTTACTTTTACTTTGCAACAAAAGGGACGTAACATGTCCTCTAAGTATTTAACTGTGCCAAAATGAAAAAACTCCGACACTGTCACGAGCGAGGTCTCGGCTTGGAAATTTAATGGAACTTTGGGCGTAGCCATGTAATCCTGCTGAGGTTATATTGACTAAAATTATTTATTTTACCTAAGATGCGTCTTTTATAAAAATAACAAAGATCAAAATGTGATCACTGTTGCCATCGTGGCACAGTGAGATAGACTCGGACTGGATGAGTATTGGTTGTGGGATTGGTTCCTACTCCAAGGAATGACTTTATTTAAAATATTTTTTTACTCTTCCGATCTAGTATTTAAAACAAGGCACAGCGTTGAGATCTACCACTTAACACGTAATGGTTCGATTTGCAGAAAGTGAAGAACGAAGGATTTGCACGCTATATTTTCTCGGCCTACCTAGCTATGCGGGGAAATGCGTGAAGCCTTAAAACAAACACTAATTTATAAGAGTATACGTACTGAGTATTTATATTATGTGGTTTATAAAAGTCCACTATCGGTTATATCCATTCATTTGTCTCAATGTTAGCTCAAAAAAGGGGGTCGTAACTCGTAAGTGAAGAATAGTGATAAAGAGCCCTTACTAATGGCACGCGTTAGTTATCGCCTCGGAACACACGTACATACAATATTACCTATTGTTACTTCTACTATAGTACTATTGTTGTAGAATACTGATGAATCAAAGAAAGAAATCGTTTGTTTTTCTTGATATTAACTCACATTAAGAAGTTGTTAGAATTTAAATTATCTGTCTTTCTATCTATCGAATTAGAAACTAGATGTTGACTAAGGAACCTAGTAATTTACTCAATTAGGTAAGTGACAAGTTAAAATAGTGAAAATCGTATAGAGATATATAATATAGTTCCAAATGACGTTCTTACAGTGATGTTAGCTACTTGCATAAATTGCCTACTGCTTGACACTTTCTTATATACTACACTATGAAATACTATGAAACAATTAAACTTACCTATACTATGAAATAATTTAAACTCCATTTGCTCAGAACAAGGAAATCGACCACACGTCTACAGTTTTCAAATTGAGAAACATTCACATTTATGAATAGCTCAACTTACTGAACGTGGAATGTCTCGATTTCGGATGAAAACTAGATATATCTAAGTGCCACGATACTGATCTCCCACTACTCTGCTATACGGCAAAATAACGTCAAACTCCTTGTTTTATTAACTAAACAGATCTAAAACTGCAACCATTTCTATTATTATCCATAACAAACTTAACCACTATACTATAATATCATACAACAGGTAAGTACAACGCACATAATCTGAAAACATGGGGTGTTCCTGTTTCATAAATGTCACACTCAAGAATTATGATAATGACGAAGTGGGACGAGATTCCGCGTGAAACACATTAAGTAAACACCGGCCGCCGACTCCAAGTATTTCATATTTCACCTTTCCGTTGAAATTGAGTTGACTTTATAAACTTTGGCCATTTTTACGGTTAATGGCTTTCGTGTGTTACCTGACGTCTGCAGCTTACCTGTAAAGATACATTATTCACTTATTAATATCATGTTTTTATTTTGAAATGGGTATAAAAATGGCCTTGTTATTACATTAACTTAGGATGGTCAAAATAATATAAAACTACTTTATACTTTATATTGGTTTTTTTTGTGATAAAAAACAGCTTCACGCTTTTCTCATCTTGTAGGGTAGTCAGTGAAAATCTAGTTTTAAGACACGAACAGCTTCTGGCTGTACTCGTAAATGCAAATGGTTATAGGTTCCATTCCCATTTAGGGAAGTAATTATATTTAAATTATTTCCATTTCTCCGCTTTTACCTGTTACAATCGCGGAGCTGAGTTCCGCCAATGTTTCAAACATTGTATGGAGAACGAAGTGTCTTAATACAACATTTCTCCTGACTATCGTCCTATGCGAGAAGAAGCGAGACGCTAGATACAAAATATCTATTAAAAAGATGTGACGCCTAGCATCAAACTACAATTAAAAAAAAAAACTACTAAACTAATTTAAAAACGTCACATTATCTTCAATATAACACAATATTCGTATGAATCATTTGGTTTAGAGTTTAAAATGTGAATTTTTACGATGTGCCCATAAGTCTTCGTACGTCGGCACCTGTTCTACAGTGTTCGGCGCCAACTCAAAAGACCAGTGATTTATGAGAGGCGCCTTAACACAGCGGAGTTGTCAGTGTGGCGCCGGACTATTTTAGTTTTAAATAATAACTCATGTTAAATATGTGTTCCGTGTGTTTGTATGGTTTGCGAAACGCAAAGTACTCACTCATAAACTCATAAACGCAATATTTTATGTATTTGCGGATTATTATTTTAAATATGCTGATTGTGAGTTTAAATTCTAAGTTAAAAAGTTTATCGAAATGTATTCGAATCATAAGAAGAAATAAATTGTTATTATACTTTGTTAGGGGATCATTTTGACTTAAGTGTATCCGTCAATGCTGATTACGTCATTAAATAACGCCATAAAAATTTAATTTCTTTTAAACTTAGACAGCAACACAAATCAAACTCAGTTCAAAAACACATCATATTCTTAACATTTTTTCGGTATCATAGACGAAGTATAAGCAAAGTTTAGGTGTAACACCAACTGCCTCGCACAGTCCCGTGGCGCGGCGCTGGCAGCGCGCCAGTAGTTCCACTTTGATGCACATCGAGTAAATAAAGAAACGTCGATTTACCTGCTCCCACTTTTGTTAGTGTTTGCAAACGAAATTGTTTTAGCGGGACATTCGTTACCAGCACCTACGAGTAACGCATTTGTCTTTGACCTTATTGATCCTATTGTAGGCTGTACTGTATCGGTGGCGGGAGAAAAAAGTAACCAACGAATTGATACGTTTGATAGAGAAATGCTATAATAAATGGCGTATTTTTATATGAAGAGACTATTATAATATTTCTGTTTCGAATCCATTAAAAAAATAATAATTTGAAAACTGATATCATACAATCTTAACATATATCGTAAAAAACATTTTAAAAATTTTGTTAAGTTGGACAGCATCTTATTATAAACACGTTTAATTGTAAGTTTAATTACCAGTCGGGGGAAATATTTAAATTTAAATTAACATTTTTAAAATAAAAGAAAATACGGGAGGGCGGAGTGTTTAGCTATTAGGTTCTATCTAATTACTCTGCTTTGAGGGGAAAAGCGTAAAGCGTGATAAATGTACTACAAGTGTATATACAATGCTTTGCTAACCAGATTAATTAGAAACATCTATATCCACCCACGACACAATCTAGCTCCTGCTTGCGCCATCACAATGGTTAGATATATTAAGAGTAATACAATTAAACAGTGAGGCACAAACTTTAAAAACTTTCTATTCAAAACAATAACACGCACAAAACATTCGTGTTTCACAATAATAAAGCTTCACGCTATATCCCGCACACAGCAGGGTAGGCAGAGGGAACCTAGTGTTAAGACACTCCGTTCCCCACTTTCCGCCGAATTCGGAGGCTTGCGTGTTAAGTGGCGGAACTTAACGCCGCGCTTTACCTCGACACCAGAGCGAAGAAAATGGAAATATAATTTCCACTCCTCGAGTGGGAATCGAACCCACAACAAGTCGTTTACAGTCACACTCTTGTGCCACTGGGCCACGACTGGCCACATAATAAATTGGCCAAATAATATTTCAAAATGATACTCAAATGTACAGCGATGAATTAATCAACTTCAAAAGTAGAATTGATAGTTCAACAGTAGTTATTAGAGATTAGATTGTGCTTTAACGTTAAACTTTCGTGGCGTTGAGTTCTGTGACTCATCCCGTAATGTATAGTATACAAGCACATTACTAGGGAATTTTTGATGTTTTTTACGAAACCTATTCCTGTATTCCTGTATAACACCTGTTTTTCAACTCTTCGTAACCACTGAACCATAACGACCAAACAAATATGCAAATAAGACCCCAATTACGAAGTTACGCTTTATATTCCACTCCCATCATAAACTTTAATCACAAAGTCTTAGGAATAGTTCGAAAAAAAATCTTTATTAGCACAATATGCTGCATAAATCAGATTATGGTAATATATTCATAGCGAGTGGGGGTCGCTATCGGCGATCGCAGGAAGAAGTGCCTCTAAAGGTAGGAAGCGACCCCGCCGTACAAATATAGTATGGGAGATAAACGACGCTATACACTGTACTGATCTAACCACTGGTTTACGCTATTTCTCTTCAGATTGTGTGATCCATCATGAGGTTATCTGGTTTCTAGGCTCTATTATTATGTCAAGGGCTTGTTGAATGTCAACAGATGTACATTAGAAGGGTTTTCTTCTTTGAATTTTTTTATGTTAGTCTGATGATAGGTGGTATTTTTTTTATTTTTGTTATGCTAATTAGAACTTTACGTGATGTTTTAGTAAATATCACAATTTTTTTTACCTTGATCCTCATTATTAAGCAAGTATATTATATTTATATTGTTACTGGTTTCGCTAAACAAAGCTCAGCATTCGATTTCACTAATCAAAACATTATATTTGTAACATTATTTGGAAGTAGATAACAGGGTGTCCATTAAATTTATTTCACTAAACAGTTAGTGGGAGATGCATGAAGATGAAGAACGGCATAATTATTAACAGCATATAAACAGACAAAATTACAAGAAACAAGAAGTATTTAATACACGAACAGCACCACGGCTACACGGACACGTACACATAACACGTAAAGCAAACACAACGTTTTCTAAACAAACGCCAACCTTAGCTTTGGTAAGTTCCTTGAATCTTGCTCATACTTGTGTAGTTGTCTAGTTGTTGTCATGTTTACAGTCTTTCCGGCTAACTACTTATGCCCTTAGGCGAAGCGCACTTTAAACTAAACTAAATATGATTCTTGAGATACTTTGGCTTACTTCGAAATGTTTGGAAGTTCTTTGTTTTCGTGATTTTTAATTGTTCAGGAAGTTGGTGGCGAACATGTTGTTCTATAGTTAGTAAGTTTTTACTTCATGTAGTACATATAGATATGGGTTTTTTATGGATAGATCAATAAAAACATTTTTAGATAAAGTACGCTCATTGAAACGCAAAGTATATTACTATCCGTAGGAAGATTAGAAGAGCGATCGACCGCTCTCAGGGTTGATTACTTACATGATGAACAAACTTGATAGAATTCTACATTTGTTGTTCTATTAACTACACTGCAGGTACACTGTTTAAGACAGATATCTCTCTCTGACAGCAGAACACGACTGAGAATTAGAAAAATTAAAAACAAAATATTCGGTAGTGTTGTAACGAACATGAGATAAGTTCACTATTCCTAGGTTAGAATGTGTGATTTTAATGACTTTTATAAGTTAATTTCATTTCGCTGCTCAGATACATAAGACAAAGCGCGGCGTTGAGTTCCGCCATTTAACACGCAATGTCTAGATGTTATATCATATTACTAGCGACCCGCTCGTGGCTTCGCCACGTGAACTACCACTTTCATCCACTATTGCCTCTTTGGGATTGGTTTTTTTTATAAAAGGGGGGTGGTCTAAATTTAACCTTGCGTCACTAATTATATTCTTGCGAAAATCATCGATACATCTAGTACAATGTCTATACTATTTGATAACGTATAGTGATAACTGATCTAGTAAGAAAACGTACGAAATCTGCTATCATATATCTATATGATAGCAGATTTCATACATATATACCATCAGGTATATAGTATTATAAACTGGTCATAATATCTTAAATAAATTTTAGACTTTTTATTTTATTTTACAATTGTGTTACCAGTAAGTAACAGTAGTATTAAAAAAAATACCTTTACTTGCAAATAATCAATATAACTTGACTTTGGTACTTTTTATTTTTCTGCGGGAGCTGTATTGAATACCAGGGTAAACTAACGACCCGCTCGCGGCGTCGCTGGGTGAACTACTACTTTCATACCCTATTTCAGCACCTCTGGAATTATTTTTAAAAAAGAGAGGTAGCGTATATTTGACTTTGCCTCATTAACTATTTCCTGAGAAAATTAATCGAAATCAGTTAGGAGTTTAGATCTTTCATTCTCACTATATTCTAAACATACGTAAGTTTCATCCACTTTTTCAACCTCCTAGGGTTTGATTTTTTTTAAAAAGTACCCTGTATTTGACCCTACGACTTCTTCTTTTCGAATTTCATCTAAAGCGGGCTAGTAGATTACCCGTGAAAACATAACCTATAGAAGAGATACACATTTTTGCATTTTTATAATAATATTAATGAGTAAAAATATATCTAGTACAATGTCAACTATATAATAACAGATGGTGACAGAAAACGTAGTGACATTTGTTGTCATATAGATAATATAAAGTTTTGTAGACCGGTCAAATGTATTTTTAATAGCAAATTATCTTCAATAAATGTTGTGCTCAATTTATTTTATAATTATTTTAAGTAATATTAGTAATAATAAAACAAATTTAGTTTCACTCGTGAACTATCAACACAATTTAAATGTTTTTTTTTTATTTTATTTTTCTGCGGCAGTTGTATAGAATACCAGGATGAAAACTATCTCATATGTTGCTCTAACCTTTAAGCTAACTCCATACAAAAATTCATTAATTTCTACCCGGTAGATATCAGTATACAAATAGTTTACTTATATCGGTTTTTTATTTTTTTAAAAAAAAACTACATGGAAAACCGGGATAAAAACTATCCTATATGTACCTTTGGACTATAAGCTACCACCATTCCAAAATTCATTCAATTCTATCCAGTAGTTTTTGCGTGATTGACGAACAAATTAACAGACAGACAGACAGACAGACAGACAGACAAAAATTCTACTGAGTGGATTTTTGGCCTCTGTTATCGATATATTAACGCATCCCATTAAAATTTTTCAGAAATTTTTAATGTACAGAATTGACTTTTCTACTCTTTTATTATATATATAGATATAGATAATTTCCAAAGAGTTTCATTATACACACTTAAAAACAGATTTACATACAAGATACTACAAAATACTTCTTAAAACATAGTATAAAATAGTAAATCTTTAAAATTAGACGCTTTCCCAGTGTAAGGTGCAACGCCACGCTTGGCTTAATCCACTTTGCATATCACTCATGGAGAATAGAGTGTTGTTCCCGGAGGCCGCGGAGGCGGAGGCGGATGCTGGAGCGTTAATCTTTATTTCATGGAGATAAATTATACTACTTTGTAGTGTGTTTTAATAGTGTAATATGTTTTAATTTAAGGTTTTATGTTCAGTAAATATCAATAAGTGTCTCGTTAGTTGTGAAAGTAACTCTCGGAGGGGTATATTATGTTTACTGTTTTTTACAGCTTCTCGCTTTTCTCGTGTAGCAGTCAGAATAAAGCTAGTATGACACTTCACTTCTTCACTATCAAAAATCGAAACATTGTGTTGGGTGGTGGAAATCAAAACCAGGTGTTTATTATAGTGCCAGAGTAGAAATACCAAGTGGGAATTGAGCCCACAGCCATCGCTTTTATAGTTCACTTTCATTATAGGCGCTGGTCTACTAGGCCACAACAGAGTCTTAATTGTCTTTATATTTTATCTATTTTATCCTCGAGCATAACATATAAATGCAGAATTAGATTCTGGCACCTATTATGTAGTATTGTAGCCCGGGTGACTTACCCCTACGTCAATGCTTTCTACTCAGTTCTTATGACTTAAACTTAGAATTTATCGTACAATATTCGAAATTTCCACAAGTAGGTAGAAGTTAAAAGGAATCATATTATGGCAATGAATATTTTTTACGCAGAGCTTAGATGGTTTCCAAGAGGTAATTAGTAGATCCAATGTCCGCTGCGTTCAAATTTTTATAAGTTATCTTTCTATGTTAAGGTATAAAGAAGTAATTAGGTACAAAAATCCTATTCATAACGTAGTTTAAGTAAAAAGCCTACATTTTCAAATGCACATAGATATAGATAAAATATTTTAAATGTGATGTAATCCATCCATCTCCATCATCTGAGCCGCGGCGCAGCGTGACACAGCGCGGCCGCCATTAGGCGTCACCGCGTCACGCCGGTGTCACGCCGGTGTCGCTAATGGCGGCGGGCTTACGTCACGCCAGTTTATGAGCAAACTTCAAGTTGACAGTTGACGTAGAGATTTAAATATGTTGCCAATATATATTTGTGTGCGAAAAATGTTCATTTGGTTGGCTGGTAATTCCGAGACGAGAGCGACGAGAGCGTTACGAAAAGTGTGATCGGATGAGGCGAACGGTCGTTGAGAGGGAGATTTAAGTTAATGGAGAAAAAACAGTGAGAACTACATTTCGTGTGAGGTGCGAACACACGTTTTGTTTCACTCTTTCTGTCAGAACGAGTTACGTTTCGTAAATTTTACGGTCGAAAGAACTTTTTATTTGTTTCCTTTAATATAATTATATGCAAAAAAAAATAATGGAATACATTATTTGCAAAAACAAATTTCACACAACAAGATTGAGTTGAGATTTTCCCGAGAACATATCTATATTAGGAGATACCGCCCTCCACATAACAAGAAGTGTGCGCTACATTATATTTCAATATATAAATATTGAAATACATATATAACATGACATTTTATTATTTATACAAATACAATTAAAATTAAACAAACAGTTCTAGGTTCTATGTAACTTATTTAGATACGAGTATGTAATTTGCATGTATGTATTTATATTCTTTTTTTCCAGACACCTCTTACACCGTCTTATTTTAAGTGAATGCGTAACCAATTACAATTAATTATACAGACAGAAATTTCTCAAGGAAACCGCGGTGGTTAAGTTCTTATTTAATTAAATCATAATTTTATTGTAAACACTCTTGAAATAGCAAAACTTTGTATAAATCAGTTTGGAGAGATTTAAACAAAAAGAATTATAGATAAATCATAATTAAACGTTGGACTTGTATTAGTTTCACAACTAATACAAGTCCAACGTAATAGTCGAAGAACACAGTAATAAAAAAAGACTTAATCCTCTTTACCTACCACAAACCAAATTTTATAAAATAAAAAAAACAGTAGCAGTCCCACGACTGCCGATAGAAGTGAAAACGGAACTATTAAGTTGAGTGTAATTAAAACTATATGCAAAAATTATATGATTTTTTTATGTTTTATTTATTAGTTACATATGATGGGTTAAACAAATCATGAACAAAATATAAATACAAAGTGGTTGAAAAAATAATTAATATACAATTATCTTAATTATACATAGTATTTATATTTACACGAATTTCAATTTCAATACTATTATCATTAGCATGTCGGTGACGCGAACCGAGGATTTTACCCTCTACCAAAACGCTCAACGTGCCTAAAGAAGTTTTCACTTCAAAAATTAAATGGTAATTGTTCTAATACATTACATAAACAAATGTATACATTCCTATACGTATACGAGTAGATTCATTCACAACATTATTCTCCAAGTATATTAGTTCGTTTCGAGCTGACAGTTTTTTTATTGATTAATCACAATCACGAAGTAACTCCTTAGCTTGACTAATCGACTGCCATTAATCATCGCCGACTAACGGCCCAACTCCCAACCTATACCAGGTGTAATAACATTTCTTACCTTTACATACTAATTGTAACTGGTGTCTTCGTCTGGAAATAATTCAAGAATTTTATACTAAAGTCCAGGTGTGAGCGACTTGCAGCCGGCTTAATAACTGTATGCGGCCCTTCAAACGTGTATTTATATATATTACAGATATTCCCCAATGGCGTTTAAGTAAAGTGTGAATATTGATTCAAAATATAGAAAGACTCGTTGCTAAGAATCGTTGTTAAAGCAGGGGTCTGCTTTAATTAATTACATATCTGATAAAACAGAGGAAACCTACCTAGTACTAAGATGAGTTATTGAAAATAACTAAATTCTTTATATGTCTTTTTTTTCAGCTTCATACTAATTCTTGTATAGGCAGGGTAGACAGGGAGACCCCAGTACCAAGACACTCTGTTCTCCATTTTCTGAACATTACATGCTAAGTGGCAAAACTCAACGCTACGCCATGTTTTGACACCAATTTCACGAGTGGAAATCGAACTAGCAAAGAAACATTACACTTATTAAAATAAAAATATTTTAACATGACTAATTGCGTATATTTTTGGTATTTGAAAATAAATTTTAGAAAATCCTATGTTTCACCACTTTCGATAATCAATGGCCACAGGTTTCCCGTACCAATAATATACCCGTTTGATCTGGGTAAGGTGGTTTGTTTGAAAATGTGGAAAAATTTCAAAAACAAAAGACTAGACTTACTTCTAGTTATTAAAATCAATTAAGTTGTCTAAATTTGTTAAAAAAACAAAATAAAAAATTTTGAAAATACCCACGACGGTTTAATTGTAATTGAAAAAGGATAAAATAACTAGAAATCCCCCGCCTAAAAGAATATATGTAACGAGATGATGGGGACGACTTCGTCGGAGCTGCCATTACTTTAAGTTTGCTAACTTCTCCTAGGTTTTCATGCTGTTAAAACAGGTTTAGGAAAAAATTAAAATATTAATATGAATTTACAGTTTTGATAACTGGTATTCCTTTTAAAAACTTTAAGAATGAAATCTATACTGTTAGCTACTATATTTAAAATAGAGGTTGCAACTGGCAGCCCCCGACGAAGTTGTCCCCATCATCTCGTTACATATATTCTTTTAGGCGGGGGATTTCTAGTTATTTTATCCTTTTTCAATTACAATTAAACCGTCGTGGGTATTTTCAAAATTTTTAATTTTGTTTTTTATTTTAAACTTTTTAAAGTGAATAGATATACATTATATATTATTACATAATTTCGAAATACTTTATATTAATCTTCATGCAAATCCAAAAAAAATTATAAGCCCAATGCTTTCTGGTTATCAAATGCCTATTGCAGCGCCTGGCAGATTGTCACCGCAACATTTTTAGGAAACTTAAGTTTAACCAAATCAGTGAAAATCACAAAACCCACTAGTAGTTTTGATTTGGAACAAATTAATTTATACTGGAGCGCCCCGTGGTAGTTTGTGATATGGCATATAAAAACACGCAACAATTAAACCTGAACCTATCACAGAAAACCGCATCTAAATAGGTTTCACACAAAAATACAAGCAAATGCTTACTACAGCGCCCCGTGGTGAGGTGTCACCACGACACATATACGAGAACACGCGCTAATTGAGCCTGATCCTATCGTTGAAAACTGCATCAAATTCAGACTCGTAGTTTTAAACATTGCACCATCAAATGTTTAATGAAGCGCCCCCTGGTGAGTTCTTAACGTAAAAAAAACTAAAAACATACACCAAGTAAAGGTAAATCTAATACTGAAAACTCTGTCCAATCGGACTAGTAGTTGTGGTTTTACATTAAATATTACAAACAAATGTTTACTGCAGCGCCCCCTGGTGAGTTAACACGATAAAGCATATCCAAGAACATGCACTAATTAAACTTGAGCTTATCACTGAAACTGCATCCAAATCGAATTCGTCATTTTAGCTTTGCACAAACAATATTTTACTGCAGCGCCCCCTGGTGACTTGTCACCGTAATATAAATTTAAGAACATGTACTAAACAAAGCGGAATCTAATACTGAAAACTCTTTCCAATCGTACTAGTCGTTTTGGTTTTACACAAAAAATGGAAGCAGCTACTTACTGCAGCGCCCCCTAGAGAGTTGACATATACTTGAAAATATGCACTAAGTAAACATACATGACACATATATGAAAATATGCACTAAGTAAACTTGAATCTATCATTGAAAACTGCATTCAAATCGGACTCGTAGTTTTAGTTTTGCACAAACAAATGTACTTACTGCAGCGCCCCCTGGTGAGTCATTACCGTAACACATATATGAAAAGATGCACCAATTAAACCTGAACCTATCGTTGAAAGTTTCATCTAAATCGGACTAGTAGTTTTTACTCTACATAAACAAATGTTTACTGCAGCGCCCCCTGGTGAATTTTCACCGTAACGAAAAACAAAAATTTTAAAATATGTACGAAGTAAAGCTTAATCTAGTTCTGAAAACTCTAGCCAATCGAATAAGTAATTTCGGTTTTAGACAAATAAATATAAGAAAAATTTTGGTTTTACACAAAAAATCTCAAACAAATGCTTATTACAGCGCCCCCTGATGAGTGGTCACCATAACACATATATGGAAAGACGCACCAATTAAGCCTGAACCCATCCTTGAAAGTTTCATCTAAATTGGACTAGTAGTTTTTGCTCTGCATAAACAAATGTTTAGTGCAGCGCCCCCTGGTGAGCTTTCCCCGTAACAAAAAAAGAAAAATTTTAAAATATGCACCAAGCAAAGATAAATCTTTTTATGAAAACTCTTTTTAATCGTAGCAGTAGTTTCGGTTTTAGACAAATAAATACAAAAAAAGTACAAACAAATGCTTACTGCAGCGCCCCCTGGTGGTTTGACACGATAAAACATATCCAAGAACATCCACCAATTAAACCTGAATCTACCACTGAAAATCTATTGAAATCAGACTATTATTTTTTGAGATAATTGAAAACATTCGTTTTCACGTAAAATGCTTACTGCAGCGCCCCCTGGTGAGTTAAGGCAATAAGACATACATAAGAACATACGCCAATTGAACCTTAACCTATCATAGAAAACCGTATCAAAATCGGACTTATAGTTTTGGAAATAATTGACATAGTAATTTGCACAAACACACAAACAAACAAACAAACAAACAAACAAACAAACAAACAAACAACCTCTCACCCCAAACACATATACAGTCGCCGTTCCGTCGCGGGTAATAATTACTTAAAACTACTGTGTCGAAACAAGCATCTGTCAGTAACAACTAAATTTATTTAAAACTTTTCAGAATTTTCCAATGTATTTTTGACTTTTTCAATCTTTTGAGCGGTTTCTCGAAAAGCTCGAGTCAATTCATTTTACTTCGTTGCATCGTTCATTATGGTTCTCATCACAAATGTCAAAAGCATAATAAGTTGTTTGGTTTCGCAAATATTACATAGGATGAAAATAAGCAACTAACATTTAATGTACACACAGGTAGTTAAATATGATCAAGTCGTAGATTCGAATCTCAGAAAGAAGAAAGAAATTCCTAAGAGAAAAATTCCTCTCTCTCTCTCTCTCTCTCTCAACCCTTAATCTTACTGGGTATAAATCTTTTTTTGGGGAACGGAGTGTCTTAAGACTAGGTTCCTTCTGCCTACCCTGCTGTGTGCGGGATACAGCGTGAAGCTTAAAAAAAAAATCTTTTTTTGGACTAACAATCTCGTCAACTATTGTCGATCTATCGTTCTGATAAGATCGTCAGTACTTCTGATGGGCTGTCATCCCAGCTTTTTTTCCCTACCAGACTAGTTTTCCAGTCTTTCTTATTCATCAGCTTCATTTTTCTTTACTTTTGCGGTCATATGTATATGTCCCGCCGACCATCACTTGCGATGTGCTATGGTTGGGGCAGTATCTATTATCTTCGTTCTTTTTCCGACTTCCACATTTAGTACACGGTATCTTATGGAGACGCCTAACGATGCACTCTCTGCGTTTGCTTCGCGTTGCTTGTAGTTTATTTAGTATTTATAGTATATATTCCACTAAAAATATTTACACCAAAAAAATAGTAGCTTCCCTTATTTTTTATATATCAGATTTATTGTATATCAAAAAGTAGTAGTATTCCCATATTACTTTCATTACATAAGTGGCACGATGGACGAAAAGTTTTCCCTAACTAATTTATAAAATTGGGGAAAATATCAAAAAATAAGTAAATAATTTTAAAATTAATATTAATTTGCAATTTATTGGTCACATTACAGCGAAAAGCGCGAGATTACGTATGTGTAATTAATGTAAATGAACAACACATTTTATGTCAACTCGATTTCGATGCGACTGTAAATATCGATATTTATAAATAATTTCATATTAATAGATTCGATTAATTTTATTGTGATGTGATTTTAAATTATATGAACATTAATAATGTATCACTCCCGATCGTCATTTAGTTTGTATAGTAAACAATGTTTAATGTTTTACATATTATAAACAATTAAATTTTTAATAATTATACTTTTTTTTACTCCTTTACATTTTCCGTATTAGTAAGGGAGATAAAATTAATTAGTTAAATATATTAATTAATATTTAGGTCATCATTGCTCAGTGGGACAGCGAACATGTGCTTTTCGAAAGGTTCGATCGCCACTGGAGGCAATCATTCTAGTGTAATTTTCCAGCCTTATTAATACAAGTGTCAGCGTTGAGTTCTGCTAATTAACAGGTTCTCTCTGCGTCAAAGGATAAAGCTTATAAAAATTACGTATAAATATAAGGCCACTATGATGCAGTGTGATAGCGTATAACGTAAAAGTTATGGATTCCGTTCAAATTAGGAAGATATTTTAAATAGTTTTAAATTATTTATTCCGTAGCAACACAAAGCGTGGCGTTGAGTTCCGTTATTAAACGAACAATATCTCAATTTTGGGCGTAAAAAGAAGGACGTGTTATCTTGATCCTATATTCTCTCTGACCATGCGGGAAAAAGCGTGAAGCTGACAGAAATTTAATGCTATCAAGTGATAAGAAACAATGGTTTGAATTTCCTATGTACGTAGCTAAAAAGGCACCATTCCCAGTTCTAAAGCACTATTCACTAACAAAAGGGTAATTTATCGTTAGTATGTACCCGGAGTAATTTCACGGGTAGGCGCTGAAGGAATCGCTCCAGTAGTTTTGTAGTAATTCGGGGGATGGCGTCGTTACAAATAAGTGCGGGCGTGCGCGCTAACGCGGTGATAACACCTTATCACTATCTATTACGCCTTTGGATGATCATTTTTTTAACTCTATACGTATATGTATATGCTTCGATTCCTTCAAATAACCAGTTTACTTATACTTGCTGTTCGCAATCCTGCCTGGATGTGTGTTAAGTGGTGGAACCCAACGCCGGGCTTTGTCTTATGTACCGGGTATTCCCTCGAGTGAGAGATGAACCTCCAATTGTTTTGGCCAGTCGCGACCCAGTGGCAAAAGCGTGTGACTGTAAGCGTCTGGTTGTGGGTTCGATTCCCACTCGAGGAGCGGAAATTATCTTTCCATTTTCTTCGCTCTGGTGTCAAGGTAAAGCGCGGCGTTAGAGTTCCGACACTTAACACGCAAGCCTCCGAATTCGGCGGAAAGTGGGGAATGGAGTGTCTTAACACTAGGTTCCCTCTGCCTACCCTGCTGTGTGCTTTTACAGACAGATGCCGCCTACAAAACATTACTACAATTTTTAATTTACATTAAAATGAACTGTTAAAATTGATCTTGATTAAAAATCTTAAATTTGAACCCACAACTACCTCAGTAACAAAACATGCAGAGAAATACAGTGAAAACTAAGTTTTTCGGAATTATTTTATCAAAACTCGTGCTGTTGTTCAAGTATTCAAAAAGTAGTAAAGTTTGCGAGTGTACGTTACACAACGAGACGTACTTACATATGCAGTTGCATTTTGCATTCAATTCAATTGAACTTTATATACGAGTGTTATATTTTTATAGGAGAAAGTTTTGTACTCGGACGTCACAATATCGTTATAAAACAATTTGTATATATTTATGTATTTCACATTAGGCTGTTTGAAAATAATATTTCAAAAACTACCACTTTCTAGCATCACACGATTTCCTGCACAACAGAGTAGTCAAATAAAATTTAGTGGCAACACTCTCCTTTCTACACTTTACGTCCGTAATGTATGGAAAATTACGCGCTAAGTAGCGGATCTCAATGCATAGCAATTGTTTTGAGTACGGGAGCGGAAAAATAAAAATCATTTAAATTTAATATTTTCAATAAGCAAGCCACAACCAATTTGCCTTTACAGTCGTATGCTGTCCCACTGCGTCCCGACGGCATCTATGTTTCATTATATAATAAGTCATTTAAATATTTAATGGTATATATGGTATAAACTATGGTTGTGGGTTTGATTTCCACTCGAGGAATATTCAAATTTTATAGAAATATATAAATTTTCATTTCGTCGCTCTGGTACCTTAGAAAAACTACGGCGTTGAACTCCGCCACTCAATACGCAATGCCTTGATTTTCAGGCGAAAAATGGAGGATGGAGTGTCTTGACACTAGGTCCTCTCTCACCACTTCAATGTGTTTAAGCGTAAGCTGCTTTTTATTTTTTTAAATAATTTAACAGCTCGTTTTTAAACTTTCTTTCACTTCTCTACAGTACTATATATTGTGTGTATACTGTCTGTATGAAACAAGATTAGCTAACGAACGTCGACGCGACGCGAGTGTGGGCTGCGACAGGAATGAGGGATCTTTTAAAAAGAATTTTATTTCTTTTAAATTGTGTAATTGTAATAGAATAATTGACGTCTATTGGACGGCGGCGGGTTTTTGAATTACGAGTAAACGACTTTCAACTACTTTTGGTATATTTAAAGTATTATTATTAAGCATCGGTGCCTTCGTGGCGCGGTAGGATAGCATTTGAGTGATGATTGTGGGTTCGATTTGCAAACGGAGGAATAATTATGTTTTGATGATAATGACTTCCGCGCGGGTTCTATTCCTGCTGCGTTTAAATTTTTGTTCGTTATCTATAAATAAAATATTTCTTTTTTTTAGCTTCATGCTGTATCTCACACACAGCAGGCAAAGGGGACCTAGTGTTATGACACTTCGTTCCCTATCATAATTCATATTCATTAAATATAATTCTTTCTTTTTTTTTTTTTTTTTTTTAAAAAAAAAAAAATATATAATTCTTATTACTTATAATGTTGTTTAAGGATTATCTTAATTTATCACGTGAATAAATTAGTGATAAGTCCATCCATCGATGGCGGCATCCAAAGCCTAATTATGTTTTTGTCCTATCAGACACGAAATAATAATATTTTTTGTAGTTAAAAAAAATCGTTGAGTGGAATCCAAACAGGTATGAACCTATTGCGTAGTCTCTTTATTTTAACAAAACAAAGATATGAAACAAATATGACAGTTTGACTCTGCAATCTAGCTGTGACCACAGATGACTATTTTATAAATAACATAATTTCAAAGTCGAGGCTTATTTTAATAAAATATAATAGACGTAACTCAATCACATTGAGACAATTTCATAGAACTACCATTTCGTGACAAGTTGCCTACTTCTATGACACTGATAACTTCACAGACCAACGACTGTTTCAGTAACTATTTGAATTCATACTAAAATTTCATTTCAGCCTTTTGAGATGTATTCAGATATTGTTACTCGAATATTTAGTTTAATATCTAGACAGTGAAGACTTCTCTTGGAATTTCAAAGATTATGTTAAATGATGAATATTTTATTATTATGGTTGTATTATTAATTTTATTACGAGGAAGTTTTAAGCGTATTTATTTAAATTTTACATTTATTTAGACAAATATAAATAAATCTTATTAATTTACATAAAGTATATAGGTGTTAATGATTATTGTTACTCACGCCTTATATTCCGCGTAGACAAAGAGAAAGTAGTATTAAGTCATTTCTTTCTCCATTTTCTGCATAATTGGGAGTCATTGCGTGTTTAATGACGAAACTTAAAGTTAATCACGTGATTCGTAGCTAATGCGGTAAAACAAAAACATGTCATACTACAACCACAACCATTATATTTACAGTCAGATGTTAGTAATACGTATGTTTCTTAACATAATTTTTATACGAAAACAATATAATTATGTTGTTACCTAAAAATAATTTATTTAATAAAAATCCTTTCTTAGTATTTCTTTTAACTTTCTAAAAAAGAGTGACTAATCTCAAATTTTCTTCTTTTTCCACAAAAATCAGAAGAAACGTGAAAACCAAATCGTAGAAACGACCAGAGAAGACAAATCATATTAAAAATTCACTAAGTAATTTTTTCTTAAGCACTCGAGTGCGCTATTTTATGCACAAACAGCAGTCTCAGGGCTTCGTAAGTATATGTTTACACTTAAGGTCTAGACATAATCTTATGAATGTTTAAAGCAAGTCAAATTGGCTACTCAGTTAATGTTTGAGCTATCTTTGATTCAGTAAAAGTTCACGTCATCTTTTTATGTTATTAAACTTAAGCTAAGTTTTAATACTACTACTAAATATTTATGATATATTAAAGTTTCAAGAAAGAATTTCGGATTAAATTAGTTTTCATTACCAATTCAGGACTAAACTAAAAATCAAGTCTTTTATAAAAACCTTTGTGGTACGAGATTGTTGTAGGTTTGATTCTCATTCGGGAAAATGATTATATTTAGATAATTTTCCATTCTTTCGCTTTAGTTTTGGGACTCAATGTCTCAGATTTGGTGGAAAGTGGAAAACGGAGTGTCTTAACACTAGATTTTTTATGACCATGCTATGCGGATAACAGCGTGAATCTGACAAAAACAAAGCCCAATAATGTTTTGTTACCAATAAAATAAACGAGGAATATATTAACATACGAACATATGACATACAAAATATGTATAATAAATGGATATTTTTTAAATATAATATAACAATAACAACATCACTGAGTTTCACAAATTGGACACATTTTAAACAAAACTATTTCAACCAAAAAAAACACATATACTTTGGTATTTAAAAATAAATATCAAAAAACCCACAAGTACATATTACAAATAAATCCGACGTTGCAAAACCTCTACAGGAAACGCTGAAAAAACTATTTACCCGTACATAAGTTCAGAATTGACTATTTCTCAAACTCAGTCGGAATCCCCTAAATCCACGAGGGTCACGCGACATTAAAAATGTAGGCAAAACACCCTGGAGATTGTAACTGAGCCCCGCGTAAGGAAGCACCTGGGCTTTTATGTAACGGCGGATCTATCGGAATCTGTTTACTTGTGATAAACAGATTCCTATTAAATATGCATCGTGTGTTGACTTGCGAGGTAGTTACAGTTACTACTGTACAGTTAGTAGTATGTATGTCGCTTTTTTATTTTATTATCATTAAAATGTATATGTATGACATATGATTGTTTTTCAGCTTCATGTTTTTTTCCTCGCATAACAAGGCCGGCAAAGCCAGAGCACTAAGTCTCGGAGACCTTAATATCGATACACTCCTTGCTTCGCTTTCTGCCTGGTACAAGGCATTTCATGTTGAGTGGTCTGCCACTCATCAACCGCTGTAATCAGTTTTACCGGTCCAGGAAAAATAATAAGTTAGACCTAGGGACCTACAGTTAGTATAAAGTAAATGGTTAATAAAATATTATATACATATGTAGTTGATTCATGTAAATAAGTCAGTCTTACAGTCACCCTCGGCTACCACGATAAAAAAATAATTGCGATGCTATTTATAAATGTATCTGCATAAAGTAAGTTAAATGATAACTGGCTATTATAAAGCTAATAGAAAAGAAAAGAAAAAGAAAGAAAAAATATATTTCTTTCTTTTTTTTCAATAATTCTTATAAATACAATGTACTGAATTGACTTGGAAAGCGCAGAATGGAGTGTCTTATCATTAGGTTATGTCTGAGGTTATCATAAAGTTTTATAATACATAGAAAAAAAAACAAAAAGAGTGGAACCGAAAATGATATTACTTCAGTAATATTATTAAACATTTAGGTATTATAAGCTTTTATTAGAAAGTCCAATTTCGTTTATTTTACTTAGAGTTAGAGGAACAATCATTTTTATAGTTAATATTAAACTAAAATAGGCTATCAAAAAGTTTGTAAGTAAAAAGTTCCGTCTGAATTCGTTAGGCTGTAATAAAGAGATGCCTAAACAAATTCCTATCATACTAATACAGCGAAGTTTGTCAAAGCTACTTCGTTCTACTTTGACGAGACGTCAACTAGTAATAATCGTAATAGTTATTTATTACCCTTCATGTACCTCAGGTAAATGTAGTAATGTAAATAAATAATTATTTATTAATAAAAAGGTTGTAAAAATAATGGGCGGACGGAAACCGAGGGTCAAGTTCTTTGTAGATACCCGACGTTACGGGAAATAGCGTGAAGTGGTTTTTTTTGTAACAATAACTTCTATCAAGTACATATGTATATCACTCCGTCACGTGACTCCATTCTCAACTTTTCGCCTGAAATCAAGTCATTCCATGTAGAGGGGTCAACGCCGCCGCGTTGTCTTAGATATCAGAGTAAAGAAATGAAAATAATTATAATATTATGAATTTCCCGAATGGGAATCTACCTACAATATATGTCTTTTTTTTAGCTTCACGCTGTATCCCGCACACAGCAGGGTAGGCAGAGGGAACCTATTGTTGTAGTGTTAAGACACTCCGTTCCCCACTTTCCGCCGAAATCGGCTTGCGTGTTAAGTGGCGGAACTTAACAACGCGCTTACCTCGACACCAGAGTGAAGAAAATGGAAATATAATTTCCACTCCTCGAGTGGGAATCAAACCCACAACCAGTCGTTTACAGTCACACGCTCGTGCCACTGGGCCACGACTGGCTATATGTTTAATAATAAATAATACTGTCAGAACTATACTTTTGTATACTTTCACAGAATTATTTAATGACATATTTTTATTTACAATTACCCCAACTCTAAATGACGATTTTAAATTGGGAGAGGAGCAAATTACGAGGCTCCTGCCTGCTGATTGACGCGCCGCCTGCGACGTCTGGACCTACTAGTTAATTAACTTTTCATCTCATTTCTCTTTTCACTTCATCTACAAAGCTTAAATTACACCGAACCATTCTAAATGAAACTGGCAAAACAAACTCTTGTGTTATATTTTCCGCTTTCGTTCTTATGTTTCAACTATTTTATATTTTAGGTTTGAAGTAAGAATAAATATAACTTACATGTAATAGGGAACATCAATTATCATCAGATATATTATAAGTTTCAAATTGATACATTATTTCAAAATTCATTAAAATATGTTTTTGTAAATTGAAAGAAACGACGAACATATAGACATATAAAGAAGCATTTTTCTTTCCCTTTTTCCACGTTATCTTTAAAATCTTCTACAGCGATCATTCTACTACTAATTTATGCCATGATTAATTCAAATATTTAACTAAAATATTGACTTTCATAGTCTGGGTTGGATGGGTACATTCTTTACTCAGAGAAATTATTACATTTAAAGTATTTCCCTTCCCCGGTACTGGTATGACAAAGCACAGCGTCGGTTTCTGCCATCAACACGAAATCCATCAAATTTTGTGGGAAGGTACAGTAAGAAGTGTCTTCATAAGTATTAAGTTATGCATACTTTGCTATATATAGAGAGAAAGAAGCGAAAAAAGCGAACAGAACTGTAGACATATATAAAAGACTTTGAAGCGTTGGTCAATTTCATAAATTTTGAGTTCAATGACGTTTTATTTAATAAAGGAGGAAATGCGAAATTTGAAGACCAAAAAAATACATTTCGTGAGGACGTCCCTCATATTTTATTAAATTGAAAACACTGACGTGGCCTTCCTTCGTTTTATACTCTGCATTGTCCTTAATGTCTTTGAATAAAATAGAATTTAGTGATTTAGGAATTCTTATTATTATGTATCTGTGCCTATGTAACAAAAAGGTTGAAATTAGCTTAATATAAAAAGATTTAATCATTATTATCTTTTTAAATATCATCAAACCAATTGTGGCGCAGTTGCATAGTGTCAGACTAGGGCAAATGGTTGTGGGTTAGATTCCTACTCGATGAATCGAAATATTTAAAATAGTTTTAATTCAATACTCAGGTAAGACAAGTTTGAATTTCGTCACTCAAAAATGTGGACAATGTTGAACAGAGTGCATTGACACTTTTTCAGGCAGGGCTTTTGCAGGGTAGCAAGGTCTTTGAAAACAAAAACGTGAAACTGTCTTTATAAGTCTAATTGCTTTTATATATATGAGTATATCAATCTTTTTAATATATAACTTTAAATTTGAAAAGGAAAGAACTTTAGAATTTTTCTTATAATGACACCATTATTAAGTTCCATTGAGTTAAATTATTTAAAATATTTGAAATGAAATTGTCATTTTGAATTATACGAGTATTGTTAATTTTTGCTTATAATCAGTTTTGTTTGTTAAGAGTTCCTAAGTTTGATTCTCGCTTACAGTTCTCAAAGTATCACTACATAACAACTTTACTATGTTAGTTGCTAGATCAGAGACGCAATTAGCGCCTGCGAGGTATTGCGAGACGCCCGGTATTGACTTCATTGAGTCTAACTTATAATAACTTTACTACTTAAGTGATTAGAAAGTTCCGATAGAAACCGGGCCACAACTCCGTCTATGAGCCACGTTTACGTAAACTAATAAAATAATTTGTATAATAACTTAAAAACTAAACAGGTAAAAGTTTTAGTTTCATAGCAGGCAAAGGTTTGAATTTCAGAATGAAAGTTTTGTATAGCTCAAGTTTGTAATTGTTCTCTCCTTCTATTTGTAAGGTGGAAGCTTCCTATTGCTTAATGATTGGTAGTTAGAGGGTATGGATTCGAGTCCTATTTATGGTAAATAATTGTTGTATCATATTAAATATCTGAAAGAAGAAAGTACTTATTATTATATGGCATTACTTTTCTTTAAGTTTTGTGTATCAGTCCTGAGGTGTAAAGCGCGTATCAAAAAGAGGACTATGAAGGAGGTTTCAGTATTCGAGCTCCTATTCAGGTATAACCAAATTAAAAAAAACATCTTACTAACGCCACTTTCGAATATATGTATATCGATATGATGGAGTAGTATTACAGTTGAAAATTACTTGACTGTGAAAATGATTTGACAACTGACAGTTTTTATTTGAGTGTGGCACGAAAAAGTGTTTTTGTATGCCTTTTTTATACTATTTTTTATTTAATAGAACACTATTGAGGACCACTCCTCCAGTATTTATTATTTTTATTTTCTTCGCTCTGGTGTCGAGATAAAGCAGTGCGTTAAGTTCCGCCACTTAACACATAATATCTCCGAATCGGCGCTAAGTGGGGAATGGAGTGTCTTAACACTAGGTTCCCTCTGCCTACCCTGCTATGTGCGGGATACAGCATGCTAAGCTAAAAAACTATTAAGTATAAAATAAAAATATTCATTTTCAATATACATTTATATATACATACATATAGCTCGTTAGATGTTTCTACGTAGTATTTGTAACAGTTACCATGCAAATATTTAATTCTATTGTTAAAGAGAATATTCATACGAATAGAAATCATATTTCTTGTAGTGAAGTCACATGTTTGGATATTGCTGTTATATATATGGTCTAGAGCAAAATCTGCTATAAATTAATGATTAAAAATAGCTCTTCAGCTCTTTAGTCTTGAAGTCTAGAGATTTAAGTCTTCTTTTTAGTTTCAAGCTGTATGCCGCACACAGCAGGGTAGGCAGAGGGAACCTTGTGTTAAGACACTCTGTTCCCTACTTTCCGCCGAATTGAAAAGATTTGTGTGTTTAGTGGCGTACCTTAACGCCGCGCTTTACCTCAACACCAGAGCGAAGAAAATGAAAATATATTTCCTCTCCTAGAGTGGGAATGGAACCCACAACCAGTCGTTTACAGTCACACGTTCGTACCACTATACCACGACTGGCCCGAAAAAAAATAAAATAAGTAAAAAATAAATATACTCATACACTGGCTGCCATCTTGTTGCTCATTGAATAACAGACAGAAATACGCTCATGTAAATAACTCATTCAATATTACAAGAAATCAAGATTTCTGACTAACAAATCGCATTTATTAACAAAATTATATAAAAAGCAGCTTCACGCTATTTCTCGAAAAGTCAGAGAGAACCTAGTATCAAAACACTCCGTTCTCCATTTCATGTCCGAAGTTAAGTACATGATGAGTGGCGCAATTCAGGCGGAGAAATGAGATCAATTAAATTATGATCTCTTCACCGTATTTGAATCAAACCCATAACCATTCGCTATTACAGTCAGACGCTGATCACTGCGCCATCACGTTGTTACTAAATAACATTATAAATACAAAATTAGCATAACAATATCATTAGATAATATTTAGAATAGCCCGCATAAGTAAACATGAATAATATAGCATTCAATACATAAATATGTAATGCGAGCGGAGAGTCCTATTTAAACTCGGGGTTACGCAAACACCTCGCCGTAGCGAAAGCGCCCGCTCATGTGTAGGCAGTATCGTGCACGAGTCGACTATACTCGTATCTAAGCTTTATAATATATGTAGATTTTATATAATAGAAACTATGTATGATAGGCATTGTATCAGTTTTGATAGTGGAATTGTAGTAGTAGTCTATAATAACTATATGTTGTTGTGTATGTAGTAAACTAAATAACTATATGCAGTTAGCGCCATATATATATAGAAACAGAGACATTTTCCAATTCGAGTCAAAGTCGAAGTCAAATTATGTTATTTAAGATAAGAAGTTCATGCTTCATTTTTGCAGAGAACATGCTTCAAGTTTTGAATGTCAAACAATTTACAACCATTTCACTAAAGTTAATGCCTCAGACCTAAGAAAAACCGGCGCAAGATACTCAGTCTTTTTACAATAAATAAGTCATCTTTGCCTACCTATATGTTAGAAATGAGAAGAGATAAAGTCTATTTGCCAGAGAAAATCAAGGAAAACTTTACGTTCTCCGTAAACCATGATGATATTAACACCGGCTCTATTTAAACCATGTACACGTAAATATATGATACCTAATACACATAATTAAAATATGGGAATGCCTGAATAATGAAATAAAGTTGTATTGAAAATCATTTAGCGTTTTAATGTCACTTTGAGATTGTCACATGAATGCGGGTGTAAATTGCAATGCAGTTATATTTGTACATAAATAGTTTCTATAAGTATATCCAGTTAGAGGAAGTATACGTTTACTGATGAAGATTTTTTTTTCTTTATGTGCTCTATAGCTTAAGCCAGTGTCATATTTTTAATCTGTCGTTTAAAGGAATACAGTCTAAATAATAACATTTCTGTGTTAGAAATTAAACCCACAACCGTCATAAGTCCCTACAATAGTCAAAGATTTGTCAAACATAAAAAAAAATATTTCACTTAAATTCTATTCCATTCACTAAAAACCTGAAATTCTAGATATAAATGGAACAACAAATGAATATCGAGTTACTTTAATATTAACATCAATATTTCGGTAGATCTAACATTGACGTAGAGGTTGTGCGCTCTCGCAGTTCACTTCTGAATACACTGTTATGAATGCTACTGTACCTATTTCACACCAGCCACGTGGAAACGTATTTGAGGCGAAAATTCATAATATATTCCTTATTTTCTATGAAATAGAGTTCATTTTGCATATCGTCTCTACCATCGACTAGATTTCAGTGAGCTCAGATTATAAGGGGATGTATAGCATAAAGCTCTACGTAATTAACAAGATGTTTTATAACTTAATAAAAATGTTTTCAATGAGCTACAGTTTTATTATTGCCTATTAAATTAGCGCTACGTTCAGCGCTTGTGAAACGTAGAGACGATGTGTGTTTAAAGGTAAAAGGGAAATTTTACAAGTACGCTTTATTAAAAATATTTATAAGATAGTATGGAGTTTAATTTTACAATATAATATAATTTTTCCTTATACAATTTTTTAAACTTCTTTAGTTTTTACGCAAATTGGAATATTTTACATGTTAAGTAATAATTGTTGTGGGATATAATATAATATAATTATTGAATGACCTATTGTGTGTAGGTTATAAAAATCAACTATTAAACATTACTATCCAATTAACAAATTGCTAGATAAAAGAATACATTGGAAAACAATTAATGTGTAAATCTTTGAATATAGAATTTTGGGCGATGGATGTGTGATATAAACACATTGAGCTAAACATTTCAAATCATTTTTTCTTATTTTCCATTTATTATGAGATAACTAGCATTCGTCACAAATAAGATAAAATATATAAAATAATATTGAAATCTTAAAAAAAATATTATAATAATTATAAACTACAAAAGCTTAAATTACTTTCTATCGGAGAACGGTTTAAGATGGTTCAGGAATTCAAGTACATGTTCTCAAAGGACTGGAACTACTTTGTTCAATAATAGTAGACGTTAAAAGTGCTTTATTTAAAAAAAAAATTCCCTGGCTTCTTTGATTTTCTTATCTGCACTTTAAGGAGAGCTATGTGAAGTTCTCTGTTATTTTTTTCGGAAAATAATATACATTAGTCGTGGCACAGAAGCACAAAATGTGGCTGTATACGCGTCTGGTAGCGGGTTAGATTCATGTTCGAGGAGTGGCATTTAATATTTTATTTTTTTTCGTTCTGGTGTCGAGGCAAAAGCATGGCGTTAAGATCCTCCACTTAGCACAATACCTCCAATGTTCTGCAAAAAGTGGATACAGCGTGAAGTCAATAAAAGTAAAATATACATCTATAAATCCCTTCCGTTTCTGAGTCAATAACAGGAACACAGTCGAATTTGGCTTACTATATATTATATATTTGGTTACTCGGAGCGTATACAGGAACACTGAGAAAGAAAGTCTAGAAATTTCAACGGGAACGAAGTAAAACGGCATTTTATATCTCTATGATCCATGTTAGTAAATAATAAAACACACACAAAGTTTTTTTGGAGTACCCTGCTATGCAGGCATTTCTTTTATTAAATTAAAAAAAAAGTCAGCCATAATAACATACTGTTAACAATTTTTAGTAGTGTATGAGAGATAAGATAAGAACATATGTATATAAGATGCGTGAGGACTTTCAAATACATCTTAAGTTATATGTACATTAGACACCCTTTTATGTACATTGTAAAGTCTTGGTATTCGTTCATAATTCTCTTCTCTTCAGCCCTTAATCCTCTAAAAGCCAGCTTTATGGGGGACCGACTTCTTGAAATTACTCAAATTATGTGTACACAACGTAGTATGGTATTTTTTTCGTATTTTACCTAATGTTGCTCTTCTTTCTCGATAGTGATATCACTATAATCACAGAGAAGCTAATGTTTAGGACACTCTATTCTTCACTTTCCGCCGACTCACATGCTGAGTCACACTCGAATCGAGACATTACGAGTTAAGTGGCGAAATATATAATCACGTGGTTTACAATTTGTTCGTGCGCTTTATTTAATTCATGAAAAATATTTATTACTAAAATAAACCTAAAATAATTATCATAGATTTTCAGCACAATTTATATTATTTCGTGAAAATGGCAATGAATTATGCATAATTTCGTCCCAAAGCATATAAATCTAACCGTGAACGAACTCTAACCACGGTTCATGTTACGGCGTGTTTACGCTGGATATTATATGTTGTTTTAAAGCGCTTTAAAGCGGCCATAATCTTATTTGCTAGAGTTGCGGTTTGTTTGGCCTGCGTGTAGATATGCGTGTAGATATGGAAATTATGTTCAAAGTATCCTGGGATCATTTGGATATGCTCTATGGACCAGTGGGGAAGTTTGAAATTTTTATAGAAGCAAGCCGTTGTTTTTTTATAAATGTCTCTCTGCCGTAATGAGATATTTTTGTGATCCCGTGATATATTAAATGGATGTAATACTTGAGAGTTGTGTAAAATAAATATCAATAATATTTTGGCAAGCCGATGTTAAAAAATATATAATGTCTCGAGTCCGGGTCGGTGCTAAGACCGCTTATATATAAAAACATTGGGTTATAAAATGCATTTTACCTTAAAATTGTCTAATTTTAATTAAAATAGGTATTTATGTTGGTTTTGTTAGGTAAAAACAGGTAGCATCAGGATGTATTATCAGATTAATATCTATTACAAGAAAACTTTTGGTTACGTAAACATTTTACTAATATACTTTTATGTATCTAACTTTTAGATACAGACACCTTAAAAAAGATTAAGTTCATAATGTCAAACTAAAAACATACGATTGCCTTATAACGTAAAAACGAAAATACAAACAAAAGTTTATCGAGTTAACTGAACACTTGTTAACGATATCGCAGAGTCATCGCAACTCATAGATGCCATGGTTCTAACGGTTTTCAAATTAATGTTCATAAGTCCATTAGTCAAACCGAAGCGTTATGACCTGACTCGCCTTTCTTGTTTGTGTTTCGTTACCTGAATGTACTCTTGTACTCTACGAGTACATATGATAAATGGATTATTTTATATATTACTTTAAATGCTTTTAAATAGGAAGTATGTTTTAAGAAATTGAAAAAATATTTAAAATGCTATTGTAAATATGGCGTAACGAGCAGATGCTATTGTAATAACATACAGGAAATAAATATGTTTTGATATTTTTTTTTACTAATTCGATATTATAAAAATTGCACTTAAAAATTTAAAGAATTGTGAGTAATTGTAATCGCAATTGGTTATAGGTTCGATTTCCATTCGGTGAATTCGGATTATTATAATTTAATTATGTTAATTTATTTGCTCAGGTAAATAAAATGATTTCGATTTCTGGCGACTTCGTTAGTTAGTTAGAATATAGAAAAAAGGAACGCGAACACGAAATGCTAAAAAAACCTAAAAAGATGTAAAATTAAACAAATTTGAATAAGCTTATAATCATTTTTGTCTAGATCTTTTGCAAGTAGGTAGAGAATAAATTTTATTAGTGGAGTCTATCTATACGTACATATATGTTACTTCGTGACATACCATTAAAGTAAATGATGTATCCGATTGTGGTATTTCTATTTACGACCCGCGGTCTTATAATAGAAACAATATTAGCAGTTCGCTGATATTTTTAAAGTTGTACAGTGGAATAGCATATTAATATATAAGTAAGCGCGATGGTTGTGAATTTATTTCCCATTTGGGAAAATGATTAAATTATTTTCTTTTTTAATTTTTTATAGCTTCACGCTGTATCCCGCACGCAGCAGGGTAGGCAGAGGGAACCTAGTATTAAGACACTCCGTTCCCCACTTTCTGACAAACTCGGAGGCATTGCGTGTTAAGTGGCGGAACTTAGCGCCGCGCTTTGCCTCGACACCAGAGCGAAGCCTCCACTCCTCGAGTGGGAATCGAACCCACAACCAGTCGTGTTTAAGTCACGCGTCTGTGCCACTGCGCCACGACTGGCCCCGATTAAATTAAATTCTTTTTAATTTCTTCACTCTAGTACATAAGGCGCGGCAAAACTGCGGCGTTAATTTCTGCCATTCAATCTTTGCTATTTAAACTTATTATTTTATATTATATTCAAAATCAATTTCTAAATGTACTAAGCATTGTTTTATCGAGACTACAATAGACGCGAATATGCAAAACGTCGTAACTTGAAAGACCTTCGTAATCAAAAGTCATTAAAAGTAATTGCTAAGCTCACTGCGAAGGAAAACACCATAGAAATGAAAATTAACTGTTAATAGGGAAAGTTTAAATTATTTCACAAAACGATATATTGATAATGGCGAGAATGCATGGAATAAATAATTGTGCGAGAAATCGATTTGCATTTTCAAATATTTATTAATTTTGGGTAATTAATCTGTATTTAGAGGTATTTAGTGGCAGGGTCTGATTGTAAATGCAAAATGATTGTGGGTTTAAAATCCACAATCACTAAGGGTGATAGATATATTATTTTTTTAGCTTCACGCTGTATCCCGCACACAGCAGGGTAAGCAGAGGGTACCTAGTGTTAAAACATTCCGTTCCTAACTTTTCACCGAATTCGGAGGCATTGTGTGTTAAGCGGTGGAACTTAACGCCGCTATATAATCATTTCCTCGAGTGAAAATCGAATCCACGACCATCGCGGCTACATTCAAACGTCGTATTGCACCATAATGGTTTAATTCCCTATACCTTTGTATAATTTGGTGACATTTCCCCCATAGATTTAAAATGACTATGCTAACAAAGCGTGGTGCAGTCAGAGAGGTTGTATCGATTGGCTCATCAATATCTCGAGAGCCGCCTTTGTTCGGGTAAGACGGACTCTGCATTCATTAATAGAGCACCTTGGGGGTATATGTCACTAGCAATTGCATATGGTTTTACTTACATTTTTAGTTTATTTTTGTGTTATTGTTTCTAAATAGTGAAGCTATTTAAAACTTCAAGCAAATGTTTGAATCGTCCGTATTTAATACCTAATTCTAATTACACAATTTCTATAAGATACGATTATCTTTATGTAAGCTCTCGTTTATTAAGTAAGGGCGAGGTTAAGGTTAAGGGTAGAAAAAAACAAAATATTACATGTCTAATATCTTAAGCAGAACTTCGCTTTATCTAATTAAATTTAAAAAACTTATATGCTTTTTTCTGAATCTACATACTTTTCAATGAAAATAAAAATATTTTAAATGTCATACAAAATTAAACCAGTACAATTATAAAAAAATGTAATTCATGTTGTATTTTGTTTCTTTATACCTAAAGGATTTATTATTAGACCAAAAAAACTGTTATAAATATACATTTAGATATAAAATAATAAATTATAAATTTAATACAACATTTTCCCCATAATTAAAATAATTAAAATATAAAATTCATTTTTATAGCAAAAGCAAATTTATCACTACAAAATAATTAAAAGATTAATTTTATATCATAGCACTCTGAACTTTCAGGCAAATTAACGAAAGTAATAAAATAACTTTGAAAGTGAGTGTTCGTGGATCGCTTCAAAATATTAATTTTATTATTATATCCTCATCGAACTTCCCTGCCTTTGTTAAGAGTTGGTAATACTTGGATTTGAATTATACACTGTGTTTTTTAAATATTAAAGAGTAAATTTTAATATTTTTTTCAGAGGGCTATTCAATAAATTAGGATATGAAAAATATTTTAAAAATATATTAAAAAAAAATTAAGGTAGTGGGATTTGAACATATTGGAAACTGCCCAAGCTGCCGGATGTAGATAGACTTCATATACTGATAAGATATACTTATGAGCCTTAGCTTTAATAAGCACTGAAATTATTGAAAACAAATGTAACTTATTTTTTTAAAAAAACGTAGTTACTGACCATATTTAGTTAGTAACTAAAATTAAACAAAAAAAGAGAATATAAAATATCACATAAATCAATAACCGCAATAAAAATAGAATTAAGTTGTCACCGCACACGCCAGTCCGACTTCCGGACACACGGACATGCACAAAGAAATTTATGTATCCCAGCGGCGCCGACTCATCTGATCGCTCGATAGCGGACGCTCCTGGGACCAACTGCGATCTTTTACATACTAACTGGAACAAGCGGGTACGTTACTGCGAACTGCAAAGTTGTCGGTATCGATTTTGTTATTATATGTACCTATGCTTGTAGACCTTGTAAGAAATAAGTTTACATATGTAAAGAATAAGCATACAACGTTGAGTAAGGTAGCTTTTGGCGAGGTTCGCTATTTTTTTTAGTTTTATGTTTTTTCCACACAGCAGGGTAAGAAGTGAGTCGTCACTAGTGTCAAGACGCTTCATACTGTACATTTCATCAGAAATTGAAAGTATCTTTATAATACAATATACTTGTAGGATTCGTTAGAATTGTGACGAAAATATAAGCTTTACACATCATTGGAGGTGCATCCCTCACTCAGCCGGGTAGGCAGAGGGAACCTAGTATTATGACACCCCGTCCCCCACGCACCGCTGTATTCGGAGATATTACGTGTTAAATGACAGAACTTAAACTCCTCGCTTTTGCCTCGATACCAGAGTCAAGAAATATTAAATATTTCCATTCCTCGAGTGGAAATCGAACCCGCAACCCGTCGCATCTAGCGCAGGGGAAAGAAGTGTGACAAAAATATAATCAGCTACTAATACAAAAACTTAAGCAATAAACTGAAACTAACTGAAAAACACACACCAACCATTTAATTTGCCCAACAATAGTAATTTCAAAGAGAGTTGTTAACAACAGCGGCAATTGTTACCGCCTATTCATCGCGTAAACATTTATATGGCGCGCTGGCGAACTAGAACGGTGATATTTTTTCATAGAAACCAACTTTGTTATTTTGTTTTTATTCTAACTATGTAAAAGAAATTGAAAGTTTCCTCAGTCTCGAGTCCCAAAGGCGATGCCGTTGAATCGCGAAGTACTTCTTCGCTCGTCTGATAGCTCCCTTAGCTCTAATAGATGATCCTATTGTTGGGTTTTATGTATTTTTAATGGAAATTTCTTCAATCAAGCTGTCTACCATTATTAAGCGCTTTCAAAGGGGAAATGTGAAATATTATTTATTACATTGTTGTAGCATGAAATGAACTTATTCACCGACGGGAGGTTTGCGCTGCTTTCCTAATTTGATTTAACAGGTGTATATTTTTTAATTTTACACATTTCCAGTATACGAAAAGGTGAGTAAGGTAGTTAACTTAGAGAAAACCTAGTGTTAAGACAGTCTATAGTGAATGGCGGAACATAACGCCGTGCGTTGTATGATTGGATCGGAGTATAAAAATAAATGTTTGTTAAGAATTGGTATTGGTTAATTACTAGTTTGATGAAATGTTAAGTTAATTAGATTATTCAATGTGCTTCGTAATTTTGATGTCAATAGAACTACTTCAAAACCATTAAATGAATACGATAATTGTGGAACACAGATTAACATTTAACACAATATGAACTGTTCTTCGGTGTCTACCTTTAATTTATATAAAAATTTAATACATTTTAATATATTCAAAATTCACATTCTTCTTAAAATGCAACAAAAAGAGAAGCAAAACCACAAAACCACTAAAACATATTATCAAAACATTTAAAGCATTCAGCAGTTAAATCTCAAAGTGTGTGTACATTAAATGAAGTGAGGCTACAATGTGCGGAGCATTTACGTTCGCAGCAGCCACGTTAGATGCAGGAATGCGGGGCTCGAGGCGTTATTACGTTTGGAGGCGACTTGACATTATCTTGTCAAAACAAATCGCAAGAGATTTCACAATTATGAAGACATGGAGCCTCGCGTTGGCTTCAAACAAACTGAACGTTGTCGACCGCGTAATTGTGTTATACTCGTTTTGTCCTTTGTTAGTGACTTGCATTGGGATTATCTTTGTGTTTAGTGTTTGTAGTGTGTCATTGCACACACATAGTTTGTGTGTCACAAACATGTTTATTGTGTGTATTTATTAAAGTGTGTGTAAGTTACACACACGTAGTTTACGTGTGCGTGTGTGATTGACTGTGTTTTAATTATTGAAGTGAAGTGATTCGTCAAAAGAATTTATGAAAAATGTATAAAAGTAGTTGCTGAGTAGTAATGTTTTATTTAATTTAAAGGGATCAAAATGAAAATATTTAAAATATTTAACTACTAAATTTGTTGTTTATAACAAATTTTAACTTCACGTTTATTCATGCACAGCAAGGTCGTAAGGGAGAATATGGTGTCCGTTTTCTACTTTCCGCCTGACATCAGAACATCATAATCATGACAGATCAGAACAACGAAAATAACATACAAATATTTAATAACCCAAGCGTTTAATAATATAAAAAATACAAAAAGAGATTTATTCATATATTGAGAATAAAATATAAATAAGTCAACAAAATATCCACTATGCGAATACTTTCAGAGCTTTCAACCTCTCTAAAAGTAGCTAAATAAGTTGGAGCCACAATAAAACGCAGGTATTTCAAATCTGGATCTCTTCGCAAATATACTTTGAGGTTAGTAAACAGTCGCCGCAGCCGTGGCTATCGCGCTACCAGCAGACGCTCGAGTCAAATCTACTCGAGAATATCTTTAAAACGGGCATTTGTGTAAGTCACCAGCTTTAAATGCATCTAAACTAGCTAAATATTCAGCGTTGAGTGAAAAATGCAGGTTAGAGAGAGAATTTTCTCGATTTTAATAATATTTCTTGGGTTATATATCTTATATTTTATTATATAACATTTTTTTCTTATCCCGTAAACTATAGGGTAGGCAAAGGGAAACCTAGTGTTAAGCCACTCCGTTCCCCACTTTCCGCCGAATTCAGAGGCAGTGCATGTTGAGTGGCGGAACACAACGCCCACACCAGAAAGGAGAAATTAAATTATTAAATATTCCAATTCCTCGAGTGGGAATCGAACTCATAATTATTTGCGTTTACAGCTACACATTGTGCCTCAGCGCTACGACACGACGTATTACATGAATTCCACCATTATTAAAATTAGGTAGGGCATTCTGAGAAAAAGTAGTGCCAAGACACTTAGAGACACCGAGACATTGTGTGTTTAGTGGTGGAACACAACACCGCGGTTCTTTCTGCACCAAAACGAGTTTACCTAAATTAAATTACGAAACGTTATACAAAGCAAAAAGTTCCGCTTCCCACAACCCAATTTCATTTCACACAAAAAATTGCCACTTTACAAAAGCATTCTTTGCGCAACATCTAAATATTTAGTATAGACAGGTCGTTAGTTCGTCGCAGCGAAGTCAATTACCACGCCTGAATGGCAGTCCTCGCCTGAACCAGCCATCTAGACACGTTAGGCCAATTTCCTGGGGCTAGATTCGTTAAAAACTAGGAACAGGTGTCAAGTGTAGGGCGATATTAGTCAGAGGTTAATTGCTGATTAAGAGCTGTTTTTGGATTTGTAGTGGCAATAGATCTATTTAGGGTAAGAAATATTGTATTATTGCGGTGTTGAGTTACGCCACTTAATATGCGATGTCTCGATTTAGGGCGGAAAAGTGGAGAACGGAGTGTTATGACATCAGGTTCTCTCTGATTATTGTGCTATGCACGAAAAAGAGTGAATCTGTAAAACATTATATATAAGCAAATGGTTGAAGAAATTATATGTTACTGGTATTATCCAAACTTATATTGTCCAAACTGTTTATTAATATAGCTTCTGCCATATATGTATATGACATTTGGGATCAATTTTAGTAATATATTTTCACATATTAATATTATAGTTATATTTTTAAAAGAGTATTCTTTGTATATTGTATTAACTTTAAATTTTATATTGTTGATGTGCTTTACGTCATAGATGACCTATTTTTATATGATGAAAGTACAAAATATAAAAAATGTATTTAGCTCTGACTCGCGTGACTTCTGCCATCAATAAACGTCCTCGCGTCACATCACTTTTAGTTTTATAAAAAAAAGAATCATTACCTATACTATATATTATATAATAAATATGTAAAATTAAATTACAGGTCTTAGCAAATTTCTATTGTATACAAAACTATAGTTTAATTTGCATTTTTTTTATTTATCATGAATAGCTGATTTAAATTGAATTGGCGGCTTCAATTTTTTAGGCTTCTGGTTTTTTTCTGAAAAGCAAGTTAGAGAGAGCCTAGTGCCAAGATACTCCGTTCTCTTCTTTCCGGCCAAAATGGAGATATTGCGTGTGGAATAGCAATACTTCAGATATATTTCACGCGTACAATAAGGTAGCTAATTCAGAGAGAATAAGACTGCGTATTTGATGCTAAAGTCAATGTTCCGTCTTAGATTACAGTGCGAAGAAATTAAAATAATTTAAATATAATTATTTCCCGAGTGGAAATCAAACCCAAAACGAATCGCGTTTACAGACAATTTATTTTTTCGTTTATTATTATTTTTTTTACATATAGTTATGTATAGTTTAATAAGATCTTTTGTTTTCGCGAGTATAACACGTTTTCAAATACAACTATTTTCCGACGTTTCGAATACTTAAAGAACAACTTAATAAAAATATAACAAAATAATTTGTAATATAGTAAGAAAATAATCTTCAATAGGACACTCCATCCAAAGAAACTATCAGTGTAACGGCGTGTCAGGGAGAATTGACGCAATTTGTCACGCGTCCCCATATCGGGCGCTGACAAATGTGCGAGTGTACCGATGTCTTCGTAATCGGAAATGTATTGTCTGGTGACTTCACCTTATAACTTGCGCATTGGACATTTTTCCCTTTTTCCCCCTTTTTTTAAGAATGGAAGGGAAATTAATGACATATTATTCCACTTTTCGTATTGGAGAGACTGAATTTGAGACGTTGAACGTCCCACGTTTAATCCCACCAAAGCGTAGAAATAATTTAATTATAATTATTCTTCGAGTGAAAATCGAATCTACAACCATTACGTATACAATCATACAATGTCTCACTGCACCACAATAGCCTCATGATATTATTGTGAACCACATTTGCAGCAAATCAAAATAATTTAAATGTAATCATTTCTCAAAATGGAAATGGAACCCACTGCTTGTATTTGTAGTTATATGCTCGCTTCATGATATCTTTTAAAAGAAAATCTCCATCTAATGAACTCTCGAACAGGAGCACATATTCGTAAGTTACACAGTTAAAAAACAAACGAAGAAAAGCTCCACAAAAAGCTCGCAACCGCTGGAAGCTCATCCTCTATATCTTATGTACTGGTTTATTGGACGCGAATATCACAATGTTCGTTTCGTTTCGGCCAAAACCAACGCGTCAATAACGCTTTGTCGTTTTAATTATGTACGGGAATTTATCCGGTTTCGTTATTTCCCAGAGGAAGTGACGTCGCTACGCCGTTCGCCGTTACGCCGTTACCCGCTACGCCGTTACCCGCTACGCCGCTACGCCGATGTTTTTGATTCGCACAATTATATACAAACGTTTCAAAACAAAATGGACTCATTTTTATGCTCAGTCTGATGTAAATTAAGCCGATTCTATTAATGCCATTTTAACAAGATTAATGATCTCGTTATCGGCAGATATATGAGAACGCTGATGGAGACGGTGACTGTGGAAGAATTATACGTTTTGTGTAATTCGGTTGGTTTAACTTTTGATTGTATACTTTGTTATATTGTATTTGTTATTTATTTTGGGTAAACATAAGTTAAGATAATTATTTTCTCACAAAGAATATTCTAATGATATCGAATTTGACAAAAAATATATATTAATGCATACTTATGTTATTACTTCGACAAGCGAAATACGTCGTTTGAATATACCTTAGATTTTTTTTAAGTAGGTACATCAAAATACATTTATACAAGTAAATAATTGATAGTGCTATTGTAAACAATAAGACTTTTTAAGATCAAAACTCACTAACGAATGGAAAGACAGTTCTATCATATCATTGTGTCGAGTTTCCTCGGAAAACCTTCCAGACTGACAATTATGCGGAATACACTACCACGCTGTCAAAACCTTGGATTTTGGAAATGGCTATTAAATTTCGTCTCAAATATAGTTGAAAAACGGAGAATGGAGTGTAGATTCTTTCTGTCTGTCCCACAATGTGAAAAAAGTGTGAAACAGCTTTTAATGAAAAAATATTTGTACACATTTTTACTGAATTTTTAAAACTTTTTTTTAGCTTCACGCACACAACAAAGTAGACAGAGGGGACCTAAGTGTTTAAACACTCTGTTCCCCATTTTCCGTCAAATTTTGGAGAAATTGCGTGTCCGCCATTTACGCGGAACTTAATGCCGCGTTTGCCTCGACACTAGAGCGAAGAAAATGGAAATATTAAATATTTCCACTCTTCGAGCGGGAACCGAACTCACAACCAGTCGTATTACAGTCACCCTTTGTGCCCGTGCTCAAAGTTTTTTTTCTAACCACTAATTAAAAATAATTCCACCAGGCCACAAGAATGCCTTTAATAAAGGTTTCTATTACAACATGCACGTTATCGCAAGTTTAAGTTATCGCTTTAATTATCGTAAAGCATTACTTTGTTTGGACATGTATGTCACAGGCGGTACAACATTGTATACACTTTTTAATTTCACAAAGTAAACCAGTACTTAGTAATTAAATATTGACCTAGTAATTGGTACTCCTTAGATATAATATTGTTGAAGCCTTGGTAGGTCGAGAGGTTAAGAAACTCTATCAATTTTCCGCCAATTTTGAAGATATTGGGTGTAAAATTTGTAGATATTATGTGGCGGAACTCAATATGGTATGTGCTTAAACTGATCAAGGAAACACCTTGTTGTTATATTATATTAGCACGTGAAGGAAAAATTGGATCCATATTAGAATTATGTGGAAGGAGGAAAACCTATAGGAAGTCATAAAATTCATTATGTGAAGAAGAAATTAGGAAGAAAGTAAAAAAAAAAAATTTTAAAAAAACATACATGTTCATTTTACGCGTCAGTCTCTTACTAAATGTAAAAAAAATATTGTAAATGTTGTTGTTGCAAACTTTTAATGTGATTTGCTAATACGTGATTAACATTTTTAGTTTTGTCATTATTACTGATAAGTTAATTATGTTAAGTTTGCGTTTGTTTTTACCTTTACTTTCATGTCAAGTTTTTATAAAAATGTTAATTTTGTCAAAAATAATTTTCTTTATTTGTTTTTCTTTTATTTAACTTAACATGTTACTTGTTGCAATAGTTATTTGCAAAGACCAGCACCACAAAGTGTTGTGCATTAAACGGCTCAATCATGTATGTATTTTTTTTGCTTAATGCTTATCCCGAATAACGGGGTAGTTAGAGTGGACCTCGTGTTCACTCTAAAGACGACGGTGGCCCGTAATAGGCTAGCCATCCACCGAGGCGTCGTAGTGGAATGCGCAAGTGAACCTGCGACGTCTCATCAGGGTGGAGAGGGTTTCCGCTGGGTTTTAGTGGGACCTCGTGTTAAAAGCTTCCGTCCTACACTAACCGCTCGAAGATCGAGAAATTGCGAAAGGTCTGTATATATTTTATTGTTACAATTAATATATGCCAAATAAATATATTACGCCGATTTGAACTTGTAACCATCGCATTTAATCCGACACACAAGATAGCATCGTGAGTGAAATTTTATTTTCCTATATTTTCCGTCCCATTCCCGTTTCTCCCGGCTCACCTCATCCGGAATATCAAGGATAATGAATATTCCGTTTTACATTTTCCTTGTAACGGTACACGCTTATTACGTGGCCTGTATGTGCCTAAATGTATATGTTTTTTTATCTACACGCATCTTCCGTTTCTTTACACGCAAGGAAAAATGTTAATATTAAGTGTGTAGGGGCTATTTCCGTATTTTTGCATTTTAAATATATTGCATTTTTAAATTAATTTATTGAATTTTATATTTTGTTCAACTAGACTAGATAAGGGAAAACGAAAGTTGAGGAAAATTGTAAATATCCACAGAGTGAAGATTGAACCCCTAACCATTGCCTGCCATTTGGTTACGTGTGACACCATAAATTTGAATCAACAAACTCCTTAAAAGCCATTGATGGATTTGCATTAGTCACTTAATATTATTTGTTTGTCTAGCGTTCAAAATTTTAAAAAGGAATTACTCAGAAGTAAAGGAATACAAGTAAAGTTCATATGAAGAAATATAATATGTATACAGTACATATTATATTTCTTGGTTCGTACTTGAATTTCTTTATATTTAATAGCTGGACTATTGTGGTTCCACATCAGGTATTTCACTTTTAAAAATTAATAATATCCTATATCCTGTCTAAGCCTAAAACATATAGGCACAACAAAAAAAAATCATTCAAATGTATCCGCAGATAAAAGGTATAGATAAGATTACATAACAACTTAACTTATTTCAACTACTTTCAAGCGCAACCTTCCAAGCAAAAATATAAGATTTTCCTATCTTATCTTATAAATAATTAAATAAATTTCTACCTAAAGTTTATTAATTTACTTCAACACGTGTTTGATGAGTTTCGCATTATGAATAGCGAGTAGCTGGTAGCGAGTAGCGAGTAGCGAGCAGGAGTATCGGATGCAGTACACGCCGCGCCGACCGCCGACTGTATAATACCTGCCGTATAAATTGCCGTTTGTTCTCAAGCAGATCACGATTTGATATCTACACTCAATAATGGAAAATTTATATTAATGTAATTTATAGGTGTGTGAACTTGTATTTACGTGGGGTGTTACGTGTGTCGCATTTTCTATGGGACAAAATATTGTTTATATAGCAAAGTAAGTTATACCCCGTGGGGGGACGGGTTAAGAATACAATTCCCCTCCGCCGCTGGGTAGCGTCCCGTAAAAGGCGGGTAACCCAGTAGTTTGGTGGTAGGAGATTCGTTCTCCGACTGGCTCGCTACCACTATCATGTCAAAGACGAACCGCCAAATATCTTATGATGTGTTCCGGTTCGATGGCATGTAAGCCAGCTCTCCCTATTCCCACCATTCCCATCCTTCCTCCCTCCCTCTGTCCTACATTCCCAAGGCTGGCAACGCATCCATAACTTGAATGTTGTGGATGTCTATGGGCGAAGGTAACCACTTTAACACCAGGTGGGCCTTCAGCTCGTTTGCCTCCTTCTTTCCATAAAAAAAAAAAGTAAGTAGTGTAGAAGGCAATGGAAATACCGATAATGAAGTGTATTCAGAGAGTACACAGTGTTGAGACACTTCAATTTTTTCAAGAACATTGGTTCATTGCGTATTCAAATCATCGTATTGTTTAAAGACAAAACTAAGGAAATCAGAAGTATAAAAAAAAAATTCTTTTTAAGATAGTTAAAAAAGTCACGTATCAGTACATGTAGAGAGATCACATCGTTCAAATATTTCGTTCTCCATTTTCCGATAGCTAAAAATCGTTACTTCGCAAGAACTAACTTGAATAGATAAAATATTTCTTTACAATATTATGGTTTTCTCGTTTCGCAGGATGGCCAGAGAGAATCTAGTATCAAGACGAAGTCGTTTTACACTTTCCGCCCGAAATTGAAATTAAAATGCGAATTAAGTGTTGAAACTCAATGTCGAGCTTTACCTCGAACCACAAAAAGGAGAAATAAAAACAACTAAATTCATAAATCATAAATCAAAATAAACCAATTTCTTAAATTAAGCAAAAATATAATACTAAAAAAAATACTTCTAATACAAATAAACAAATATTCAATGAATTCATACAATTTATGAATATAATATGTATATTTACATATGTAAAGTAGTTACAGTAAACGGTAAACAACGTATAGAGGTCAAAGTGGGTTCAAAGTTCCAAGAGATTGAATTCTGGCCGCGGAGCCATGTAGGTTAGCACTGAGGCTGCGGCCTTATCGATTGTACGCTCGCGCAGACGCAAAACTTAGCAATACCTTGCTCTTGTCACACATCCATTGCTCGGTTTCTCCCCATTTGTAAATCTCAGTTAGTATACAAAACGCAATGTAACTCGTTCACGTCTGAGTAGATCACCAAGTGACATTCCATCTATCTTCTAAATGTATAAGTGGGAAAGTTTGGACTAATAACTAAATCGGTACGACGGCGCGCTACTGCTCTAGTTAGATTAAATTTGATTTAATAACAAAAAATGTCGAAGTTTTTTATTAGTTTTCGTTGTTGGTAGTGGGTTGAAATCTACACAAGTTTTCTTTTAGGTATAATATATATTAATTCTTGATGTTATATATTGGTCTCTAGACAACGTGGTGTATCATTAAGGTCTATAGATAGGTATAAATATTATAAAACCATTTCATACAATTTTCAATCGACAGTCGATCCCCCTATTAATATATTTTATTAGATTCACTTGCAAGTCAACCTAATAAAGTCTGTTATATTAGCACTTGCTCATAGTAGGATAGTCAGAGTGACCCTAGTGTTGAGCCACTCCATTTCCTACTTTACTCCTAAAGTCAAGTCATAGTGTGTTTTTTTTAGAACTTAATGCGACGTATATATTTATTTATCAATTTATTAATTTTTCAGTAAATTATTGTTAAAGAAAAATTCAACCTTCATTTAACTGATTCCGTTTAATTTGCTTTAAGACTACCGCAGGTTTCGTGATTTAATAACAATACATTTTTTATAATAAAAACAATATATCCTTACCCAATTGTCCAGAACAAGGAAAACACATATGTTTAATTATAATTTTAAAATAATTTATTTTAAGTTATTATTTTATATCTCGATTTAATGATTTATATTGTTACGTTGTAAATAAACTATATTGAAGTTTACAAACTAATTGATTGAAAATTAAATGTGTATGTAAATGAAATATATTTCATTTAATAAGTACATAATATTCATAATAATATGGCTTTTGTTAGTGCTATAATATACGATTTGATTATTTTATATGTACTTCAGTTATTTATTATTAATTTAATAGGAAAAGATTAAAAGTATTTAAATTATGAATAGTAATTTATGCGTGAAAACTGAAATAACAACATAAAGGAGTATGTTAAATATCTATTATAGCTTCACGCTATATCCCGCACACAGCTGGGTAGACAGAGGGAACCTAGTGTTATGACACTCCGTTTTCAATTTTCCGCCTAATTTTGGAGGCATTACGTGTTAAGTGGTGGAACTTAACGGCCGCAGAGCGAGTAAAATGGAAATATAAAATATTTCACCTCCTCGAGTGAGAATTGAACCCACAACCAGTCGTTTACAGTCACATGTTTGTGCGACTGCGTCACGACTGGCCCCATATTAGAAGATATATTATAAGATTTATTAGAAGATTCAGATAAATAGATATTAAGAAATCAGATGTGTAAATAATTAAAGAATTATTTTTAGCATTTTTACTGATTATAAAAGTGTCACTCACACAATTTCCTGAGAAACCCAAAAGAATTTTAAATTTGAAAACGTTTAAAATTTTAAACGCTTGGTCGATTTCCCAGTTGCGGGTTCGAATCCCGAATCGTTTAAATGTTTTTCAGTAATATTAGTATGTCTATCTCATATCTCTGGAGGCATAATCTTTACGTTTCATGTAAAATCATTTAAGTACTTTATACATCTTGTTCCACATTCGCCAGTCTGCTATTTTAATACTCGTCTAAAACGGTCGTAACTCGTGTCTAACCAATAAATTTCTATATATAATTTTCATACATATAATTTGGAAATGAAGAGTAATAATAGCGTTAAATTTAATGTATTTATTTTTGAAGCAAAGTGTTTTAGCTCAACTTAATGAAAGAAATTTAAAAACATACCTTTTTTTGACAAGTTAAATACTTGAAAAAGACATTTTCTCTTATTTTTGTTCGTAGAATAATCTAATCTTTGTGTAGCAGAAATTTGTAAAAATCTCTCTGCACACAATGCTAAGAATAAAAATAAATTGTAATAAATATAAGAATTTCGGCGCAGCCGGTAGTAGAACGCACGGCTGAGCGGTCAAAGCGCCTGGACGGTTTTCAGGAGGCGCGGGTTCGAATCCCGCTACTTTTAAATTTTTATATGTTTTTTAAATGTCTTTTTCAAGTGTCATAAGTATTGGACAACACTTTAAAAATGTTTAAAAATTTAATACTTGTATATAGAAATATTTCTATGTTATTCAAACAATTTTATTTATTTTACAGACATATTTCCTATACCTCGCTAAGTAGACGAACTATAATTATTTGATCGTTTTATTTCTTCTTTCATTTTCGACATATTGTGCGCTGTGTGGTTTAACGCCGTATTTCATTTTAACAGAGCTTAAATACAATCAGTATTTGTCTGTAGAATCAAAGCCACAGCAAATAAAATTAGCAGGAAAAGAGTTTTTGAATACACACAGTATCTTCAGGTCACGTCCAAAATAGAAGACCCCCCGGAGAGCATGTATGAAGAAGTAAATGACTGTGGATGAAGGGAAAAATATATGTTATGACGAGCTTGCTTCGTCTTCGTTGCTAGGGATTTTTATTTTATATACGAGCTTAAATTCTACATAATCAAAAATAGATCAGTAATGAATTACCACTTAAGAGTATACCAAAATTAAATTATAACTTAAACATTATATAACAATGAATTTACAATAATATATAAGAGGGAAAAAAAAACCACGGCAAAGATAAATTTATTCAACGAAATACGGATATGGATAATGTGTAAAAATACAAGAACAATTGTACTCGAAAATACTCAGAGCAGTCTTATAGCTTACTAGCGGCCCGCTCGCGGCTTCGCCGCGTGAACTACGTCACTGTTTTGTCATATTGCCTCTCTCGGGGTTAGTTTTTTGAAAAACAAAATAGCCTATATTTAAGCTTAGATTATCAACTATGCTTATGCCAAAATTCATAACAATCAGTCAAGCGGTGTAGATTTTTCATATAAACTTTCCTCCCCTATTTCAACACTTTAGAGGTTGAATTTAAAAAAAATAAGTTGCCTTTATTTGACCCAGTAACTTTTACTAATTTCATTCTAAATTCTATCCAAATCCGAAATCAAAGTAGCCGTGAAAGCGTGACAGACAAACACACAGACATTCGCATTTATAAGTATGGATTAACTGACTAAATAAATCTTGTTTATTTTTTTTTACATTTTTTAAGTGTTATTCAACACTTAGGAAAATTGAAAAAGACATGTAGAAAAAGTATAAAAATTTGAACGCAGCGGGATTCGAACCCGCGCCTCCTGGAAACCGTGGCGGCTTTGACCGCTGCGTTCAAATTTTTTAACGTTTTCTAAATATCTTACTCATTTTTTTTCTATTTATGTATTTAATTTTTACACATCACTTTTTTTCATGGATTTTTACATATGACATGTTCTCACGTGAAAAATATCAAAAAGAAGGAATGCCGTTCTTCATTTACAAAACTTTAAATCACAATAACTTTAAACAACAATCAATCGAATCCACCACTACCTCTAATTGACATGTCTAAAACAATTAAAATACACATATCTACTATGAATACAAAAACGAAACATAACATCATTATTTTCACCACATTCCCAGTATTCGAGTATAGTCTTGTGACAGTTCAGAGCGGAAATTCCTTGCATTTTGCGATAATTGCAAGCGCGTCATCGGCTCTCCTCAAGTCGGCCGAATTCCTCGCCCATCCCTGCCCAAGAGCGGTTACTTAGTATTAATTTCACTTCTCGTTGCGGTTATTTCTCGGCTGTGAAACTTTTGGGATTCGTACTTGTGGTTAGTGCCCCGCGTTTGTTTATTATGTCTAAGATTCAATTAGTTAATTTGTTTCTGTGTTCAGTTTCATTTGTTAGATGACCTTTCTTGAGGGTTGTAGGTTTGATTTTAGATTGTATTTTTTTGCTTATGAATCTGGCGTATGGAATAAAGCAAATAAATAAAAAAAGTAGTCCACGTTTTTTTCCCACACAGGGACCCCATTTCCTAGGGTAGTCAGAGATTACCTAGTGTCATGACATTCTTTTCTCTACGCCGTGTCCGAAATTGAGAATATCTTGATTTGAAAACCTTAGTGTCAAAGTAGAATAAATTTAAATATGTATAACAATAATAATTTACAATTCTGAAAGAGGTAAATGTATACACACACAGTTCTTTGTGCCCAGTAAATATTAAATAAAGTTATAAAGTTATATATATATCGATATTAGATTTAATAAATCATATATTAATGGTACGTAAATATTTAGCTTTCTTTACTTGGTGAAAATTTCGCTTTAGTTTTAAAAAAAAAAAATAGCTTCACGCTATATCCCGCACACAGCAGGGTAGGCAGAGGGAACCTAGTGTTAAGACACTCCGTTCTCCACTTTCCGCCGAATTCGGAGGCTTGCGTGTTAAGTGGCGGAACTTAACGCCGCGCTTTACCTCGACACCAGAGCGAAGAAAATGGAAATATAATTTCCACTCCTCGAGTGGGAATCGAACCCACAACCAGTCGCTTACAGTCACACTCTTGTGCCACTGCGCCACGACTGGCCACTATTCTTTTTGAAATGAAATTGTGTATTTTAACCGAGTTAGGTACATCGGGTAGGCTGACAGGTCAATCTGTGACCACAAACTGCTATAAAGTTTTCAAATTGTCGGGTTATATAAAATCTATTTCAAGTATCAAAAATAAATATGTTATGAATTCAATTAAAATATTTTTTTTCAAAATCTTGAAACAATATAAAATCTTGTAAGTGGAATTAGACTGGATAATTTACTAGGGTTTATCTTATTTTCAACATCGTATTACCAAAAATTAAGTCAACATATTTAAGTAAAAAATATGTATGAACTGTGTTTATTGAAATAAAACAAGAATTTATTTGTAACAAATTTTCCGAACTGTGAGCTATCGTGTCGTGTCCAATTAGCAGTGTTAGCCTAAACTGCGCTGTCACGGTGCTGTTTTATTTATTGTACACAAGCAGCAAAGCACACAGCTACCGTCGAAGCTTTAACAATAGAAGGTGAGTAATTCAAATTATATTTCGCGTTTACTTGTGTTTTTTAGTCAAAGAGATAGAGAAAATCATATATGAATATATTCTGGTTTCTGGAGCTTTTGGAAATAGTTTTGGAAAGAGAAATGTGAAGACACTCCGTAGTATACCATGGACTTGAATTGAATTAGTTAATTGGTTTCTGTGTATAATTTAATTGATAAGGTGAAATATCATTTCTAGGGTTATATGTTTGATGTTACACTGTATTTAGCAGATCAGGCAGGGGCCTGCAACCAAAGTGGGCCTTGATTGACTATGTAGGCGATGCTACTGCCGGAGCTCATCTCTTTATAAAACTCAATTATTTAGAGTATTAAATGTAACTACATTAAAAATAAACTGTTAACTTATAATAGTGACACACTTACCGTGTCCCAGATAAGATCCCTTACCTATATCACTGTACTAAAATGATAAGATCTTATCATTATTGATATAAGATTACGATTCCCCCCTTCCCCCACGTCCTTCCCCGTGACATTCCACAGCATCCCATTGTATAAGCAGATAGATCTGCTAATTAGTCAACTGTCACATTAATGACACTTACATGATTAGAAACGTTTCAAAGGGATTACTCTCATTGTCTTACAAATGTTTTAATATATCTATGTATGTATATTGAGTGCGTTGTGATTTGCGATATGTTTAAATTTGGTTTCATATTGTGTTACAGTTTATGTAATGATTGTTTGGTGGAAAACTTGTTTATGTACGCTTGATATGGGGAGTAAAATGGTGAATGTGTGTCGAAATGGTTACAAAGGTGCAAAGTGTGATTGTTTAGGTGAACGGAAGTTAAGAGGGAGATATAAGATAATGAAGATAGAAAGAGTGGCAATTAAGTTTTTTTTGAGGGCAAGAGACCGAGAAACTGGCGTAGGCACATAGTTTTTTTCTCTCTTTCTCTCATAGCCAAATATGAGGTATATCTAGGCTATAGTATGCCTTTAACAGGTTTTAGTTCAGTTGTGTGATCTAAAACACACTAGTTTTTTTTATCATGTTACCTTCTTAACATTGTGACATTGGGAAAATATATCTCACGTATATCTTAATAAGAATGAATCCAAGAATTTTCACACATTACAATTCAAAAAAAGACGATTGCGTCTTAAAGGTTATTAATGAGTTTTCAAAAGTGTTATCTTGTTCGCCTTGGGAATGAGATCGCTCCAGTCTATTTCAAAGGTATTATTGTCACTAATAAATATGAAAAAACTTGTAAATTATTGACTTTTAAAAAAAATACCTCTGAGTTCCATACGCCGATCCTTCTCAGGTCTGAGACTTGTTTAGTGAACCAGTTTAAGTGAAGTTATTCGAATTTGACTTTGATTTTAACACTAGCTTCATTAGAAACTAGCCATTGATATGTAAAATAAATAATGCACAAAGATACAACTAAAACAAAATATATAGACTTTTACAAATAAATATATAAGAAAAGAAATCGGAAGAAATTCAAGGCTTTTAATATTTTTTTTATGTTTTTACCTTTTTCATTCCGGGCATTTTAAACAAACCTCTTAAATCTGATGAGATCACCTTTAAAGCTGTATTGAATATAAAAGAGTATATTTCCAAAAGAAAGATGACCCGATAAAAGCGAATTTACGGTCTTTATAGGCCTTAAGTAAAGCTGGAGGTTGTCAATTATACTACGATATCACAAGCTACTGAAAACGAATATAGCACTATATTAATTTTACCTGTTAAATAATTTAAATATTGGTTGTTTTCACGTCTTTTATTCAGAGAGTAGAAACCTTATAATACACTCCATGAGGCTGTCATGGTTCAGTGGGACAACGTCCGACTGAAACGTGACGAAACGTTGTGGGTTCGATTTCCACACGATGTAATTATATTTAAAACCTTTAAACATTTTTAAAGTGTCATTCCACACTTAGAATTTTAAAAATTTTATTTAAATTTTTATGTCTTCGCTCCGGTAACAAAGATAAAGCATGTCGTTGAATTCCGTTCGACGCAATATGTTCGAGACATTTAGGGTGAAAAAAGAGGGCGGAATGTCTTGACACCGATTGCCCAGCTATGTGGGAAAACGCGGGACGATGCTATTTACTCTCCATTTAACGTCCACAGAGTGATTGCGCGTTGAATTCAGAAAAAAATGGTTGCTTTTAGTGCCAATACCATTTCTAATATTGTCTGTCATACAAATTATAGCAAAGCAAAAAGGAAAAATAATTCTTGCATGTACTAACAATGTGATACTTTTTATATAGTGTAAATACACGTAAATCATCGCCAAGGCGACTAGTTCATATAAATATCTATCACGTAAATAACATAAGTTAATTGAAATAACAAGTTAAGCACTAAAACAACGATATATCAGTCAAAAGGTGCAGATAATGCAGGTGCATGGCGGCATACATCAAAGCACCTCCGTTTTAATTAAAGCGGGTAAACTTTCACGACCCGCATCTTCGCAGCATCCCGCCAATATCTGCTTGTATTATCTTAGCCCTAGTTAGCTGAGGGCGTTGTGGCGCAGTGGAACTATATCTGAATGTACACGTTATATTGTGAATTCAATTCTAGAATTTTTTTTTTATATTTAAATTATTTTCAATAATATAGTGGCCAGTCGTGGCCCAGTGGCACAAGCGTGTGGCTGTAAACGATTGGTTGTGGGTTCGATTCCCACTCTAGGAGTAGAAATAATTAATCTTTCCATTTTCTCCGCTCTGGTGTCGAGGTACAGCGCCGCGTTAAGTTCCGCCACTTAACATGCAATGCCTCCGAATTCGGCGGAAAGTGGGGAACGGAGTGTCTTAACACTAGGTTCCCTCTGCCTACCCTGCTGTGTGCGGGATACAGCATGAAGCTAAAAAAAAAAAAATTGCCCGTGGTTTAAGTATGGCTTCTGAATAAAAGCGTGATGGTTGTGGGTTTGATTCGAAACCAGGAATGATTATAATTTTCGGTGATATGATCACAATTGGATAATTTTAATTTTTTCTTTAGGTGTGATAAACAAGGCGAAGTGGCGTTGAAGCTTGTCAACACGTGGACTCTCAAATTCGGTCGAAACGTGTAGAATAGAGTAATTAAACACTAATTTTGATACGACTGCTCTGCTATGCGAAAAAAGTGTAGACAAACGTGCAGAAGAAAAACGTGTGAAAAAGAAACGATGTAATCATGACGCAGAAGAATATTGTCTTAAGAATATTGTCTTACTATAAGGAAAAATTCAGCGTTACATTCCGCCACTTAACAAGCAATTACTCAGATTAAGGCAGAAGAAAGGAGTGCCTTGACACTAGTTTATGTTTACCTATTCTGCTACGAGGGAAAGTGTATAACTTTTTAAGCAATTACAATTAAATTACAAGAGGCTACCCAAAATAACATGAATTGGCATAGTAATTGATATAGTTATTACACTATAACCGGGCATCAACCGGCGTATCTTTTATCTGGGGAAGTGAAATACTCCGGTGGGAGTTACTTACTTGTGGAGCATTGCACCGACATAATTGTTATATACTTTGATATATAATGAATTATGTTTAGCTAAAATTTGACTGTTTTGGTCGTATTAAAAGCTTTATGATTTTTCAGCAAATTATGCTTTATTAAAAGAGCTTGAAAAATTAGGACTTTTTTCTTTTTTTAGCTTCACGTTGTATCCCACACGCAGCAGGGTAGGCAGAGGGAAACTAGTGTTAAGACACTCCATTTTCCAATTTCCACCAATTAAAATAATTAGTTATTTTGCTTCTTTGTCATGTATTTGAACTCATAATTAATTTTCAATAAGTTGTTACTTTGTTAAACTTTATGTTATTTTGTTTTTAAATACTTTCATATATAATTACTATGTATTAATGTGACTCAAGTGTATATTGTAATTCAAGTAAACTTATTATTAAATTTGAAAATAATAATTTATTATAACAATACAGTTACCTATATTTAAGTGTCGTCTATTATTACATATTGTGGGTCTTTTCGATTGTAAGAAATTTGGTGTTGTGTAGATTCTCGGGGGAAATTTCTCTCTCTGCAGAGAGAAATATATTGTTACGTGAATGTGTATACCTCGAATCAAACAATCACTAGGAAAAAAACTAGTGTTTAAACTCTGTGTTATTCTTTTCTTTTTATCGCTTTTGCAAAGTGAAATTTAGGTAAAACTCACTGTCCCATTTTATTAGGTAAAACTTAAAATGTTGCCCATAATTCAGCCGCAAAAAAAAATATCATATAAAAATTACTATAGGAAATTATTATGTAACCTTGAATACGACTTATATTAGGTTTAACCTAGTTATTTGACAAAATGTGAGTGTGTTTTACTCGCCCAATAATTTACCGCTGTAAAACTAAATTAACCATCTATTAATTTTAACTCCATCTAAATCTATCTAATAAAAAATACAAATGGCAATATTGCTTCAACCAGATTACGATGAGATACACTTTACAGAGTTCCTATATTAGCAGTCGCTAAGCCCATCAGAAAACGAGTCGCGCCACGAGTAAAAGCTGCCCTGAAATATTACGGTCTTCGCAAGAATGCCTTGAAGAGAACAAAATTAAATTCACAAATAGAACTTTCCAGTCAACCCGACAAATATTTTGTTTTCAGATATTTTAAATACAAAACGGCAGCTATAGCTTTCTAATTGAGTTGGTGAAATGCGAATTCCGAACAAATTAAACCTCCCTAATTTCAGGCGTTAGGCTGATTTAAGGCGGAACAATTTTATTGTAAAGTTTCAACACGTTTTCATTATTTATCGTCGGAAATGGAAAACTAATTATTGAGCGATACGGATGCGGGGAATTAATAAACGCGTAATACGCCCAAATCACTCGCCAAATATAATCATTGGCAATTTATAACTTTTACTATAAATTGGAGCTTTATAACGTATAGTGGTAAATGTATGGTGGTATATAATGAAAAATATTAGTTTAAAGATAGCCTAGCTTAAGTTTTGAGACACAATTACTATATGTTAATTTGAGTAAACGATTAAGTAAATATATAATAATAAGGAAAAAATGTGTAAAAAGACAGACATACGTCTGCAGTGATATATAAGACAAGTGTCACGCCTTTTTTCGTACAGAGGGTTAGACAGAAACATTCTAGTATCAAGATACTCCATTTTCCATTTTTCGTTGTGTCACATAATTAATAATAAAAAAGAAGCTGTAGTGGCGCGGTTGGTCGGCGTTTGACAGTAAACTCCTTAGTTGAAGGTTCGATTTCCACTCGAGGAAGTGATTATATATACTCGTATTTTCGTTTTCCTACTCTAGTGACAACAAGACAAAATGGGGTGTTGAGTTCCGCCATACAATTCACTATGTCTTGATTTTGCCTAAAAAGTGACCGTACTTGGACACTAGATTCTCTCTGACTATCCTACTATGGGGAACAAAGCGTGAAGCTTAGATATCAGCTAACAAATGTTGAACGTAACGCGTGTAAAACACATCCCAATTACGTAATTAGAACGCAATTACTACAATATGCAAAATCGTAATTGCCAAAAAGCTAATCCATACTTAACGAACTCCGCAGAGAGAGAACTTAACAATAATACAGTCATTAGCTACATTCATATACTCGTACTCGTATGTTACTCGTACATACAAACATGCATATTGATTTCAAGTGTGATTATGTACTATTTGGAAATTTGTACTAATTTAGATTATTTGTATTAATATTTGAATTATCAAAACCTGATATATTATTTAAAGTGGTGTTCATATACATTATACATAATCCTAGGCAATTGAACATTGCGCATTGTGCGCGTACTAACATTCAGTTTTTACTGTTTTCTTATAAGCGGACTGCACGTGGATTTTCATCCCCTATTTTAATTTATTAGGGATTGGTTTTTGTAAAACATAGATAGCCTAGTTTGACCATGCGTCATCAACTGTGTTCCTGATAAAATTAATCGAAATCGTTTAAGTGGTTTAGATTTTCCATACAGTGTTTTCCCCAATTACAGCCCTTTAGGGGTTGATATATTTAAAAAAAAATAGCTTATGTTTAACCCTGGGTCTTTTAATATTTTCATTTTGGATTCCATCTTTACCAGGCCGATAGATTAGCTGTGAAAGCGTAAGAGATAGACAAACAGACAGATATACAGAGAATCAGACAGACTTTGGCATTTTTAATCTTAGAATGGCCCTACGAATTAAAATTACCAGAATACACGATGATCAGATACAAATGATGATCAAACACCATCCAAGATGTCCCAAAACTGTGTGTATAAGTTTCATAGCTCATTTGCTGAATTGAGAGCCGTTTTATGGCGGCATGCGGAATGGCGCACCTCTCACGCCTAATCTTTATGTACGAATAAAACGAAACACTAAATGTACGTCTTAAATAAACGTAAGCTTCGAAACTGCTGGAGCTGACACAGGATGGGCCGTAAAAGGCCTATTCACATATTGTTCATCAACTATCGCGGAGGTACGGCTGTGAGAGCAGGCTTTATGTTGATACATCATGTATCGTTAATATTATATGATAATTCTGTTATCTGTTTTAATTTTATGTGTAATAATTGATTATTACCCGATCTAGCTTATATATTTGTAAATAGGTAAAATAAATCCATACTTATATTATAAATGCAAAAGTCTGTCTTTGTTTGTCACGCTTTCACGGCTAATCTAACCTGTCGATTTAGAGGAAATTTAGAACGAAAGTGATAAAAACGCAGGGTCAAAATTGCATTTATAGTTAAGTTATTAATTTAATAATTATTTAATTGTATAGTTTTATGTGTAATTTTTCTATTCAAATTAAAATTTTTATATGAACAATTTCACATATTTGTCATTGTTTCCATAATATGTTACAACTTTAAGCGCATGCTAGTATCATATAACTCAATTGACAGTTTTCTGATTACGATTATTTATACAATACAATATTATTGTATTTATACAAATTATGTTTTTCAAGTTCCTAGTTATAATGTTTTTTTCTTTAAGTAGCAATGGAGAAATATAAATCATTTAAATAAGTAAGTGGGATAGGATTCTCGAGTGGGAGAATAGGCCCCACAAGCAATCACATTTACAGTGCCAGTACCACTGAGACTATCGTTTTAGTCTCATGGAAAAAAAAAAACATTTATTGTTTAGTTAAATAATTAGTTTAATATAAAAATAATAATATATTTAATTTAATAGCTTCACGCTATATCCCGCACACAGCAGGGTAGGCAGAGGGAACCTAGTGTTAAGACACTCCGTTCCCCACTTTCCGCCGAATTCGGAGGCTTGCGTGTTAAGTGGCGGAACTTAACGCCGCGCTTTACCTCGACACCAAAGCGAAGAAAACGGAAATATAATTTCCACTCCTCGAGTGGGAATCGAACCCACAACCAGTCGTTTACAGTCACACTCTTGTGCCACTGGGCCACGACTGGCCACTATAATATAATTATTTTAGCATTACATGTAGTTTTTTTATTATTGTTAATTAACTGCTAAAACGTTTTAAATTAACACTTTTACATGTGTCAATGTTATTATAATAATATATTATAACGTTAATCCCATGCAGTGTCTAAATCTATCATCTGTAATGTGTTTTAAATATTTTTATTATTGTCATATATTCTGATTGTTATTTGTTACCAATGTTGTTTGTTTGTGACCAATAATAGAAAAAAAAATGAAATAGATCTAACACTTTAGAGTACAGTTTTCAAACTAAATTTGAAATTCCCTAGCCCGATTCGATAGGCTTCTGGCAAAGTAAGCCCAGAACTAGAGAACTCTTCAAATATTCGCAGGTACTTGTTAGCAAATTTTCAATTTACAGTGTGATGGAATGTCAGTACACTGTGGAATAGGAGACGTGTGGAAATTGATTAATTTTGCTTTGAAGCTTTCATGTTTGTGCGATCTTGTGCCTGTTATTTGAGACACAATTATTATGACTTCTTAGTAATTTAGATGGAAAGCGTCTGTCTAATTTCTATATGAGTGATTTGTATAGGTTCGATCCTCGTTACTAGTAAAAATAAAAAAAATAACATTTTAAAGTGTCATTCACACTTACGAAATTGAAAAAGACATTTTTAGTTTTACGTATTAAAATGGTAATGCATGTCTTGTATGTTAGATGACATGGGCAGTTTCCGAGAGGTGCTGGTTTAAATCCCGTTGCGTTCTTACTTATCTTGTATAAGATATTTTATTTAATAGCGTGGAGTTCCGCTACTTAGTGCGCAATGTTTTAATTTCGGCCCGGCCGTGGAACACGATATGTCTAGACATTAGTTTTAGCTATGCCGGAAAAAGCGTGTAGTAGTTTATATTAAAAAAAATCTTCATCTTCTAAAAATCTAGGTCATTTTAATTTGCAAAATCACTAAAATCGAAGGAAAATATTGAACAGTGTCTTAACACAAAAAATCTTCTTTATGATAATATTATATAAACATATAGCTCTGTAAATTATATTAAAAACATCAATATATGAAATCATCTCATATACGATATCCAATTTTACGTTTCAGTTTCCATTTACAGCCGAATAAACCTAAATTTATGGAAGGATCGCGGTGGGGGTAATTTTTTGCAATCGAGTTGGTTTCACCCAAGTCACGTTATCTTAGCGGACTTTTGGTACTAAATAGTTGTTACGTTTAGTTTTTGATTTAAAAGTCTATTTTTTTCTCGCATAGCCCGTAGTTAGAGAGAATATTGTGTCAAGATGATGAAGAGTGCTGATGTATGCCGTCCATGTACCCGGAATGGAAACGGGATGTTAAGTGGCGGAACTTAACACCACGCCTTATATTTGGTACCAGAGCGGAAAATATATATTTTTTCTTTTAGCTCCACGCTGTATTCCGCACACAGTAGGGTAGGTGGAAGGAACCTAGTGTTAAGACACTCCGTTTCCGTTCGCGGAAAATATAATCTATATCATTTGTTCTCCCGAGTGAAAATCAAACCTATCATCAAACAAAACATCGCGTTTATTGTTATACGGTGTCCCACTGTGGTAAGGCCTCAAATATTTAATTTGCTATGTGAGAAAAAAATTAACTTCAAGTACTATTGAAAAAATACACTCTAAGCTTGTTTTCTTTTTTAGCTTCACGCTGTATCCCGCACAGCAGGGTAGGTAGAGGGAACCTAGTGTTACGACACTCCGTTCCCCACCTTCCGCCGAATTCGGAGGCTTGCGTGTTAAGTGGCGGAACTTAACGCCGCGCTTTACCTCGCGCTTTAAGCTTGTTTCCGAAATCATAAATTTGACAGATAAAAGTCAGATCAAAAAGTTATAGCTAAATAATCAATAAAGTAATCCTCAATCTATCTACATATCTTTTATTCTGTACAAAAAAAATAAATGGGTATTTTTTACCTTTCTCAACACAACCATACCGTTTCCCAATTAAAACAACCACCGCATAAAACAATTGAAACTTGAAATTAAGTTTATCAAAATGTAACTCAGAACCAGAGCGAAACGATTCCTTAACTCAGTTCAGTTCAGTTCAGTTCAGTTTTTGCAAGTCTCAGTTCCGCATGACGTGCTAATTACGCCGGTAGTCCGTGGTCCGGGTTAATTATGTTAACGACCAACCATTATGATAATATTAGCGAACGATATCAACGTTTGTATCTACTGTGGGGATGTTTTTTGACTTGTTTTTTTGGGTTTCATCATGTTTATTGGGGCATGCGTGTTGGGAAAGGAAATATGTGGGAAATCCGGTGATTTTTTATATTATTTATATATTATATTTTAAATGCGAAAGTCTGTGTGTTTGTCTGTCACGCTTTCACGGCTAATCTACTGGACCGATTTGGATGAAATTTAGAATGAAAGTAGTAAAAGTTATTGGGTCTAATATAGGTTACTTATTTTTTTAAAAATCAAACGCTAAAGGGTTGAAATAGGGGATGAAAGTTTATATGAGAAATCTAAACCGATTATAATTAATTTTGGCATAAATATAGTTAAAAATCTAACCTTAAACACAGGCTACTTTATTTGTCAAAAACCCACCCTCGAGCCTCAGCTATAAACGTGACTGTGGGTTCGATTGTCGCTTGGGTGAATGTTTATATTCAAACTATATCAGGCTTTAATAAGGAAAAACTCGGCGTTGAGTTCCACTTAATCCATTTTGTCCCGAATTAGTGTGCAAAACGATAAATTCCCTAAGACCTCTCTGGCTACGCTGCTGTTCGGCTAAACTTTTATTCTAAACTGCTGTAATGGCAATAGTATATATTCAAAAGTTTTTTCTTTACGATGGACGTTTATTCAAATTTCACTAAAATTAAATTGTATTTATGACGTAGACGCTATGCTTGCCGCAAATTTATAAAATTAGAGAGTAGAAAAGATAGCAGTAAGTATAATTAGGTCCGTCCTATTTTCGTGACATAGGTTGAGCTATAATGAACGTGCTGCAATCTTGTATAAAAGCAATTATGTATGTAACTTAAGTGTCGTTTAAAAGCCATTCTAAGCAATCCTAAGTTTGTCAACGTATTTGTAGTATGTTTTATCATAATCATTCAAAATACAAATTGGCAAAAATATCAAAAACTGTAACTGTAACAAAACATTAAACGAACACGGCACTGCCATAATGACACGTATAAGAAGGCAATTTATGCTGCGAGAGGAATAACGGAAAACGAAATCTGAAATTACAATAAAATAAACATTTGCGAAATGGAGTGAAAAATCTTACTTCGCCAGCTAACTATAACTTACGTAGTGGTTGAGTTATAAACGTTTTTATTTTAAGGGATGAGGGTGGATTGTGGGCTTCTGAAGTGGTGTAATGTAAGGGCGGAAATAGTAATGTTACAAAAACTGGATTTTCTTAAGGACGCTAAGCTGTATGGGATGTTTAAATCTAGTTCTAAGAAACTGTAGCTTTTTCCGCATAGGAGGGTAGTTAGAAAGTATTTGTGCAAAAACACTCCACTCTCCCTTTCCGCTCGAAATAGAGATATTACTTCTTATCTGGCGAAAGGCCAAAAGTAGAGAAATGAGTTATCGTTGCACCGGGTGTGAATCGAACCCATAACCAGTGTTGAGCAAAATTCAATTTCAATTAACATTTGAATATTAAAATTGATTGTTTGTTTGTATGAAAATCACAATTACCAATTAATTCATCGTTAACTGTAGTGTAATAATTAAGAACTAATTAAATTTCAGCTAATTGTTTTATGTAATTTTCTTATAAACAAATAAATAATTTTTAATATGTAATTGTTGATTGCAATTGAATTTAGTTTAACAATGCCCATAAAAATCGTGATTACAGTGAGACGCAGCACCACTGCGCTACGATGGCTTCTAAGCAAGGGTAACGGATAAAATGTATGTAAAATAAAGAACATATTGTTAGCAAAAGGCACCATATTAAGATTGTAGTACATAAATAAAAGAAAAAAAAAAAACCACTAAGATAAGGGCATTTTAACATGAGGCAAGAGATTTTATTAATTGTAAAACATTACAGTCGACGGGGGTTAGAGTTTTTTATGTAATGAAGACAATTTAAGTAAAATATAGGTGGGTTAAAGTCTTCCGAAAAATTGGACTCAGGACGTTGTGTGGAATGAAACGTTAGTACATTGGTTGTGGGTTCAATTCCTAGATGAAGTAAAATTTAAGAAATATTTTTTATATGTATTTAAACTGCTGTTTAACTGCGAACCTCACTAGGTTCAGTATCTATATTCATTATTTTTGAGGTATTTATTACATAATACATATAATTTACTCTCATACTAAATGGGTGTTAACATTAAATAAAATTCGCATAAATATAATGATACAAATATTTTTTAATAAAATTCAATATCACAATATTCCTGAAATTTATTTATTTTATAATGGAGGAAATAATACCATCATTATAAAATAGTAAATATGAAAAACCATCTCTTTTATTAAAATTTCACTGAATATGTACATTTCCACATTGTTTTATATAATCTCTCAATTAAACAAATACTAAAATTTGTACAAGGCAATTTAATATTTACATTAAAAATTAACAAAGTTAATTATAATTAAGTACTAATTATCCCAATTAAGGTCTATGTAATTGTGTTGTAGTACCAAAAATAGGGACTCACAAATTTTAGCAAACACTTGTCCGTTCCCTTGCTAACATTCGCGTTAACTTAATCAAGTTACACCCCTAACAGAAAGTGGGTTCGACCAACGACAGAAGTAATTTAATAATGTTACTTTACTTGTTTAAACTTCTTGTAAAATATAGAATTTTTTGGAGACTTTTTTTGAGGTTTGTTAGAATTCCCTCCCTCCTTTTCATCTTTATTCATTACAAGGCGTGTAAAAAGTAAAGCATGGTGGGTAAAAGTGAACTCTTAATTATGAATTAAAAAAACATTATTATGGAGAAATAGAAGAAAATACTTTAACTTTTCATTCTCACTATCTTCTGTAGACCAGTCACTTCTTTCTCCACTTAGTTCTTTTTTCAAAATATGCATTAGGCAAACAAATATTCCCTTTCTTGGAATCGAATCCACATCTTTTTTCCCGAAGAAGAAAGAATTTTAAGAATACAATTCCCCTCCACTGCTGGTTAGCGTCCCGTAAAAAGTGGGCACCCTAACAATTTGGTGGTAGGAGATTCGTTCTCCGACTGACTCCCAATCACTAACATGTCAAAGACGAACCACCAAACATCGGATCATGTGATCCGGTTCGATGATATGTAAGCCAGTTCTCCTTATTCCCACCATCCCCACCCTCTCTCCCTTCTTCTCTGTAAAGCCGGCCTTCACCGTCAAGGCCAGCAATGCATTCAAAAACTCTCTAATGGCGAAAATAATCATTTACCATCAGGTCTTTCTGCTCATTTGCCCCCTTTTATGCAATAAAAAAGTTTTTAATAACCACATACTTCAACTTCAAATAACAACCAGTATAGCGTAACTTTATTTTAATTATACAATTAAAAATTACCGCACCGTATATAAAAGCAAAAGAAAAAAGACTTTAACCTCCTCAAAACAAATTGCATAAAATTGTCAACGTTTTTGTTTGCGTGGCTTGTGAAATAGTGGGGCAATTAAACTAAGCGGAAAACTCGGTGTCAAGATACAACGATAATAGAAAACTTCCTTTCTCCGTCTTTGTAGCACTTTCAGGGGAAACGGAGGAAAAATGGACTATTAAATTGATGCTTGGAATTAAAAAATAATGCTATTTTCCTGTTTTCGTTAGAAATGTTATGAATGTGCTGATGATTGTTTAAAGTATTTTTGGTAGTTTTGATTGTTACCTATTTATTCGCATGTGAAATTAAATGACATTGAAATAAATACTTTGTGAAAATGAACAAATAAATACTTATGTATATTTGGACAAGTTACCCCAACCTACGTAGTGCCAGTAATATGGTAATGAGATTACATGCATTCAACAGAAGTTTAAAGTAGAAGAATAACTTCACATTTGCCAGTCGTTTGAATTGTGGTTTGTATCTAAGATTTGTAGTCTAGTATTAAATTTCTTAGATATGCGCCATAAAATATAGTAAAACGCAAGCAATGCTATAACTATATATAAAGTGATATTTGCACTTACGAAAATGGTGTTTTTTGTAAATAAGAGGGTTTATCGCCGAGTTTGTTCAGCAAATATTATGAGGATATTGCTATGGTAGTGACCAAAGTGTAAGAATTATTTATCAAAAAACCCCTTGAAATAAAATTCCCGTAAGCAATTTCTGATATTTTTAAATTTACTAATGAAAATAGTACACTATTTTGGTAAACAAAATCTACTTACTTTAGCACAAATTGTTTCAAAGGGTAAAGCCCTTTCTCTCTCGGGCCTATTACAAGGAAACCGGAAATCTTAAAATGCAGTAAAAGAAACGTATAAGAAGGCAATGTAACAAAAGAATGTAACGAAAAAAACTGGTCCTTCGTTAAAATATATTTTTAAAGGAACGCTTGCTTTTTCCAACGTAACTTGGTTTTTGGCAGTAAAGAAAATCCGATTTCGCGAACTAACTGCGCAGAAGCTTATGTACGTGATTTATCTTATTAATATAATATAGGACCAGTCGTGGCGCAGTGGCACAGACGTGTGACTTCAAACGACTGGTTATGGGTTCGATTCCCACTCGAGGAGTGGAAATATTTAATATTTCCATTTTCTTCGCGTGGTACTCAGGCAAAGCGCGGCGTAAAGTTCCGCCACTTAACACGCAATGCCTTCGAAAATTCGGCAGAAAGTGGGGAACGGAGTGTCTTAACACTAGGTTCCCTCTGCCTACCCTGCTGTGTGCGGGATACAGCGTGAAGCTATAATAAAAAAAATGTAATATAATAGAAACCTGCGTTTGTATCTATATCGTTTAAATGTTGCGTGGGATTAGCTTTGAAGTATGTCTTGAAAAGCTTTTTGTCTTCAAGTACTTTTTTATTTGAAAATTCTCGGGAATATGAATATATAATCAGATTGTCTATTATTACTTAAGTGGATTGCGATTCTATTTGAAAACTTAATGTTATTCTTAAATGGAATTGTTATAACACACCATTGTGGATGAGTTGGATAGTGTTTGAATATGCGCGGTGCGGGTTCGAGAATAGTTCAGCGTGACTTTTTGACTATTCTCCTATATAGGAAAAATTATGAAGTGAAACCTTTTATGGATTCGATTTCAGCCAAAAGTTTATAGAAATTATATAAACATTCTTATTTAAAATATAGTATCGTTATTTTAGTCTTAATTACATAGCTTTATTAGTTCTGTCCTTTAATTAAGCCTGTGTTTAAACAAATAAATTAGATAGCAGAGTGACGTCTGTACAGAGTGATCCCTATTTCGATATTTTGCATGTATGATACAATGAATACAAAATTTAATAATAAAAAAATCTATTATATATTTATTTCAAGGAAAACCAAATAAAAAAATACAAAACTATTGTTCTGTCTTGGTTTTAATGTGAACAAGCCCCGTTTCTTGCGGACTCCTTGCTAGAAAGCCCACATTTTAATAAGGAGCCTCGTCCTTTTACGACAGATTTGCCTTTATTTTTCCAACTCCGGCTTTATTCCTGATTATATCATCTCGGACATTGTAACGCTCGTAATATCTTTTTTGTTCCGTCATTTTACGCGCAAATCCTAAATGGTTAGGCTTTATGTTGTATTTCAGTATTAAACTTAGATAGAATTAAGGGATAAGTCATTTAAATAATATTCAAGAATACGCCATTGTGGTAGTGTTAACGTCAAATTTTGATTACAGGTACACTATAATTGTAAAAAAGAATATATTTAAAGAATAAAATATAATATTAAGTAGATAAAAAAATGTTGTAAAACTAAGCAAATTCATTGTTTGTTTGTTAGTGTTATTTGTCATTTGTACAAATATATAAGTTTGTAGCTTAAAAATTTATACCGTGAAGCAAAGCAGGCAGAGGGAACCTAATGTTAGGACACTTCGTTCTTCACTTTCCGCTCAAAATTAAGACATCACATGTTGCGTGGCGAAACTCAACGCCGTACTACATCTTGCTTGAGCAGAGAAATGAATATTCAAATAGAATACTTATTTCTTACCATCTTTCACTACACGCTACAAAAGCACGAGTCTATCTCTAATTCGAACGTCACAAACACCTTTATTTCGCGACGTAATATAATTATGAACTCGTGTAGCGCAAATTAATTAAAACAATTCAAAACTTTACCTCAACTTAATTTGTTTGAAGAATCAGTACTACGCGACATTCGTTTTGTGCGAAACCATATAAAGAGTAAAGTATGTAAAAGCGTTCCATTGTTTTTATAAAGCTTCAATTTTAACTTGCGCAACCCTGAAAATGTTTTGGCTTTCAAAAAAGCTGAACTGTGAAACGTTGTTCATGAAATTATCTTAAAATCTCATGAATAATTATTACCGGATTCATTTGAAATCTCAAATAATGTTATAATATTATAGACTAAAAGTTAAAAAGCCTTCTAGAATTAGTTAAAGAGTTATAATTTCTGAGAAAACAGCATCTTGTTTAATTATTACATTTATTTGCAAGGAAGCACTTAATAGATAAACAAAATAAAAATACAGTTAATACTGGCAGAAGAATATATATTATATATATTTTTGGAGAAATATTAAAAATCTAAATAGTGGAGGACAGAGTTTCTTAACACTAGGTTTTCTCTGACTACCCTGCAGCTAAGGGAAGCCATACTTATATTATAAATGAGAATGTCTATCTGTTTGTCTGTCGCTTTCGCGGCTAATCTGCCGGTCCGATTTGAATAACATTTAGAGTGGCTGAACATAGGCTGGTTATTTTTTCAAAAATCACCGTTAGATTGTAATGAATTTTGGTATAAATATAGTTGATAATCCAAGGTTAAACATTGACTACTTTATTTTTAAAAATCCACCCTGAGGGTTGTAAACTGTCGAAATATTGATTAACATACAAATAGCAAGTAGCAAATTAGTATTGTCAGTATTATCGGAAGCTACCACTGACTCAGAAGGCAATCCTTAAAAAAAACGCGTATCTCAGTCAATATAAATTTGCATTAAAACATGTAAAAAATAATCGCTTGTATAAACTAAACAACATTAAAGATATTTCACAAAGAGAGACGTAAAATGAGAAATTCCGTTGTCCTGGAATGTTCGCCTCCTCAACGTTTTATGCGAGGCTACTAACTACCAAGTACCCGTTCACTTAACGATTTAAATACGCGATATTCCTTTTTTATCAATATTTTTAAGAAAATCTAATATTACATAGTGTACATTAAAAGATTTTGGCAAATATACTTTTTGAAGTTTCATGCGTTTTCCCGCAAAATAGAGTAGCAGTTCTCCCTGAGGCAGAGGGTCAAGACACTCAGATTTTCGTTTCCGCCCGAAATCGAGACATTGTGTTTTAAATAGCGGAATTAAGCTCCGCTTTCGGAGAAATAGAAATAATATATAATAATTCTTCTGAGTGGTAATTACCACCACAACCATTTCGCGTACACTCAGACGCGGTCCAAATGCGCTCCGTCTTAGTGCAAAATACATTGAATATGTTTATGTTTCCCGCATAGCAGAGTTACCCAGAGAGAATCTAGTATAAAAACTGTTCACTGCTCTATTTTCCACTAGACGTGGCGTGTTGAGTAGCAGAACTTAACGCCGCGCTTTACCTTGGTACCAGAGTAGAGAAATGAAAATAATTTAAGTATATAATCACTGCCTCGAATGAAAATCGAACCCAAAACCAATCACATTAACAGTCAGCTGTCTCACTGCACTACGATGGTCCTACACTTGTTATTTTCCCTTAAAATCTTATAATGTTCAAAATATTAAGAACTTTAACGTCTCGGGCTTTTCCATATAAGAGCTTACTTCGAGTAAGATGTTCGATAAATCTTAATGTATTTTCGCTAGACTTTTAGAGTGAGCAGTTAATAATGTACGAGTAGCTTAACAAAATATTCTGATAATATTCTTGATTAAAGTAGCTATAATTTTATTACAAAGTTTATGTTATATAATAATTAAGTATATACCTGTTATGGCACAGTACTTGTAAATATACGCAGTGGTTATTGGTTCCAATTTTAGTTAAAAAAATATTAATTGAAACGTAAAACATGCAAATAAAAGACAAATATATACAACACGCAACGTTCAGATGGGGAGCACAGAATATTTTTTTTTGAAATTAGGTTTTCTCTGCCTACTTAGCAGTATAGTCCCGTATAGCGAATACGGGAAAACACGTCAAACACGTAGCGGTAACGCGTTTTTACATTCTTAAGTAAAACTAAGTTAAAAATGAATATAAAAACAATAATAAAGTAAAGAGGCGTAGAAAGACAAATGAAAGTGTTTCTAACTTAACCTAATTACTTGATAAATCATTACATAAATAAATAAAAAGCATAAAACCAGCATTCTATCACTTGTCACGTCTTCTGCATAATCTACTCGATATTGTGTCAGTCATTGCTAGTAAGCAACGGTTCGTACGGTTCGTATATATGCTTAAAATCACAACGTATATATTTTTAAACTTAAAAAGAGACAATTTTTTAATTATGCACAGTACTTTATTTATTTTTTCTTTTTAAATATCCCTAGTGCTTAATGGAAAATGAAACCATCGTGACAGTATGAAAGTATCTGTCCATAAACACGATTGGTTATGGGTTCACTCTTGGAGATTTGATTATATAAATGATTTTAATTTATCCGCTCAGGTAAATAAGGCAAAGCGCGGCGTTGTGTTTCGCTACCCACGTTATGTGTCGATTTCGGGCCAAAGACGGAGTATGGAATGGAAGCTGCTATATGCTATGCATTAATATAATAAAAATACAAGTTTCCCAGAGATCTGTCAGGTTCATTATATTAGGTATTACACGAAGAAAAAACTTTTGACTCAAGACTTTTAAGTAGCGAATATACCTGAAGCTATAAAACTAAATATATTTTCGTAGAGATTGTCTTATAAAGTCGTCTCAAGTACGGAAAAGTTTCGCTTGACGTTTATTTTAACATCCGCCATATTACAGTAGATTAGATCAAGTCACATCTGCTTTAGTTCTCCTTTTCACGTCTCATTAGCTTTATATAACAACGAAAATAACATTGTTGGACACTGTTGTGACTCAGTTGCTCGAGTTGTTTGACTGTATGAAGTGGTTGTGGGTTCAAAATTGGACTAATTGATTTAATTTTTTTTTAGCTTCACGCTGTATCCCTCACACCAGGGTTAGACAGAGGGAACCTAGTGTTAAGACACTCCTTTCTTCACTTTCCGCCGAATTCGGAGGCGTTGCGTGTTAAGTGGCGGAATTTAACGCCGCGCTTTACCTCGACACCAGAGCGAAGAAAATGGGAATATTCAATATTTCCACTCCTCGAGTGGGAATTGAACCCACAACCAGTTGTTTACAGTCACACGCTTGTGCCACTGGGCCACGACTGGCCACTATTTTATTTTATTAATTTAGTTTTATAGATGTTTTTACCCCAACTATTTCAGAAAGAGGATAATGTGTTTCGAGCGTATGAATGCATGTATTTACATATTGTTGTCACGACCTACCCAGACATTGATTGTGGCATGCATAATGTCGGTTATTTCGTCAGATTTAAGGTACCGACTTAATCTAAATACTTTTTTAATAGTGCACACAAAAAAAAGGTAGGGGATAAGTATTTTTTTCTTATCTTATCAATATTGGTATTAAATAACTGAAAAAAATATTTAATGATTAAAGTTACAGGTACTATATATTATCATCTAACTGCAATGGCTGGGAATAGGCGAAATGCTTACGATTTGCCTCAGACAATATTTAGACATATCCAAAAAAAATATCCATAATTCACTTAATGACTGACAGATAAAGCGCAACCGTTTCTATTAGGCGTAGATGGCTATAATTTTCCACGCAGATAATTAAGAAATTTTCTCTTATATTATACTCCTATACTAAGAGAGGATCTCCTAAAAGTCTAACAGCAACGAGTTTCACACTTCACCATCAAAAGAAACGAAAACAATATAGCAAGAGACATAAGCAAATGACTGCCGGCGACAACTCATATTTAATATAATTTTTTGTACCATAAACATTTGCGGGTAGATTCGGCAAGCAACAATAAGCTGGTCGGGGGCAGAGACGTCCGCAAAGTAGGTCAGTAATCAGAGCGTTATGGCAATTCGATATTTTGATTCCGTTTCCGCAATGTTACGGACATTTCCTAAGATTATTATGACGTTCGTATTCACTTAGTTACATTATTGAAATATAAGGGGAAGGAAATAGACTGTGGGCCAGTCGTGGCCCAGTGGCACAAGAGTGTGACTGTAAACGACTGGTTGTGGGTTCGATTCCCACTCGAGGAGTGGAAATTATATTTCCATTTTCTTCGCTCTGGTGTCGAGGTAAAGCGCGGCGTTAGTTCCGCCACTTAACACGCAAGCCTCCGAATTCGGCGGAAAGTGGGGAACGGAGTGTCTTAACACTAGGTTCCCTCTGCCTACCCTGCTGTGTGCGGGATATAGCGTGAAGCTAAAAAAAAAGGAAATAGACTGTGAGAGATGTATTTATATTGTAGAAAGTTATCGTTGTATAGTAGCGCGGTGTTAGGTTCCATCACTTAACGCATGCCTCCAAATTTAGAAATTTGGGAAAAAGTGGAGAACGGAGTGTTTTACCATCAGATTCTCTCTTTTTTTTACCAAAAAAAACAAACATTCACGAAGGTATATAAAAGTGATCATTTAAAGTACCTGGACAATAAAAAAAATACATTTATATTGTAATGCATTAAGTATTCATCGCGATAACACAACTAATAACTAAAATACGTATAAAAGATGATAATTAAAAACTTTATAGATAGAGTAAATAGAATATTTAATTACTATTGTTATAAATTTAATGGTAACATTTTGTTTGATGTTTTACGATATAATTAATTTACTGAGGTCATCCGTATACTACAAATAATATTTAAAATATACTACTAACTCATGACTTATGAATCTAAGCCTTATTTAACCAAATAACATCGTGGGCCATTCCCTATTTCAGCATGGCGGGTTCTATATTCGCTGATTTAAACTTTAACATATAACTAATAAATTAACGAAGCTAATTTAACCAACATTGCGCTTTAACAACAATTCAGTTGATTTACACCACGATATAACTGTAACAGTGTAATAAACCGCATGCATTGGTTATGTCCTCGCTAACTGATGGTGAAACACTGGCCGTGTTTTAGTTTTAATACAGATTTGCCTAAAAATTTATGGTTTTTGTATGGAATGTATCCAAAATTCTTGTTATAAATAGTTGATGTGCGTCCAAATAGTTGCAAATTAATTAGTCATAAAAATATATATATTTTTCAAAATTATCTTTCTAATTAACTTTGATGTAATGAAAAGCTGTTTGGAAAAACAAAATTTGAACGCAGCGGGATTCGAACCCATGTCTTGGAAACTGTCCAACCGCCATGCTCACTGCGTTCTATTTTTTATACGTTTTTTGCAACCTTTTTCAATTTCCTAAGCGTGCAAATAACACTTTCAAAATGTTAAACATATTGCTTGTCTTTCTTTCTTGTCTGTAATTGAATTATCACTTTATAACAATATGGTTTATAACGCTCGTTTGCCTTATGAGAAAAAAGGTTGTTTTAGTTTCTAAGTACTAGTACATAAGCACATGAAGATATTTTGAACAAAACACATAATTAAGTTATTGTAATATATAAAATATTTAATTTTTTTACAAAAAATAAATGTAGCAGTAATAATATGTAAATATTTCTATGTATTTTTATTATTAATAACAAATGAATTAAAAAAAAATAAAAAAATAAGTAACAAAAAAACAACAAAAGGACACACTTAAAGATATTTTCTTATTATTCTGGATATCAAGCATAAACATCAGATTAATGTTAAGACATTATTGTTGTCATCGGTTCCGGACACGTGTGCAAATTTTCAATCTAGTCAGATCAGAGAAATTAGGATATTTTTTTATTTTGTTTTATAGCTTTACGATGTATCCCGAACACAGCAGTAAGAAACCCAGAGGAAACCTAGTGTGACACTCCATTCTTCACTTTCCGCTGAACTCTGGAGGCATTGCGTATTAAGTGGCGGAATTCAACGCCGCGAAGAAAATGGATTACTTCTCGAGCGAGAATCGAATTTACAACCAGTAGCGTTTACAGTCACACTTACGTGCACTGCGCCATAAATGGCTTCAAGGCTCAGGTAAAATGTCTATTATTGAAAGATAATGAAACATACATGAAACCATATAATTAAAAGCATAGTACAATGAGTTCACCGTGCGTTATAACATTATTTTCAAATCTATTCAAAACGCTGCTCCTGAGAGCGCCCCGGGGAGCTACTTAGCCAACTTTACATACAAGTTGCCCTTATTAAATTTAATCATGTGTTTTAGCCTATATTTAACTACCGTGTGTAATGTTTAATAGGCGGCGGGGTTCTTTAGATTTGAGATTATTATTGTTAAGTTGTGAATTATAAATATATAAAATATATAAAAATTGTAACATAACAGAAGAGCTGAGGGAGAAAGAAGATGACAACGACAGCGGGAGCTCATATATTTAAATAAGAGAATTTAAAAAAAGGAACATAGTTTTTCTATAAAAAACATCATAATTTCGTAATTGAACACAGCGTAAAATCTATGCCAAAAACTACATACTATATACGAAAATAAAAGGAAATTCAAAAAATCACGAATTGTCGTAAGACATCACCCTCAAAAATGTAATAGTAGTATTAGTGGGAGAAATGTCTATAAATCTTAACTTTTTAATGTAATCTTCTATAAAGCGCTGGAATTATGGGCTGTTATATAGAGTTATTATTAGGATGCGTAGAAATAGTTATTATTAAGATTTTACTAGGTTTAGGCGTGAGATAAAAAAAATCAGAATGGATGAATAGAATGAATGAAAAACAGAATGTGGAGTTATGTAAACTAGGCTTCAAAGACTTATACTTATCATTAGCTACCCGAACGAAGTAAATGTTTAGAATATCTACCAAATTCGTTTAATCATTTACATATTCGTTCAATAATTCATCGACATGCGAAGCTTTGAATAACATTTAAAACATTATAAGTTTTAATTTATCTTTAATTAAAAATACTAGAGGAAAAAAGTGTAGAACTGATATTAATAATAACAATAAATATATCATTTTGTGTGTCTGTGCATGACTTCCATACATACACAAATTTATCTGCTATAAATACCGACGACACAACGACGACGACGCAAAATGTCGTTCATCAAAACTATTTGACACTAGCATCTGTCACAGTTATATGGAAATTCTACAAAACAGTACATCTAGTAAGTTAGTGAGTGAGTGAAGTAGAGAACGGAGTGTCCTAGCACAAGGATCAGAAAGCCTCGATTATTACATAATAGGAGACGCGTGAATTCTACAAAAGTATAAAATTACTATTCCAAGTATTACAAGACACGATTAGAATGTAGGGAAATTGATAAATTCTAGCTTTTCGTGATAATATTTAATTTGTTTCTCCCCTCCAATACATGAGACAAAGCACGGCGTTGAGTTCCGCCACTTAACTCACAATGTATCTATTTCGGGTAATTATTTTTATGTGCTATTCTTTGTTGAACTTATATTTCATATCAAAGTAACAAATACAAATAAAATATTAAACAATTAGTATTTTCAAGCCACATACAAATATTTTGACATTGGGAGCGATTTAGACCTGTCTAAAGCACAGCTCTGTAGACAGCTCTCAGTGGGCGGTCTACTGTCGTACACCACTACAGCATGCTTCTACTTCTGTGTACTAGATCAAAGTACTTTAGTTAGTCAACTAAGCAAGATTTGAGGCATAGTGTGCAATTTGAGGATAAGCGTAAAATATAGGAACGATGGTAACTTCTATTAATGCCATCTACATGTAGTTTCTATTCTTAAGTACTAAATATGTTAATTTCATGTGGGTATATGTTTAGAGTTATTAATATTAGTACTATGTTATTACGAATGTTTAGAGTTATTAATATATACATACTAGTATATACTCGTAAATGTATAAGTTTGTCCGTCGTCTGTCTATTTATTATGCTTTCACGTTTTATCTATCGGCCCAATTCATATAAAATTTGAAATGAAAATTATTGATAATGCGTAGTTAAACGTAAGCTATGTTTTTCAGATATCCACTCTCAAAGAGTTAAATTAAAGAATAAAAGTATATAGTATACAGTACAAAAGTATACAGTATATAAGTAGGAAAAATCTAAACAACTTGAAACCAGCATTTCGACGACTTTTTCCAGATCCAGATAGTTGATGATAGGGGTTCAAATATGGGCTAGCTATTTTTTTTAATAATCAATTTAAAGAAAGCTTAGCTTCAAGGGGAAAAAATATATGAAAAATATTAATGGCTTAAATTAAGTGCGAACGCAGGCGGTTATAAAACGTAACAGCTATAATTATTCACGTGGGCAAAAGCACAAGCAAGTATACTCATAAGTTAATTTAAGTAACATATGTTTGCTTAACTATAGGAACAGGAAGTGGATAGCATTATCGATATACGTGAAGATATATTCTCTTCTTGCAATACACCTTTATATTTCATAATACATCCAACTTATAGAGTATAAATAATAAATTTGCATGGAGGTACTTTACGAGGCACCTGTTTTATAGCAGTGTGACAAGTCGACGATAAAAACTCAAAGAAAAATAAAATAAAATATGCTCGTTTGGTTCAAGCACGACATCGTAAAAGACTTAAGCACTGTCCCAGTTTAGAAGTTTAGTTATTCATAAGTAAACGATTACGTGGTTCGAAGGAAGGTATTTTAAACTTTACTACACTTTACTTTTGGTTAAATAGTGAATAACTAGAAGAAGAGAGTTATTACAGTTTGGAAACTAACACCTAACATTGTTAGAAAAATAAAATTATATACAAAATAAATGTAGATCAAAAGGCAAACAGAAAATGTAAAGAACAAAAAAAAAAGAAAAAGTGTATTTTTAGGTCTCAAAACTATCAGTTCCCTATTAGTGGGATTAATAAGTGAGCCATTTATTTACGTTATAAATATTGTTTTTATTCGTAAAAATAACTTCGCCATAAGCAATAATAAACTGTTACACTAACGACTACTACATACATATGTATACGGATAGATACTAACTAGATACTAACATTGATGTTACTTTTAACATTTTCGAACCCACGCCTCCTGAATACCGTCCAGGCACTCTCACCACTGAGCCGTTCTACTATCCGCTGCGTCGAAATTCTTATACGCTTACAACAACTTATTTTTGTTGTTGTTGTTGGGTTCGAATCCCGCTGCGTTCAAATTTTTATACATTTTCTAAATGTCTTTTTCCGCATTAATTTACTTATATTAAAAAGAAAAACTTTAACGAAATAAAATAATTTTAAAGCTTCACGTTTTTTCCCAGATAGCAGGGAGAAACTAGTATTAAGACATGCCGTGCTCAACTCAACAACGCTGCCCAGAGCAGAGAAATGGAAATATTTTAAATATAATCAATCCATCGAGTGAGAATCAAACCCATAACCAATGATGTTTGCAAACACTGTCTCGAAGAGAAATCTAATATGATAAAAAGGTAAAGTTTGCTACTTTGTTTGTAAGGATTAATCTTCGAAAATACTGAACCGATCATAAAAACTCTTTCACAATTAGAAAGCTACACTATTCAGGAATGCTATAGGGTATATCTTGTTATGATTGAACAAAACGTTCAGAGAATCCTAAATGGACTCAAATGGGGGTTAAAAGTTGCATATAATGTATAACGGTATAAGCAAACCTTTAAAACTTAAAATATGTCATTCCACATGCATACAAGCGTGACACGTCAAAAGTAACACTTCATGCAGTATAACGTATACTATACTATTCTATATAATACTATAGTATACATTGTAGGTGCCCACTCTTATGCAAATGCAAGTCCAATTTATATTCCAGACTTAGCTTAGTATCAGAACTGTTGACGACCTCAGAACGTTTTACATAATCACCTTAACTAGCTTTACACTTGCGACTATTTTATTATCACACGAAATGTATCTTTGAATGTTATTTGTGGAATTAAATTATGATATACAGACGTGTAGACTTTTGTTTGTTAGTTTCTGAGTGGAACGCGATGGTTCTGGGTTTGATTCTCATTTGGGGAGTGGTTATTATTGGTTTGGGGAATGATATATATTTGAATTATGTTTTCATTTCTTCGTCCAGATGCCTAAAAGAAAGAGCGACGTTGAGTTGCGCTACTCAAACTTAACATGTAGTAATGTCTCAATTTTGGGCGGACAAAGTGTTTTCATACTGGGTTCGCTCTGATCACCTAAGCTAAGCATATATAGCAGTAGACTCGTAATGCGTTACATACACGTTCCAAGTTGTTGGGCGGCGTTTAGTTACGCTGGCACGGCGTTAAATCTCGCGAACAAATTTCTTATGTTATTGTAACAGTCGTGTTAGTTTGTGAGTATTCACTGAAACTGCACTAAGCTAGCCAAGTACAGTTATAAAAAAAAAGGGTATAGTCTAAAAAAAAGTCTACCACATCCTTCTCTTTAAAAATATTGCTAGCCTTAAATGTATTTATAGTTTAATATGTAATTAATTAGTAATAGTAATGGAGTAAAATTAATTATTGATATAGATTATATTTATGTTAGTTAATTAACAATAATTAACTCAACAACTTAAATGTTAATAATAATATTGGACTCTTCAAACAATTTATGTAAGTACATATTTTTTTAGCTTCACGCTATATCCCGCACACAATAGGGAAGGCAGAGGGAACATAGTGTTAAGTCACTCCGTTCCCCACTTTCCCCCGAATTTTGGAGGCGTTGAGTGTTAAGTGGCGGAACTTAACACACACAGTCACACTTTGTGCCACTGCGCCACCACTGGCCCTAAATAAAAATAAAATACATAAATTGAATCAATGTTAATTCCAATGATAATGTAATCTGTAGTGCACTTAAAAATAACTTATACAAATATATTTTTCTTATTATACGTACCTATTGTATGTACCTACAATGTTTTGTCAGAATGGAAATCGACCCCAAAACTTTTGAGTATAGATATATATTTCCAAATTGTAATGTAAATGACGCTTAACAAATGTGCTTTAAAAAGGCATTTCCAGTGAGAAGGAAAGTTTTGTTTTTACTTACCCGGATGTAGTCGAAGCCGAGATTGTGGTCACATTAAAAGTGATTCGAGAGGACTGTTTAATTTTTTACATTTCACAATTAAAGAGTAAACAAGGAATAAATTTAGAAACGGTTACGCTTAATTTATTCTACTCAATTATTAAAAATCTTTGGAAACATTTTTTCTTACAATTTATATTAGAATGATTTCTGCTCGCGACTTCACCCGATTATCGTGTTCATAAAAACCTTCCCTTATCTATTCATATTAACTGAAAAACAGATAAATATATGTTAATTTTGTTTTTTTTTAATTTGTTTGCAAGTTGTCAATTTTTTTTGACTGACTTGATATTAATTATTATATTATGGCTAAATTGCACAAGAAAATGATATATACAGGCTACAGCCTATTTGTTGTTCAAATTAATAAACTTTTTTACTGTAAAGTTTCATCTAAATCCGTTCAATGACTTTTCTGTGAAAGCTTAACAAATATACATAGTAAAAAAGATTTTTTAAGGATTTATACATAAAAAATGTCATCGTAGCCGCCATCGTCCGCCACCCAACACGCATTATCCTAAATTCAGGCAGAAAGTTGAGAACGTAGGAGAAGACACTCGATACAATATCTAACTACGCTATATACAAAAAAGGCGAAAAGCTGAAAAAAAGCTACATAAATAAATGTAAAAACTATGTAACTATATTTTACATGTCACTTTGTTATTCTTCTTGTACCAAGTTCCACTTTGTATATTGCCTTCTATACTGAAAGACAATATTTTTTCTATTTCCACGCCCGCTTATAAACAAGGCAGCGTCATTCATTCGTTCACACTACATCGCACAAGTCACTTCGATATTTAATCTATTCTATCTTATATTTTTAGTTATTTTATTAAATTTATGATTTTCTTTATTGAAATTTGGAAAGTATTTTCTCACTTAGTGATATCAAATTGCTATCTTAATTAATGTGACATAAATCGAAAATTTACAATTAGTGAAAAACACTATGGAATTTTAGAATAGGCTAGATTTGACTGGTTTTAGCAGAATCCAAAAATACAAAAAAAATGAGTTAGACGACTTTCAATATTAAATTCTAAAATAGTTTTAGCACAAGATATGTCGAGAATCTGTTCAATTAGATTGCGTAAAATATGGATAGTTCGGCTTTCAAAGAATTTTATCAGTAAAAAGTTATTGTTAATAAACGAATCTATGATATATTCTTTCGATTTTGCTATAATAATACATTTGCCTATTTTTTTTTTCAATATTTATAAAAATATTGCCCATTTATTTATCACTAGCGGCCCGCACGCGGCTTCGCTGCGTGAACTGCATAATTTTTCGTTGTATTCTAAACCCCAGGGGCAGATTTATAAAAAATAAAGTAGCCTATGTTTAATCTTGGATTATCAACTACATTTATGCCAAAAATTATTATAATCGGTCAAGCGATTTAGAATTTTCATATAAACTTTCCTACTTCAACCCTTTTATAGGTTGTTTTTTTTTACATTTTTTCACCATTTCTTATATTACTTGTATATTGACGGAACTAGAAGAGGCAAAAACAAATAAAATATAGCAGCTTCACGCTTTTTCAACTAGAATAGCCTAATCTGATGCTGCATTTTCCAACTTCCGCTCAAATACGGTACAATACTTCTGGGGCGGCGAAACACAACGTCACGCTTTATGTTATTCTCCAGAACATAGTTATTAAATAAATTATGATCATTTCATCGGGTGTTTATTGAACCTACAACCACTCGTGATTACATTCAAAGGCAGTACTGCATAGTGATAGCTAAAACAATTAACTTAAAAACGCAATAATTATATTTAAATTATTAACATTTCTCCACTTTGTTATTTAAAACAAAGCGCTGTGTTGAATTATGGCACTTAACACGAAACGTCTTGATTTCAGGCAGAAAGTGCAGAACTGTGTATTGATACTAAGTTCTCTCAGTCTACCTTATTATGCGAGTAAAAGAGTTAAACTGCTTCCTTATAATATATAAGTAACAACTAACACTAGTACATGAAATTCAAATTAAAATTTATCCAAGATTTGTTGAAACCCATTAAGTCCACTCCGTTTATTTCGCCATTTCAAACATAAAACATATATTCTATTCAAAACTAGATATTCAAGTATAAAAACATTTATTCGTACATTTCCAAAACAACATGCGAGTAAAAAGAGTATCAATGGAATTCGTATTATACTCGTATGGAAAAAATGGAAAATTCCAAAGAGAGCAGTTTTAGTTGTGTTTTTTATAACCTTTGTATGGCTCTAACCTCAATACAACTCGAAAATTTTATTACACAATCAACGTTTCATGTACATTTTTGTAATAAACATTGAAAATTATATTAGTTATGTCGAAAGTAGTTGAGTAGATTTTGCGTTATTTTACTAAAATTATATATTAATACGTGAATATTTTTTTTCATAAGATTATACAATGTAAAAACATGTAAAATTTTGGTATAAGCAAAAACTATATGGACGAGATGCGAAGGTCAATACTTTTTATAATAACGCATAATAATTTTATTAAATACGTATGTGTATAAGGTGACATATTCGTATTTAAATGTAAATTATAAAATACTATAGCTAGACGCTGTGCTAGTAACGGTAATTTACTAAATTTCATGTCATAAAGGTTTTTTTGGTTGAGTTTTATAAACTGCATATATTTGCAAGATAAAACATTAATTGAAACAAAAGCCTGTTTCTCTTTACAGTTTAGTAAAGTGTATACAATAGGATGTTATATGTATATAATAAAATGAATAACTCTTTACAAAGAAATTATTTGCTCTTTTTGTTTCAATAAACAACACATTATGTATATTTTCATTTGAAATCCAGTTCTTTTATCTTCACACATTGTTGTGAAGGTAGGAAGTGAAAACAAAATGGTTGTTACATCGTTTTCAATTCATTGCGTATTAATTGGCTGTATATAAGAGTGCAGTTTTTTTTAATTATGACAGTGCTATTAAAATATTTAAAATATAATTATAATTTAAAAGAATAAAAAAATATTTGAAAAATATCAGAGTAAAAAGACTTCTTTAAAATAAACCTTTTTTCAAATTGAGCTCAGCAAGTGCTTTATTTGATACTACTCGAGGGTGGATTTTTTGAGAAATAAAGTAGCCTATGTGTAATCTTAGGTTATCAACTATATTTATGCCAAAATTCATTACAATCGGTTAAACGGTGTGATTTTTCATATAAACTTTCATCCCCTATTTCAACCCTTTAGAGATTGATTTTTGAAATAATAAGTAACCTATGTTAGACTCAGTAATTTTTACTACTTTCATTCTAAATGTCATTCATATCGGACCGGTAGATTAGCCGTGAAAGTATGACAGACAAACACACAGACATTCACATTTATAATATAAGTATAGATTCATGTTATAGAAATGCATTAAAATGACTAGTTCACCATTTAAGATACACCGTGTTAGGTTTATAATGACACATACATCTAACCATGCATTGTCATTCAAAATAAGCGAGTCTACAAAATTTTAGCTCAATCGCTTAGCCATATATTACTTCAAGAATGAGTTACGTATACAAGAAAGATATGCTCAATTTACTGAAGGTATATGCTTCAAAATTGAATTTCAAAATTACCCCCAAGCAAACAAACAAACATAGCAAGTTAAATAAACGCTTGCAATTATAATAAAAATAGTAGTATTTTAATAAAGTTAGTGTCCTTGACCCGGCATCTGCGACGACCCTCGGGCCGACATGAGAAGCTCCGACGCCATGGGAGCAGTTTTGAAGAGCCCCGATACAATATACATACTAAGGCGGGCAAGGGGGCGGATTTCGTCAAAATGCAGGAATCTCTAGAGGAAACAAGTTGTTATCGTTACTTTCTTCTTGTGTTTACGCTTTAACTTTTTATATAGCAAGGTTCAGATCAGCAAAATTCAGAGTTAAGACATTCTGGTCTCCATTTTTTGGTTGTCTTAAAAATTGTTGCGCGTTGGAGGCTGAGGCTTTGCTTCTTTTTAGATTTACCTCTTTTTCCCCAAAGGAGGGTAGTCAGAGAGAGAGAGAAAATCTAGTGGTAATACACTGTGTTCTCCATTTTTGCTCAAAATCGAGATATTGCGTGTTAAGTAGCGAAACTCGACGCCGCGCCTTGTCTTACGCACCAGAAATGAAAATAATTTATATATAACACGTCCATTGAGTCCAAATCAAATCCACAACTACCATGTTTACATGACTGAGGCTTATTTTGTACAACCATTAATATTGCCCTGAGTGAGAATTGAATCGACACCTCTATTCTATACAGGTATAGTTCCACTCCACCACAAAGGCAACTAGTTATTATGGATGATGCAAAAACTTGGTCGTCGGTCGCAAATAGCAGGTCGTTAGAGTTGCGTCTCGCTGTCGCGGTAAATCATCTCTTTCATTTTTCACAATCTGCTCGCTGCTCCGTTTTAGTTAGCTACTTATACTACTTCTTGTATCATTTTAATTATATATTTATTGGTACTGATGTATTGCGAATAAGAAAAAGCAGCAAAACGTGTGATAAATTATATATTGAACAATTAACATATTTTTTTTTTATGGATTGAAGGAGGCAAACGAGCTGAAGGCCCACCTGGTGTTAAGTGGTTACCTTCGCCCATAGACATCCACAACATTAAAGTTATGGATGCGTTGCCAGCCTTGGGAATATAGGACAGAAGGAGGGAGGAAGGATGGGATTGGTGGGAATAGGGAGAGCTGGCTTACGTTCGTCTTTGACATGATAGTGGTCGCGAGCCAGTCGGAGAACGAATCTCCTACCACCAAACTACTGGGTTACCCGCCTTTTACGGGACGCTACCCAGCGGCGGGGGGGAATTGTATTCTTAACCCGTCCCCCCACGGGTTAAAGTTTTAACGAACAGTTTGGGATTTGTAATTATATTTAGATGCGTATTAATAAAATTTATACATTGTCATTCAAGCTAAATTAATGCAGGAAGTAAAAACTTGTAATAAGTTAAGAAGTTATTAGCAATTGTTTGTTTTTTTTACGTTTTTTCGCATGTAGTACCCGGAGAGAATCTGTCAATTACTCAGTTTTCCATTTTCCGCTCGAAATGGAGACATCGCGTGTTTAGTCACGAAACTCAACGCGGCGCTTTGTCTAGTCATCGACATGGAAATTTATTAAAAATTAAAATAATTTAAACACAATCTTTTACTCAATGGAAATCGAACTCACAACGACCTACGTTTACATAGAATAATAGTGACATAGAATAATAATTTATCTTCAGCAATTATTAAATGATTATAATGATTGAAAACATTTCGCAACAGAGGTTCGGTTGAAAGTTCTATGACACATTTCAAAATATTTAAATTTTAACGTATTATCCATCTGTAATGCGTTCATAATATTAATAGTGGATATATATTTTTGAAAGCACCTTTATATTTCTGAATAAGTAAAAATTATCTGCGTAAAAACTTATATTAAAACAATCTACTGCATGTATTCATTTAAATACTTAATGAATTTTCGAGCTGCAAAGCAGCTGTTACGAAGTTTTTGTTAACTAAAAAAAATGAATATTTAAACAAGTACCATATCATTATCATTATATTAATTTGTGAAGAAAAACTTTGTTTTCCTTTTTTTTACGTAAATAATGCAGATGGAGGAGTATAACATTTGGTATACTTCAAGCTTATTAGTATATGCAGAAATAATGCAGAGAGCCAACATGCTTCAATATATTAAAATAAAAATACAATCACAGAATACATTAGAATGGGGAACGGAGTGTCTTAACACTAGGTTCCCTCTGCCTACCCTGCTGGGTGCGGGATACAGCGTGACGCTAAAAAAATACAATCAATTAATATTATAAATATTATATACACTACTGTGTACTTGACACATATTTTTGAGTATAATGAAATAAACGTTGCTATGGTGACGTATATTTTAATTGACGTACGTCAACGGAAATACTACTACGAATAATTCGAGAAATCACGTAGTAAGTTATTGGTATAATGGCTTTGGTATAAGTTTAAATATCTTAAAATATCATTATATAAATGTAAAACTTTTTAACCGTTACTAAGACAACACTTATTTCATGCTTCACCTACGAAATTACTAGTTTGTAGGATACCTTGTAGATGTAACAGTAGCATGAAGCATAAGCCGGAACTTACCTGTAACAAAAGAATTCAGCTATATTAGTAAAATATATACATACGAGCTTTATAGCATATTTTCAATCTAGAACGACTGAATTAAACCCATAACCAGTGAAAACTGTTTTTATGATAATTATATTGGCGGAATACGGAACGGAGCGCGGCGCTAAGTTCCGCCACTTCACACGCAATGCCTCCGAATTTGGCGGAAAATAGCGAACGGAGTATCTTAACACTAGGTTCCCTCTGCCTACCCTGCTGTGTGCGGGATACAGCGTGAACATAAAAAAAAAGACGGAACTTGGCATTGTTAAAGTTTAAATACAGAAGTGAAGTTTTTTTTTTTAATTCAGACACTACTAGTTTCGCCAAACGGATATCGAATCCACATCAATCGTATTCGTTATACAAGTCACAATTGTCGCTACCACCTCATAAATACATAACAAAGCATATTCAATTTAAAATACGAAATCTAAGCTTTCACAAAATAAATATTTGCGTTTGGAAACAAATCGAGAACGCTTTGCATCTCTTCCAGTCGAGTTGTTCCGCAGCAAATATTGAAAAATATTGTCCTAAAGCTCAAAAGTTTCAAATGTCAACATTTTTAATCTTGCCAGTTTTTCAACATGAGGTATGGCAGTGAGTATCTAGTATTAGAAGCTTCACGCTTTTTCCCGCAGGTAAGTTAGAGAGAATCTAGTGTCAAGACACTTTGTTCTTCACTTTCCACCTGACTTCGTGTTGAGTGGTTAAAACACTCTGTTTTCCTCTCATATTACGGGTTTATTACTAAAGTACAATGTTTGATGGAACGCTGCGCTATATTATACTAGGAAAGCAAAAGTATTTCAAATATATATTTTTTCTCAAAAATATATTGAGGTCACATTACTTGTACACTCAGATACTACCCAACTGAGGCCAGCCCATGATGTTTTTTTTGGTAATCTCATTTGGTAAAAAATCCCTATACTCATTATGAGTCACCTCTTCCACCTCTCCTTAACATCGCCTCCGTCTTATTACGCTGGATTATGTCAGGGGATAAAGAATCTACTAAGTCTATTTCATTTTATAATGTTTGAGCATATTTAGTAACTATGTTTCTTTATTAATATTCTACTCTTTCAAGAACTGAATTTTACTTTTCAGCAAGGCAGTTTTGTTGTGCAATATTCAATCCACAACTGGTATCACATCCATACATTTATGTTATGACATTAGAGCATTAAAAATTACGAAATGCAAGAATTCTATTTCAAGCCACTTTTATCTTAATAATTACTATTAATTTGGAAGTATGAGTTTTATATTTAAAATTTTAGTATTTAAAACTAATATTTCTTTCTACCCACAAATATCAAAATAGTTTAGATATAAATATAGAAACTTAACATTAAATAATCATAGTTTGTGATGTCAATCATATAAAACAGATAAAACAGATAGTAAAAACAATTCAAATGATCAGCGTTGACCAGTAGTAGAATTTAAGAAAGAAATATTAGTATCACTTATAACTCAACTAGCAAAATAGTGTTACAAAACACTTTTTTCTGACCACCAAGTCATATAATTGTACAAAATATGAGTGAGAGTGAGCAGCCAACGCGCCCTACGCGGGATTGTATCGACAGCCCCCTGAATATTTTATCTCAGCCTCGAGCTGTTCGTGGATTTTTAATTCGGCACGTCCCGACCTTTACACAATGCGATATTTTTTTATTTAAAACTTGTTAATTTTTCCGCTTTGTTCAAGTCTGTTTGAGGAAGATGTGACACGGGTTGCTACATGCGTGTCTGTTATCTGTTAACGAATGTGCTTTTGATTATAAATATGGTGGCCCTTTCATAAATAAATCAAAGGTTTGCAGGGTGTGGTGCTTTTGGATTCATATAAAAATACTTTTTTGGATTTTTAGTTGGTCTAGGTAATAATTTATTATATAGTTATTCGGATTATGTAGCCGGATGTATAACTCATGGCTTAGCGGTAAAAGCCCTGAGATGGATTCCAAAGGCGCGGGTTCGAATCTAGCTGTGTTTCAACTTTTATATATTTTATAAAATATTTTCGTAGTACTTGTAAGTACTGTAAACTACATAATATTTTTCTAAATATAATAAATTCCATATAAAATTAGAATTTATAAATTTCGTTTTATAAAGATCTCAAGATCTTCGATTAGTATCATTAAAAACGTAAAAAAAATATGCATACGAAATTATTCAATTACGAAATAATTAAGGAACTAAAACAAAGCATTCTAAACACTAAGTAACTCTCTCTTTCTCCCTCCTCATATGTAGCAGATACAAAAATCTAAAAAAAATCAATCAATCAATCAATATAAATACCAATATCAGACAAGGCTCCACCGCAGATGGTAATCATTACTAATTTTTATGTAAATTAAGCGTTCTCTTTGTCACACTTCAGATGCTCTCGGCTCCAGTTAATTTTATATAAGTACTTCAAAAATTGCTCATTGAGCCGTCGACGAGAGATTGTGCGTAAAAATTCAATAAGGTTCGTGATCGAGTGAACGGTTTTTGCAAATTAGACAAGTTAAGGGGAAAGCAAAGTAAAGTGACCTTTCTGTTGCGCGGGGGTCCCTCAGGGCGCGCCCTGGCACCGGACTTGTAAGTGAGTCATGAAGTAGAATATGTTTTAACATGGGAAACTTTCTTGTGACTTGGACATTTTTAGAAAATTTCTGTTTTCGCTTTAAAACGTTAAAAGTATTTATTGTGACTTGGTTGGAAAATATTTGATTGTAGGATATGAGCTTGGGGTCGAATTAAGCTTAAGAATCCTTATAAAATAAAAATAATGTATTTCGGATGATTGAACCAAATAAAGTGTTATTGTGTTAGTCACACACACAATATTTCCTTATAGATTCATGATTTTTTTCCGCAAAGCAGGGTAATCAGTAAAAACCTAGTGTGAAGACACTCTGTTCTCTTTCCATCGCTTTCCACCTGAAATCAGGACACTGCGTGTTAAGTAGCGGAATGCTTACAAACCAGAGCGAAGGAAAAAAATTAATTGACATATAATTATTCAACTTTCGCGTTTACAGACGCTGCCACACTGCGCTACAATCGCCTCAAATATGTTTATATTTGTAATTTAATCTGTTTATCGATCACGTTGCTAATTGTAAAGTGCCTTGTCTTTCCTCACTTCAATACTGTCTTCTTTAAAAGTATGGAAAGTGGAAAACGAAGACATTTATTTGGTTTTTTCTATCTCATCTCATCATATATAGTAAGAAATACTATAAGTTTCGAATAATTTCAATAATTATTTATCGTATATAATATTTCATGATAAACAATAATCAAACGCACATGAAAATTAAAATACGTTAGTCATTTAAAGTTAAATTGTTAAATTTAGCGTATTGAGTTTAATAATTCATTGACTGTGGCGCATGAACTTAATTATAACTTTTGCAATTACAATATTACATTATATGAAAATTGTAAACATGTTGGGGAAAAATTCATAAAAGTATGAACGAGTTGGAAGCTAAAAAAATGTCATCGTTCTGCAATATATAATACCGGGTAGAATTGGGTACAGGTTCGATTTCCAATTATTGGAAAGAAAACCTTTGTTAAGAGTTTGCGCAAAGATTTCTTACAGGCTTTCAGTGTCTTTAAACTAGTAGGGAAACTAATTGGTAAAGTAATTACTTATTAACAAAATTAAATATACAAATCGAGATAGTATAAAGTTCCGTGCAATTTTTGCTTAGATGGTACTGGTGCGAATCCTGTAATAAAGATATGTTAAAGTATGTAATTATACTGTGCTTGATACATATAAAATATAATAATTGTTGAAATATTTAAAAAGGAAGTCTTTTAAATACCCTTAAATTACACTTATACGAAAAAGTAACTTAAATTAGTATTCTTTGTTTCACGCTGGCTAATTATATAAGGTCGTTCTTGACTTGTTTTTTAAATTAACTAGAATTATATCAACTGCTTACATAATTACGAAAACGTTGTTGTGACTATTTGTATAGAAAAGTCCCTAATATGCCTTTTATTTTGGAGCCATTCGCAGTGCATCTTGACAGTGTCTGACTTTTATCGTAGTTGGTTGTGGGGTCGATTCCCGTTCGGTGGAACGATGATAATTTAATTATTTTCAAAAAAATAAAATAGGTGCCAGTCGTGGCGCAGTAGCACCAAGTGTGACTGTACAGCGACTGGTTGTAGGTTCGATTCCCACTCGAGGGATGGAAATATTTAATATTTCCATTTTCTTCGCTCTGGTGTCGAGGCAAAAGCGCGGTCTTAAGTTCCGCCACTAAACACGTAATGCCTCTGAATTCAGTGGTGCGTGGGAAACGGAGTGTCTTAACACCAGGTTCCCTCTTTCCACCCTGCTGTGTGCAGGATACAACGTGAAGCGAAAAAATGACCAAGCGCGGCGTTAAGGTCCGCCACATTGTATTTCGAATTTAGTGGAGCATAGCCTTAGCTCCTCTCTGCCTACTATACTATACGGAAAAGAGCGTGATATATTCTTTTAATTACATTTTTATACATTTCCCATATATTAATTAAACATAGAAATTTCAATACAAGATTAAATTAATTTGCTTATTTGACTGTGTAAATTCGAAACCTAGATATCTCTCAATTTTTTAGTTCCACCCCAGTTAATTATAATACATTAATGTTAGTTCATTGTTAATATAATATATGTTATGAAACGTAAGAGAAATATAATCAGGGTGTATTTTAATAGGCAAATACCTATTATAGTAGAATTCAAATTACCTACTTATAACCTATGAATATTGTATCATTTTTAATGAGATTTACAATTGCGTCATGTTCTGTAAAATAAGTTTATATACATATATAATATTATATATATATATATATATATATATATATATATATATATATATATATATATATATATATATATATATATATATATATATATATATATATATATATATATATATATATAAAAAAGTAGTTTCACAGTTGTCTCGTATAGCAGGGTCATAGAGAACCTAGTGTCTAGACACTTCCTTCTTGAGTTTCAGCCCGAAACTCAGACGTTGCGTGTGAGTGGCGGAACGGATTATATTCTTTAACTCTAACGGATTTCTTCTTAGTAGAGCGGAGCAAATTAAAAATAATTTACATGTCATTCCGTCGAGTGAGAATCGCACCCACAAACAAGTCGGGCTTGTAGCAAAGCGCTGTTCTACTATGCTACAATAATCGTAAGTACAAGAATATACCTATTCACTATTTCCTATAAGATATTTAAGAAATAATATTAAATAACTAATATGCCCTCTATGAGAGGCGGCAGAGAGCAGTCAAAGTCAAAGTCAAATAATTTTATTCGAAATAAGAAGTTACATGCTTCATTTTTTGAACGTCAAACAATTTACCACCGGACACAGGTTCACTAAAGATAATACCTAATGTAACGATACATACTATGTATAAATAAACGTAGAAATATAAAAAAAATATTAAATAATATAATTTAATAATAATAAAATATATACAATTTTATGGAATAGTTAAACAAATAATAAAAAATATATAATTAATATTTTCAGAAAATGCAACGTTGGCTGTATGAGTTGCAGCCGATTATAGCTTATGATTTTTAAAAATGGAATAGAAAGAGAAAGGGAACATGACGGGAGCGTGGCGTCGTAAAAGTGACGCTCCGAAAATTATTGATATTAAATTGCAAATAATATAAATTGAATATAAGGAAATGGATATTTAATAAATAAATTAAACATATTAAATATAAAGTGATCGAAATATAATAATTTTATAACATTCAAGTTTGGTAAGATGCATATTTGGTAATTATGAAGAATTTCTTGGTGAGTTCTTATTACATTAATAATTAAACAATAACAAAAGCGAATATAAATAATATTAACTAAATAATATAATAGTATTAAAGGCAATAAATATTTAAGATATTAGTTCTATGAAAAAGAAAATGTATAATTTGCAACACAAATTAATTATTTAAACATTAAGCGTATGGCGGCGCCATTTTAAAATAGTGTTGTATGAACATTATAGTTTACATTTTCCTAAACATTATAAAATTTATAAATTAATTGTATGTTGCGAGTGTAAATAATATTTATTAAGCAATAATAAATGATGCGTTAGATAATTAAATATTTTATGGCAAATATTTCATACGAATTTGTATGAAATTTAAAATAATGTAAATATTTACTACATGTAAAGGGGTGATACATGTAGTGTAAATACTAATAATAACATATTAATATATAAGGCTTGGATGATTAAATATTATATGGTAATGACTAGCACGATCTCATACAAATCATATACGTGAACTGTTTCGTTGTGTCTCGGAGATATCAATATGAACGGTCAGGTCTGCGATCGGACGGAACTCACGGCAAGTGACGGGGCGAGGCCACACTGCCATTTTTTCCTCTCAATATAGCTATCTTGCATAGTTGTAAGTGGGAGATTAATGGGACAATCCTACGGCCTTTTCCTCGGACGAGCTCTGGGTGATTGCAGCGGATAGTTTGTGTTAGATACTTGCATGTCTAAAACCCTTCCGATGCCTAATTAATAATACATAAATGAGTCTATACCTTCTGATGGCAAATATATTATTTAGAAAGAAACCCTTCTGATGGCGTATTATATGTATTTAATATATTACACGTAGAATTTCTTATCTCTGTTACCTCTGGATCTCAAAAAGAACTTGAGTTACTTACATACATAACAATAAAGGTCCTAACCACAAGAGTTATCATGAGCCAAAGCATGAATTGATTAATATATTTTCATACATTTCAGGTCAATGAGGGGGGAACATCAGTTACACTCAGACCTGAGAAAAACCGGCGCAAGAATCTCAGCGGGACGATTTTTTTTAGACAAGCATTTACAGATATTACATAATTATATATTGACAATGATACCTTTGAGATAGACTGGAGCCAGCATTTCATTTCCAAGGCGTGTTATCACTCAAAAACTCATTAATTAGGTAATTATTCGGAAGGAATTATTAGGACATTCCGTTCTGCATTTTGCTGCCTAATTCATTCCTTTTCCTTTCTTTTCTATTGCCTAATTATTAGGTATGCCTATTATTAGGCAGATAAAATTAAAAATAATCTAAAAAAAAAATATTTTTTAGGAAACGAACAATTTGATTGTAGTACGACTCGAACCCGCGCTTCTTAAAAATCATCCGCGTTGCGTTCTGATCACTAAGCCATACGTTCAAATTATTATAGGTTTTTTCAAATGACTGATTATTAGTTTTTAAATAAAAGTTTAAAATGTTAAAAAAGTTCATATAATCATTCCTCCAATGAGATTCGAGTCCACAGCCATCACATAATGGACGGAACACTGTTTCATTGCGCATTGATGTCCCTACCATGGGTATATCCAGCAATAAACAAATTTAATACTGTTATTGTACTCGAGGGAAATATGTCAGAAATTGGAAAAAGATTCTTCATACAAAATTCACCCCGAATTAAAGTTGAGAATAAATTAAAGTGTTGTGGCTAATGACAATATAGATTGTGTGTTATAGGGTTATAGGTGTTCGTCACGACACCTTGCATGGGCTGGGGTAGTGTGGGTCGGTTTAGAATAGATATTTTACCATAGAACTTTTATTATATATATTTAATATTTAGCTTCACGTTGTATCCCGCACACAGCAGGGTAGGCAGAGGGAACCTAGTGTTAAGACACTCCGTTAACCATTTTCTACCGAATTCGGGAGGCATCGCGTGTTAAGTGGAAATTAACGCTGCGCTTTGCCTCGAAGCTAGAGCAAAAATGGAAATATTAAATATTTACACTCCTCGAGTGGGAATCAAACATTCGCGTTTAGAGTTACACTTTGTAGCCCCAAGCTACGACTGGCTTGAACATTTATTTTTGCTATGTTTTAAAATGTAATTTAACTTATTAAAGTAATAGAAATATAAAGAGAGTCAGAGAGAACCCAGTGTAGTCTAACACACTCCGTTCTCTCCTTTTGATCTGAAGCCGAGACAATGTTAAGTTATTGAGTGGTGGAACTTAACGCCGCGCTTTGCCTTAACACCATAGTTTCTCTTTTTTTTTATAGCTTCACGCTGTATCCCGCACACAGCAGGGTAGGCAGATTAAACCTAGTGCTAAGAGTCTCCGTTCCCTACTTTCCGCCGAATTCGGAGGCATTGCGTGTTAAGTGGCGGAACTTAACGCTGCGCTTTGCCTCGATACCAGACCGAAGAAATGGAAATAATAAATATTTCCACTCCTCGAGTGTAAATCGAACCCACAACCAGTCGTTTACAGTCACACGTTTGTGCTACTGCGCCATGACGCGCCATAGTGAACATATAAAAATAATTTAAACGTGATTATTTCTGTTTTTAGTCGTAAATGCTCTTGTTATGTGAAAATAAAACTATGAAATTATTTTAAAAATAACTCCTGGATTTATGAAAACGTAATTTAGTGTATATCTTTGTTATCTTACGTTTTACAGAAGGCGACAGTAGTGACTGAGGTTATACAATATTGAACGTTAATTAGAAAACGAAATATAGTTTAATTTACATCGTACAGTTATTAAAATAGATTATAGACTTAAATAGTATTAAATTCTATACTCTTATAACTATAAAAAAGAAAGAGGGAGAGGAGGATTTTTTTACACTTTAAAATGATTTAACGTCAATAAAATATGAATCTTCTTTTCTTTTTTAGGTTCACGCTGTATCCCGCACAAAAGAGGGTAGGCTGAGGAACCTATTGGTATGAAAATCCGTTCCCCACTTACCGCCAAATTCTAGAGGCACTGTGAGTTAAGTAGCGGAACTTAACGCCGCGTTTTGCTTCTATATCAGAGTAAGGGAAATGGAAATAATAAATACTAACAAATAAATCCACTCTTCGAGTGGAAGTCGAACCCACAACCAGCCGCTTACAGTCACACGATTGTGCCATTGCGCCACTACTGACCCCACCAGAAATGTTAAATATTTCCACTCCTCGACAGGGAATCGAACCCACGCACGGCTAGTTGCGTTTAAAATCACACTATGTGCCCCTGAGCCACGACGGGCCTCGCAACATTAATCAAAAACAACATCTAATAAATCTCAAATAAAAATCCGTTGCAAGTCCTCTATGTATGTACTTCCAGTTCTATGTTCCCATGAATATTTAATACAACAATCCTGTGTTCAAATGAGACGCGGGGAGTTCCAAACTGCTGCATCATGTAAGAGCGTGGTCCTGTTTGAGACACGCTTGGAAATTAAATTTTTCATTCACATTTGGTTTCTGTTCGCCGTTTTCATATAGTAAAGGTTTAAAGTTGCAAGAATGTCGTCAAAGATGTATTGCGTTTGTGCGGAAAGATTTGAAATTAAGTTATAATTTGAATAGTTTACAGCATATATATTTATAGGGATAAAAGTTAGTGATAATTCATTCTATTTGGTTCAGTTTTTTAGTCGTAGTGCTTCTAACTTGCAAGTTGTACTAATATAATCATTTTGACAATTTCAGGTTGTGTGGAGTACACGAAGGAGACTTATCGGTAAAAGTTAAAAAAAGATTCAGCAAAAATACAATATCCTTAAGTTAAAACAAATCAGACAAATAATTATAACATATAGTAAGTACGTATGTATATCATAGTAGTATGTCAGTAATGAGTAATATTCCGCAAGTGTGTAAGCTTCTAATTGACTTGTTACATTTATTTTTTTTTACAGTTTCATGTTTTTTTTTGCATAGCAGGTAGTGACGATACTTTTAGTACAATCATTTGTCCGAGCGGGAATTGAACCCACAAGTATCACGTTTAGACTCAAATAATAATATCAACACATCTGTAAGGAAATCGAATCTAAAACCCTAACATACATAATCAAACTCTACCTATCTGTACCTTTGTATATTTCAAGATACATTACACTTCCAAAGGAAAAAGCCATTTACTTAACCTTTTTGCAGAGCGCCTCCAACCCATTCTATATTCAGCTTACAATCTAGAATAACTGAGTGCCGTCTTATTTATTGTCTTTATTGTTTCGTGACTAAACAGTATTAATGTGGAAGCCTCCACGATAAGTGAGTGTGCGAAATTCTAAAAATGTCATATAAAAATACCTTCACGCTACGTACTTGTAGGTACGCTGGTGTACAATTGTAGAGTCGGTTATGCTTTTTTGCTCTAAATCGATATTTATGTCTTCAGGTAAAAGTGGTTTGTTATACTTGTATTATGTTAGATAGTTTTTGGAGGGAGAACTTAGTGTTAGTTACTTCGCGTTTTTCACTTTCCGCCTGAAATAGACATTGTGTCATGAGGGCGGAAGTCAAAACTGCGCTTTGCTTTAATGTTAACTTAGTATGTAATAAATGCGTGGTTAGAATTCATTATATTTCGGAAAGTCTAGAAAAAAGTAACGTATAAGTTGACATTTATCTATCCCGCTAAATTTGGACGATACGTGAATGTTGCATGTTCAGATTTCACATTTTTTCCTGCATAGTAAGTTAGACAGATAGAATTGCCACTAGCGGTCCTAACTCTGTCTTGACAGGAAGAAGAAATGAAAATAAATTATATATACTCATTCCTCCGAGTAAAGCCCCCAACTATAGCACAAAATTATCCTTAACTGAATTTCAGCGCAAAATTATTATACTTCTTGAGCATTAACACATAAACTTAAAATAATACTTTATGCAGCAGAAGTCGTAGTTATATTTTTAAGATGATTATACTATTTGCTTTTCTACACGTTAAATATGCTCTTAATTAAATTAGGCCAGTTGTAGCTCAGGGGCACAAACGTGTATATATAATAGCTATAAAGGTGACTTGTTATTGATTTGATTCCCACTCGAGGAATATAAACATTTCATTTTGTTTGCTCAGGTGTGGAGGCAAAATACGGCGTTAAGTTCCGCCACTTAACACACAACGTCTCGATTTTGGGCGGAAGCAGGAGAACGGAGTGTTCTCATTAGACGCTCTCTGATTATATCGTTATGAGGGGAAAAGAGCGAGCTTCACTCTTTTTGAGTTAAGCTAAATTGAAGCCTAGGATACCTAGCCCATATTTAAAATGATTATACTATCTATGGGGCCAGCCGTGGCGCAGTGGCACAAGCGTGTAACTGTAAACGACCGGTTGTGGGTTCGATTCCCACTCGAGGAATGGAAATATTTGATATTTCATTTTCTTCGCTCTGGTATCGAGGTAAAGCGCGGCGTTAAGTTCTGCCACTTAACACGCAATGCCTCTGAATTCGGTGGAAAGTGGGGACTGGAGTGTCTTAACACTAGGTTCTCTCTGCCTACCCTGCTGTGTGCGGGATACAGTGTGAAGCTAAAAAAACAAAAAAAATGCTATCTAGTCTTATATAAGTTAAGTATTTTCTCAGCTAGAATATTATATTCGGGTAAAGATAGTAAATTGAGTAAGCCGGTGTAATTAGATGCAGTAGATACTACGCCGTCAAAGTTGGCAGCGCATGCTATGACTTGGTGAATTCTCAAGAAAATTTCCGCGCTTAGCAAATGTATGATTACTTTTTAACAAATTAAATATAGTTTGAAATGGTTCTTTAATTGTGCTTAATAGCTTTTAAAATATAACTTTTAGAACATGGGAATAAGAACAAATCTAGTGATAGTTATAGTAAACGTATGTTAATGAAAAACCTACGCGTGTTTTATTTAAACATTCTCGAAGTGAAATATGGAATCTACATTTTTTGTCTACGATATTCAGTTTTTAATACAATCGTACTATAATATATATTTTTTTTTCAGCCTGTTGCCGTCCCCTGTTGAACGTAGGCCTCCCTCTTAGAGCGCCAACCTTCCCGGTCCTGGGCAACTCTCATCCATCCACTGCCACCTTTTCCAAGTCATCTGTCCATCATCTGCTGCAGGGCGTCCTACACTACGCTTCCCTAAACGCGGTCTCCACTCTCGCGTCAAGAAACTACAATATCAAGTAAGTAATTCTTTGGCATTAATTTTATATATTTATTCTCATAATAGGTTATGTCATTATTGTCTTACAATTGCGATTTCTTTAATTAAGATTATATAGAGAATAATATTTAATTTAGATTTCAAGTTTTTTTCGTATAGTACTTTATACATCTAGATATACCTACTAGATGGTAATATTTAGGTGAAAGAGCTTCGTTGTAGAATGAAGCGTCTTTCACTCAAGAAAAATTAATTAAAACAACACCATTTACGTCAGTTGGGAATCGAAACCAAAACCATCTCTTTATAGTCATATGAATAATATGAAAAAAGTTTATATATATAAAAATACTGCAAATATTCCAATAAAACATTTAAGCTTAAAAACTTAATTTCAATTATACCTCTTCACAATGAAAAAAGAAGAATCGTGTCAAAAGAACGTTTCATTTGGCGAAAGCCTATAATTAGCTGTAAGTGTAAAAAGCCGACCTCGAAGCTCCATATAGACCAGTACAAAGGTGATTAATGTAGTATATTAAAAAATTTCTACATGTTCCCTACTATCTACATCTTAATTGCCATGTTGCATTACTTCCAAAGCTCGCGTGAAAACTGAGTTTATTTTAAAATATTATATTTTGCTGGTATAAATAGAGGTTATTTGTGTAACGGTATGACGCAATTTGAAAATTAACTTATTATGTATTTACGCTTTTAATTATTTACTTTTTATGGCGTCGTTTAGATATTTATAAGTAAAGCTCATTTGTTTTAATACATAAATCATTTATAATAGGATTATTAATTTATAAGGTTATTATGAGGTCATTGTGTCGTAGTGTGACTGCGTCTGACTATATATAATGTGATGGTTGTGGGTTCTATTCCCTCTCGGGACAATGTTTTTCTTTATTTTTTTATTTCTCCGCTCGTTTGACATGACGGAGTAAATAAAAAATATAATGGAGTTTCGCCGCTTAATTAACTTAAGCACGACCGTTTTTTCATCATTTATTTGAACTGTTTTAATATTTATTTAACTATTTGTATGCAGAAAATGATTAAATTATATGTACGAGTATACTAAACTTACAATATTGTACAAAATTATGCTGTTATAACAAATAAATTAATCAAAAATCCTGGAACATACTGAATATTTATACAAAAATTTTAATGCATTTGTATTTGAACCTGCTTCTCTCCTGTTTAAGCACAATCCAATTAAACTTTAGTATACCGTGTAAATTTTATAAAATAAACTCCAAAAACATAAGAATTTACAATTTAGACAATTCCTTATATGGTTTACTTGAAGTTTATTGGAACTCGACGTTCAACTGATGTATATGCTAATACAAGATTGAAGGAACAGAAACGCCTTGCAAATAGCTATACGTCTTTCAATAGCTACGGATGTAACAACATCACATATGTACAAACATATTCTACGATCGAAGGAAAATAGCTTCATGCCTTCTCCCGCATAACAGTAAAGAGGAGTACATAAGTTATAACTGAGTAGTCAGAGAGAACCTAGTGTCAAGACACTCCTTTTTTTGTGTCCGAAATCGAGACATTATACGTTACTGTTTCAATGTTGCACTTGGTGTGTTAGAATCGAACCTACAATGTATCGCACGTTTAGTCACGCTGTTCCACGTGTTCCACTGGTGGACCAGTGGCCTCGAATATATTAAGGTTATCGGTTACAAACACAATATCCTAAAATATACTTAAAGAAAATGAAAAATCTTTAAATATTTCTCAACCTTATATTAATAACATTTCGTAAAGCCTAAAGCGTTTGACCGCCCACGAGAGTATTCCGAGTGAAATTTCAACTCAGGAGATTGTTTTTTGCTTAAAATATTAAAAAGCTCGAAGTTAATCGAGGAGGAAAAATAAATTATGGGTCCTTTTACTATAAAATTTGAAAGAAACAGTTTTTGAATTCACTACTTAGCACGAAAACTAAAATGGAGGGCACAAAAGAAAAGAGCTCTACTTGACTTTTCTAGCTTCACGCTTTATCTCACATACAGCAGGACGGCCAGAGGGAACTTAGTATTAAGACACTCTGTTCCCAACTGCCCGCCAAACTTGGAGGCATTGCCTTAAGTGGCGGAACTCATCGCCGCACTTTGCCTCAACACCAAAGCGAAGAAAACGGAAATATTAAATATTTCCACTCCTCCAAGGGGAATGGAACCCACAACCACCATTGGTTGTTTACAGTCACACTTAGTGTGTCTGCGCTACGACTGGCCTCAACGACTTCCCCACATAAAACAATTAAAAAAAATAAAAAAAAATACCATAAAACATCTAAAAACACAACGCCTGATAAGTCAAATCGCCGTAGTTGCATAACACATGTGATATGACATAGAAACAAAAGCCCATCGGAGCTGGCAGGGGGCCTAATGCCCGCCCAATATTTTTCCATTCATCCCACATACATACAAGTTAGAAGCTATAAATCGTCATGCGTTCTCAATTTCCTACCAATTCCTCCTTTCCACACATTTCGTGCGAGTACATAAATCAAGAATCTAAATTGAATCGAAACCTGAATAGCAGCTCAATGTATTACCAATTGATGGCAAGCTCGTGGTGTCTATAGATACCCCTCTAATTATGGATCACGGTGTGCTGGTCTAGTGTGTATGAGATATGCTGTAGGTTTATTATGTGTTATATTCATGATTTTGGTTTTTTAAACAGTTTTACGCACTTTACGTGTTTTTTTTCAGGTTTACATTATTTAGCGTATAAACGTAGACTAAGCCTATTGCTACTTTTAAGTCCCCACTTCCCGCCTGAAATTTAAATATTGCGTTTTAAATGGTGAAACTCGCGGTTTGTTGTAGGTACGAGTACCAGAAATGACAGAAATTAGAGAGATAAAATCAAGCAAACAAGTTATTACAAGTAATAAGAACAAAACTGTTGAAGTTAAATGAAACACATCGTAAGTACAACTACAAACTACCTATTAATTTATCAAAATGTCACTTTTAAGTAATGAATCACAACATGACTATAATTCATGATGATATCCAGTCTTACTCTACATATTATTATTGCATTTGTTGTAAGCTCATACAAATTTTAACGTGGAAAATATTTAAGTGGCCAGTTGTGGCCCAGTGGCACAAGCGTGTAAACGACTGGTTGTGGGTTCGATTCCCACTCGAGGAGTGGAAATTATTTTTATATTTCTTTTCGATCTGGTGTCGAGGTAAGGTGCGGCGTTAAGTTCCGCCACTTAACTCGCAAGCCTCCGAATTCGGCGGAAAGTTTGGAACGGAGTGTCTTAACACTAGGTACCCTTTGCCTACCTAACTACTAATATATTAGACCTGCACCGTTCTTCCTTTATAGCGATGTAAATAAAAACAAAGTAGTATCAAAACGCTCAGTTTTTCACTATTCATCTGAAATCAGCACATTGCATATGTCTACACTGTGCTTTGCTATATCAAATCGTGAAAATAGTATTACATCTTATATAATAAAATTAAATATTTATCAAATATTTTCTTTTTTAATATAATAGAAGCTTTACCCCTTTTTCTGTATAACAGAATAAACAAAAAAAAAACACGCAATGTCAAAACACTTTGTTTCTCACTTATCTTATCATTTCGGAATATTTGTGAACTCACGTCACGCTTTGCTTATTACATTAAATAAAACTATAATAATCTTTCATTTCCTACAATAAATTAAATCATTTACCTCCATTTCGTCCATAAACCAAAATCGGAGTTTAGTAGAGCAGTGTAAAGCTGTGTCCACAAGCAGGCAACTGTACGACAAAGCGCCAGCATCAGCGCTGAATCAACAGACTCACTAACTTTTATTACTACCTGCGGGCTTCGCAATTACCTTTCTATTCGTATCTCAATGACTCTACATCTCATCAAAGTTAACGGTGTTTGAGTTGGACTCAAAAATTTTAAGTTTACCCAAACAGATTGCGTTTAATCAGATGCAGTTTCAATTTATTTATATATACTTGTTTTATTTCGCTTTAGCTGTATTCTTCTTCTATATGAATATGTAGAGGTAGGACAGGTAGAGAGAATCAAGAAGAGAAATAGAGAAGAGTGGTAAGACACTCTGTTTTTGATTTTTAGCCTGAATTTGAGATATTGCGTGTTAAATAGCGGAAGTTTACTTTACTAGAGCGGAGAATTAAACTAGTTTAAATATAATCATTTCCCCGAATGGGAATCGAACCAACAACTAATTACCTCTGTAATCAGATATTGATATTTTTTAATATTTGTATATATTAAATTATGCAATTTTAGTTTGAATATTCTTGTTTTGTATATATTATCTTAAGATCTTGTTCTATATACAAGAATATGTAAGATTAAGACCTCACCTCACCTGCTTAGAGAAAAAATCCAAGAATAATTTCTTAGAAGTCTTCTTTTGTCATTGAATGTAGATATCATTTTAATTTCAAATCATTTTTATTATCTACTACAAGAGACATAATAAAGCCTCTAACTAATAAATTCTTTATAAAGAACATTCTACAATTTTCCATAGATTGTCTTGTCTTTTTTTCATTTTTTGCATCTCAGATTACGAGAGAATCAAGTGTCAAGGCACTCCTTTTTCCACCTCTCGCCCACATCAGAGGTATTGCAAATTCGATAACAGAACTCAACGCCAGTGTGGCTAGTCGTGGCCCAGTGGCACAAGCGTTTGACTGTAAACGACTGGTTGTGGGTTCGATTCCCACTCGAGAAGTGGAAATTATATTTCCATTTTCTTCGCTCTGGTGTCGAGGTAAAGCGCGGCGTTAAGTTCCGCCACTTAACACGCAAGCCTCCGAATTCGGCGGTGCGTGGGAAACGTTGTGTCTTAACACTAGGTTCCCTCTGCCTACCCTGCTGTGTGCGGGATACAGCGTGAAGCTAAAAAAAAAAAAGAACTCAACGCCGCTTTTTGTCATGCCGGAGCAAAAATAAAGATAATAACAAGAAAATAAAAAAAAAATAGATCTTTCTTTCTGATCTTTCTCCAAAACCATAGACATTGAAAATACAACCATCGTGTGTTTCATTTCTCCTCTCTCTCTTTATCACTTTAACACTTAACACGTAATATCTCGCTAAGCGGGAAAAAGCGTGAAGGTGATCTAATAATATATTTTAATTACAAATTCTAGTTAAAATTTTTAATATAGTTGAACTTTGTATTGAAGACGACTGCTTTTAATCTTTAAAAACGTTAAGTAATTTATACAGGGGCCGCGTATCTGAGTGTCAACGTAATCAAAATAATGAGGTACTTTCGGTGGAAGTAAAAACTTCAAATTTGAATTGTAAATGGTACTACACTGTATATAAATTTATAGAGGTCGATTCTCGTAAAATAATTATCATTTATTATAATTAGAGTTGTAGGTATATGATTTTTTTTTAATCTTTATATAGTGTCTTTGGTTGAGGAGAAATGGTGGCTAGTTTCACTATTTTTTGGTCTTAATCAGACATCATATTTAAAAAAGACAATATTTTTTATATACCATAAGAAGGTATGAGGTTAGAGTATAGAAGAAATGCGTATGCAAAGTATAAAAGTTTAATTTCAAATTAATTATAATTAATTATTCTATTTCACTTGGAGTCAGTCGACACTTGTAGATGACTGTATGTAGACTCGTTATTGAACGTCGTTTTTTACATATATTTTTGGTATTAAAAATTATTTTTTCTATCAGAGGATTTGACTTATACTTAAATATAATATCTTATTCCTGAAAAAAAAAATGTTAAATATTCTTTTTTTAAATAAAATCTATCCATCCATCACTAAAATCCCATTACCAGTAATTATTAAGCTAAGTTCCATCTCAAGCTGATAATTCAAAATAAGTATAACAACAAAAAAATCTTTTGACCATTTAAGAACTATTTGTTCTTGTACAATAATTATTTAATTTATTTACTAAAACAATGTTACATAAGCTGTTTGTTGAGCGCGGTGATATAATAATTTTATCATTGGCGCCGACTCGCTTGTTTGCCAAATAAATCAACCTTCCCCGCGCATTACTCTTCACAGTTTGCCTTCCATTTTCTTATTACTTGCCACTTCCTAGTGTTTCGCAACAGAAAAAGGTCAACTGAAACACTAAATAAGTTTCCTTTCTCTTCACTAGTGAAATGTAGAGAAAGTAACAAGTTTTGTGGCAAAAAGAGAGTTTTTAAATAGTCCCTTTTCTATTAGCGTGGAGTGGTTAGTTTTAAATTAATCTGGTTTTTGGACATCATTGTGTTTTGGCTTATAATTGCAGCAGTGCGTGGAGGTATCGTGGTAGGTGAAGATTCGAAATGCTTTTGAAGAAAGTTATTTTTAAAATGTATACTTTTTTCCTAGTGTTGCTACAACTTGACGTCATATCTGACATGTAATTAACATTAGTATTAACAATAATTGACGTCATATCTGATATGTAATTAATTATGAATGATTGTAATATAATTTAAAATTTCTACCACGATGACACTGTCGCTTAATTTCGATGATTTTTTGAATAAATAATTATTTTGCATATATAATTCAACGTGGTACTTTTCAACTTGAAGAAAGCTTCATATAATTTAAATTAAATAGGAAGCCATTGTAGTTTAGTAGGACATCATCTGTAAACGGTTCTGGGTTTGATTCCAACTTGGTGGAATATTCATACTTAAATTATTCTCACTTCTCCGCTCTGGTAATTAAGATTTATTTATTTATTAAGGATCGTCAACGGAAGAAATATTACAACATGTTCAGATTAGTTCAATTACAAATATAAACTAAATATTTTTCCAATTACAGACAATCACAACATGCAATAATAAAATAAAAAAGAAATTATTGACATATGAAAATTAAAAAGAATATAAACATTCAAATTATACTTACAAGTTAATTGTCAGAAAGAAAACATTAATTAAATATCTTAAAAGAGTATTAGTATAAAGGACATGTAAAAGACAGTCTCGATTTCAGACAGAAAATGCAAACAGAGTGTCTTGACACTAAGTTGTCCCTGACTACACTGTTGTTGAAAAAGTGTGAAGTTGCAAAGTTAAATATTGTATATAATATACACATTTAGTATGCTTTTGTACTTTATAAGCGTATCATGTGTTTAATTGTTATGTTAATGAGACTGCCTCTGTAAGTTATTGCAACTGCTGTTTTGCTTACTGTAATTAATATATTTTAGTTTAGACTCACATGTGCCGCATACAAATATACGGTAGGTACAGTACAAATAGAGTTAAAACACTCCATTCTCCGCTGTCCAGCCGAATTAGTGGGACTTACTTGTTAAGTGGCGGAACTCAACACCGCATTTCGCCATAATAGAATAAAGAAATGGAAATAATTTTGATATAATCCCTCCCTCGAATGGAAACTGAACCTATAAGTAACTGAAACTAAGTTTTAGTACGTATTTAAATACTCTAAAACGTATATAACTAATTAGTTATATTGTTAAATTCCACTGGTTTGTGTTTTTAAATGTTAGATATAATTCGCAGTATCAGGTTATTCGCAGCTTGATTAAATATTTGATGGGCTCTAACCACTCGCTGTGTTTAAAGCCCAAATAAAACAAAGTACAATCGGAACAAATAATGAAACGGTTTCAAATAGTAATATTGTAAAATAACACTGTTATGAAAGAACTTGAGGCCATCGTGGCGCAGTGGGTTAGCGTTTGAATGTAAAGCGATGGTTGTGTGTTTGATTCCTACTTGGGGAATGATTATATTTTTTTATTTATTCAGTGACTGTTCAGGGGTTGACTTCCACTTTAATATTTATATGTAAACTAATGTCTTGCTACTGCGGCTTGGTCGATGCGAGCTATAATTTTTATACCCTATTTAAGCCCTTTAGGAGGTGGTTGTTAAAAGAGGTAGCCAGGATTTAATTTGGATTTTGCTTCATTAGATATCTTCCAGATAATTTATTCAAAATCGATCAAAAGGTTTAGATATTTCATACAAACTTTCATCTCTTGTGTCCCTTTAGGCGTTAATTATTAGTAAAAATGTTGCCTATATTTGCCCCCCTGGGTATTGAACTATTTTCGTTCGATAAGACTTGTTATTTCATGCAATATTTTGAAATTGAACTCTATGATATCTAACCACTCTTTTAAACAAAAAATAACATTACAATATTTAAATAAGAAAAAAAATCACAAAGTCTAACTCTGTGACAGACACAAAAAATACAAATCTAAATTCCTAGGCCTTGATATAAAAAGGTTGAGACAGTCGTCTTCGTCAAGTCGCGAATAAATTAAAGATTTTCTCAGTTCGCAGCGAAAGCTCCTAACAAGTTAGTGTAGTTTGAATAAGAACAATAATCTTTATGTAAAGCGATTACTTTCATTTTGTTTTATTACTTCACTTATTCTTATGTGAAAATGTATTACAAGAATTTGAATACTTTTTTAGATTCACAATGGCCTGTGGCGTAGTTAAGTTATATATACGTGTTTATTGTTGTAAATATGATTGGTTGTAGGTTCGATTTTCATTCGGGGGAAAGATTATATTTAAATTATTTTAATTGCTCTGCTCTGGTAAGGAGACAAAGCCAATGTCGGTTTCTGCTATTCCACCCACGGTGTGTTGATTTTGTGTGTAAATGAAGAATGGAATATCTTGACATTCCACTTGACTTGACTTGATATAAACATTACCGCAAGTGGAAGTAGAATCCACAAAAATCATATATTGAGTATATATACTAGTCGTATATATACTCGATATATGATGTTTGTGGCCAGTCTATGCCCAGTGGCACAAGCGTGTGACTGTAAACGACTGGTTGTGAGTTCGATTCCCACTCGAGGAGTGGAAATATTTAATATTTCCATTTTCTTCGCTCTGGTGTCGAGGTAAGGTGCGGCATTAAGTTCCGCCACTTAACACGCAATGCCTCCCAATTCGGCGGTGCGTGGGGAACGGAATGTCTTAACACTAGGTTCCCTCTGCCTACCCTACTGGGTTCGGGATATAGCGTGAAGCTATTTTTAATATACTAGTCGTAATTGCACTGAGCCAAAATACTCTCCATCTAAATAATGAAAAAAAAAATACCATTCAAAACACCAGCTTATCTTTAACCCAATGTCATCTCTACATACACATTTGCGAAGATCTTAACAGAAAAATACTATTAGGTCTCGTGTCCTCGAATAAATCACAGTTGGCATTACACTTGTTTGCTCAAACATTCATGTAAATGTCCGCGTCGGAATCAACGTGAATATTTTAAAACGAAACATTACGTGACAAAGAGTCGGGGCCCGGGCTTCGATCTCGTCGTGTTTACCTCCGCGCAAGCATTCAATTTGTTTGTCTTTTAACCTAAATCATTGTGTATTTTTCTTTGCTTATCCTAAATTTGGATAGAAATTATTCATTATTAGGTATGTTAAGTTATTGATGAATTATTGTATTGTTTGTGATTTTAAAATTGTGATCTATCCGAGTTTTACGATTTCAGCCTTAGTCCACTTGCACTCTAGGAAAGATTTATATTTTATTCAACCTTTATATTATTTCTTCCATTTAGTTACAAAAAACTATAGCAAATAGAACTTAAAGTCTCCTCATAGGTAGAAAAATAGAAATAGGCTAGTTTAACAGAAACAGTAAGTGTAAGTTTTCGTGTAAGCTAGTGTAAGCCTACTTTACAAAATAGAAAAAATAAATAAATTTATTTTTCAACTTTATATTTTTCCCCATTGTAGAACCTGGCATCATGACATTCTGTTCTCCACTTTATGTCACAAATTGAGATATTGTTGGTTATATTGCCGAACACATCGCCATGGTTTACCTAGGTACCAAGAGCGGAGAAATAAAAATAATATATACATACGATTATTATTTTCTCGAGAAACTATAGAACCACAACCAATCTGTCGCTAACTTACTGCTACACGCCCCGCGATGGCTGCTTTATAAGTATAATGGAGATAAATAAATACAACATGACCAGTGACTTTACCTAGCTACCATATACCCATCAAATATACAGAAACTTTGTTGCTACAGAGAAAACGTCCTCAAGTATATTTTATAAGATCAAACTTATAACATATGGAGAGTAAAGGGCAGGTCGAGTTAGAAACTACCCAATTCAGTCATCTAACTTGCAATGCATGTATTGTATAATAAAACCGTCAGTAAAGTGTATATGTACATTTATACGTAGAGAATTCAGTCGAAAATTTCTTAGAAACATTTATGAGATCACCAATTTGTATAGATTTTTGATTGTGTGGGGATTTTGAATAAATAATTGCGTTTCGTTGCCTTTGATTTGAAGTGTGACAGCGTCTGTACTTGAAGGCTAGTGGTTGTCAGTTCGTTTCTCACTGAGAAGAATGTTTATATCAATTTGTCTGCTCTGGTAATTTAGACAATGTTCGGCGTTGTGTTACGCTATTCACTCTGTAACACATCAAAATAGAGTGGAAAGTGGAGAGCAGAGTATCTTGACACTATGTTCTTTCTGACAACCTTGATATGCAGAGGGAGTAGGGTAAAGTTACTAGGTAGAATACTCGTTTTAAACATACTGTAAAGAATAAAGTATAAAAGCATCACGTTCTGTCTGTCTATTTCCTAAGCAATTTGGATAAGTTTTAGCATAAGAAAATATTGATATTATTGTTATAATATGAATATTTTGCAACATACAGTAAAGTTCTTTCTGCTTTTATTACGTATTCAATACCATTCAATAACTTACCTTTAAAATCCAATTTATAATGACGTCCTAGAATATACGTACATTTAAAAGTATAACATCTAAAAGTCAGGAAAGCTCTAGTTTTCTAAGGAAATGAAGAAAGTCGCTTCACTGTTTGAGAGCTTAGTGTCAAGACATTCCATTTTCCTCTCTCCGTCTGAAGCCGTAATGAATGCATGCAAACAACGCGCAATGAATGGCGGAACTTACCGCCGAGCTTTCTCTTAAGTACCAGAGCCAAGAAAACGAAAATAAATTGAAATATAACGTTTCCCACAAGGAAATCGAACCCCACAATCGTTCACATTTGCAGTCAAACCGTCATACTATTCCACTTTAGCCTCTAAGGAAACATTGATACTAATGCAAGTTATTTTACAACTCGTTAACTCTAACTACGGGGAGGGAGGGTCTAGTAGGGGGTGTAATTTTATTTATTCCCCGAGCTGATTCACGACGCTTGTTAGCGAATTCTTTTTGGAGCATTTTAAATCTCACCGTCAGAGGCCTAACGAAGCTGCCTTTGTCGTGTCTCAGCCTTTCAATGGAACCGATGAATTTTGATGAATGTCGCATAAAAAATGCTTTATTTCATATATTATAATCGAGGCCACCGTGGCGCAGTGGGGCAGCAAACTATGAACCAGATGATTGTGGGTTCAATTCCCATTCAGAGAAATTATTATATTTAAATTATTTTCATTTCTCCGATTTGAAACTTGGAGTAAGCAAGGAATGTCTTAGTTTCGGACAAAAAGTGAAGAATGGAGTGTCAGAGATTCTCGCTGACTAACATGCTAGGCTGGAAAATGCGTGAAGCTAAATTAAATATATTTTTAAACATATAAAGCTTATCTCAAAATACTACTCGTTTTGTTTTTTAATCTAAAACGCGGTAGTCCAGACGGACCTATGCTAATTTAAGCCTTTACTAAGCTCGTGTAAACATTCTAAGTAGAGCAACATTAATTTTAGATGTACTGTAGGCTGATGAGAGCACTTTGGTTTACATTTAATATATTATGTATGTCGTACATTTTACATTCTTACTTTTTTTTAGTATTACGCTTTTACTTACATAGCAGGATAGACAGAGAGAGAGATAGTGTCAAAACACCTCGTACTCCACTTTTCCTTAGACCAAAGTGTATTGAGTGGTGGAACTCAACGCTGCGCTTTGTCTTGTCATCAGAATGATGAAATGAAATTAATTTAAATTCAATGTAATTGCCCTAAGAGGGAATTGACTCTGTACTGTCAAACGCAATCAAACACTGTAACACTGCGCCACATTCATCTGCTCCTTTATATAAATGAAAGATAAATATATTTTTTTGTTGGCTCTATTTACACAGAATTTTTTAAAGGTTTTCTCTGTACACTGCAGTCACGTGGTACCTTTTGTTAGCTATTTTTGAATTACTTCCCTTTTTTCCTGTTATTTAACTTTATGAATTTGTATCGAATATTATTTATTTATTAAATAAATCATTAAATAAAAACAATATAAGTATACAAATATATTGAGGCTGTCATGGTTCAATGTGATAGCGTCTGAGTGTCTGAGTGTAAGCGCGATGGTAATGGGTTCGTTTACCGCTTGGGGGAAGGGTTATTGCAGCGTTAAGTTCCGCTACTTAACACGTAATATCTCGATTTTAGACGGTAAGCGGAGAATTGAGTATCATAACACTAGGTTCTGTCGTCTAAACTGCTATGCGAAAAAGGCATTAAGTCGCTTTTGCATAACATATTATAACATTAGGCATAATCAGAAAAATCCCTCGTCATGGAAAAACTATCATATCCAATAATATATTTTCAATATATATTAGAAGTGGCAGTGCGCGATCAAAAATTTAAGATGTCCGTGTGTAGTGCCATTACGTAATAGTGACCCAAAGCTGGATCTTGGTAATTGTGTAAGAAAGAAAAACTGACCTTATATCGATATTTATAGAAGTAAAGTATAGATCTCTATATTTGAGAAGTTACGAAAGCTGACCTTTCGTTTGACAGCCAGTAGGATGAGATTTGGAAAGTTATATAAAATATCTGAACGTATTATTGCTTGCGACTCTGTAGGAATAATATTTAACAAAAAACTTATAATAACTAAATTTAAGTTTAACAAGTTTATACTTCTTTTAGGCTAGATCTAAGTAAAAAAATATATGTCAGTTCGCTAGACATGTTTCAAAGCTTTGTTAGTGAAATAGAATTTATTAAGGTAGGTACGTCCTATTGTTAGAATATTAACTGCATCTTCCTTATCCTTCAATTGCCCTGTTACGTAAAATATCACATAACTAATAACACTACCTATACTTTTATTGTTTTTATATTATAATTTTGTTTTGATAACTTTAACAAATGTTTTTATTATGTATTTGCATACTAGACTTTTTCGTCTATCTCTACATTTTCAACTAACTTTCAATAGTTTCAATTGTTTTTTCTAGGTAGCTTGAGTATTTCATTCATACAATACCGTCGTAACGAAATTCTTACGTGACTGAATGCGCTCAGTGATTGTTATTTCAACTATCTTTCGTGGAATTCTTTATATGAAATAAAAATATTTATTTTTATTAAGTTTTCATGTACCATATTATTGTGTTGTATATTTCACCTTATTTTTTTCAGTTTAACGGTTTTTCTGCATAGCAGGGTTACTATCCTGTCCACTTAGCGTCCATACGTTCTCCATTTTCGCCCGAAATCCAAATATTGCAAATTGAGTAGCGTAACTAAACGCCGCGCTTTGTCCTATGTGGCAGAGCGGAGACAGTAAATGACTATATATTAAAATGTTCCCCCTGAAATGAGGACCAATCTCATTCCAGGCCTTTGAATTTATAAATGTCTATTAGTAAAAGTGAAGGTCTTTTCTTTCTGTTCTGAAAATGTATAAAGTGACAAGGTCTACATAAATATACTAAAAGTTTGTAATACTGTGGGTTTCAATTAGAAGATTTAAAATGAGGTCTCAAAAAAAACAAAATTAAGAAGCCTGCTTCATTTCTTTTACTTTTAATTTAGTTTCTCTTGTCTCTATTTGAATTTCAGTATTTATTTCTCTCTACACAACGAGCTTTAAAATATATATAAACAGTGCCTGACTGTGAACATGATGGTTGTGGATTCGATGCCCACTAATTAAGGGGTTAATTTTCTTTTGTTCACTCTCATATCAAAGACAAAGCGCGGAGTTCAGTTCCGTCACACAACATGCAATGTTCCGATTTCGGGCTAAAAGTGGAGGACGGTGTCTTGACACTAGCCAGGTTTTTTCTCGCTCACCGTCTATGGGCAAAAAGCATGAAGCTACTATTTTATTTGTATAATTAAAAAATAATAACCATTTTAAACAATAACAGCACAATAAGATTTTTAGAAAAACAATGAATGAATAAATTAGATAATGAGTAAATAAATAGCTTTATAAAATCATTACGTTATTAAACTGGATATTTTGTAATACAAAACAGTCAAATAAGACTTTATTTTAAGTAAGTTTTTTTATAAATTTGATAACTTAGAATCATTATGGCGCCATAAAAAAGTTTTTAACAATGAGTTCGTATATATCATTCTGGGAAAATTGTTTTTCTAGTTTGTTATATAAGCTAACTACGGTTTTCCGTAGAAATAGTAAAATAATTATACTTTTGTTTATAAAAGAAGTATTAAAAAAATGATAATAAAATTTAAATAAAAATACACTCAAATTAAGAAGAAAAATTTATATAAATATTGTATGTTGTTATTGAAGGTTCTATTTTTACACTCTTTTTCTCATTGCTACTTAATTATGATCACTGTAATGGAAGGAAGTATTCATTGCCTTCAAATAATAGGTGATGATGATATATCAATTGACGCCAGTCGTGGCGCAGTGGCACGAAGTGTGACTGTAAGGCGACTGGTTGTAGGCGATTCCAAATTGAGGAGCGGAAATATTCAATATTTCCATTTTCTTCGTTCTGGTATCTAGGTATAGCGCGGTGTTAAGTTCCGCCACTTAACACGCAATGCCTCCGGATTCGGTGGAGAGTGGGTAGTGGAGTGTCTTAACACTAGGTTTCTTCTGCTTATCCTGCTGTGTGCGAGATGCAGCAAAGAAGATGAAACTATAAAAAATATATATATTAAATATTTTTATTCTCCGCTATTTAAGATTTTAACTCAACACCACTCTATGTGGCGTTGAGTTCCACAAGTATGCGAACGTGGAAAACGAAGTATCTTTGCATTATTTTTTTTTGACTACCCAGTTATACGTGGAAAAGCATGAAGCCGTGTTTTTTAAACAACAAGTAATATGTGCATTTTATAATTAAGAGTGACTATAAAGTATTGGATATCTTTATTCATCCTTAATTTAATTTTGCTCACTTAACGTAGAGTTGACTAACCAAAGTAAGTTAAATAAGAATTTTAAAGCAAGCTGAACAGTAAATATTAAAATATATACTTTAGGATTATCATAAAGTTTTCGATGTACTTAAGTTAGGTATTTATGATTTTCTTTTCTTTATATTATTTAATACTATGGATTTATAGGCCTATACCTTTTTTTTTATTCTTTTTTTATATAATTTTCATTTTTTACCCAAACAAAAGTCCTTTATTTAACTTGTTAAAGAAGCAGAATAAATCCATGATGTCCTAATCAAAGCTCGAGTGAGGCCTTCCAACGTCATATTTGGAAATATTGCGTAGAATACAAGGATTATAACAAAACGGTCGAGGAGTACGCACGTGTTGGTCACAACGTGACTCGAATGCTCTTTGGATAGGAGAATCCCAATTTTTTCCACTTTTTACGGTGAAATTGGGTTAATTTTGCATTTTAAACATATTTTTTTCGTTGAAATATATATATGTTTTACAAATACAAGATGCTTTTGAAAAATAGAGTACTGCTGAGTTTCTGACGCTAGTTCTTTATAGATCTGAGGCCTGGGGTTTATTAGTGGACAGGTGGTGAATTATTTATTATTCAAAAAATGAAACATGCCACTTTTTATTTTGTTCAGTTTTTGGTTTTTTGTTTTATTTTTGAAAACAATATGTCTAGATATTACGTATAGATTTAAGAAGATGTAATAGGACGACATGTTACTTTTTTGTAATAAATCCTTTAATAGAGATATAAAAAAAACTTTTTATTTTGACTAAAATTATTAGAAACCTCTTGAAAATCTTACAAGAAGAAGTTTTCAGATTTCAGTGTCAAATCTAATGTGTAAAAAACACTTTAAAAATGTTAAAAATATATATAAAGTATACTACAAGTTTTTTTTAGTACTTGATATTTCGATTTCCTTGTACAATAAAAAATAAACATATATAATACACTTTTCAGTATATTCTAAAACCTAATACACTAGAATCCAAATAATAAACGAACATAAAAGTTAATAAACATAAAATGATCCAGTATATTGTCAAGAGTCTTACCAAATATCTACTTTATTATTCTATCATTTCTTATTTCTTGCGTAAAGTAACAAAAATATAATATTTTCGTTATATAACGTAATAGGCATATATTCGTGAAATTAGTGTGTTTCCAGCGTAAACCTTTATCAGGTTGAAGTTAAGGCGATAAATGTGATGACATACATACGTACTTTACGATCTCGTAACCTCTTGTTATTATTGGTGCAAGTGTCTTAGACTTTTTATTTTTTAGAGAGGATCTTTATTTTCTGCAGAGGAGGCATTGAAAATCTTTACTTCTAATGTCTAAGAATCGAGTTTCTATATTTACACTTTTTGAATTCAAATCCCATTTAAATAAATATTTTTTTTAGCTTCACGCTGTATCCCGCACACAGCAGGGTAGGCAGAGGGAACCTAGTGTTAAGACACTCCGTTCCCCACTTCCCGCCGAATTCGGAGGCTTGCATGTTGAAACTCTTCGATTGGGAATCGAACCCACAACCAGACGTTTACAGTCACACGCTTGTGCCACTGGGCCACGTCTGGCCATGTTCTTTTACTAATCTAATTGTCGAAATAACAATATTTTATGATTGGGATCAAACCCACAATCATCGTGTACATCGACAGGTATTTCTCCGCTGCGCCACGACGGCGTCAACAATATTACCCAATAACACTTCGGTACTCAAGTTGCAAACTTTTGTAATAACCTTAAAATTTGACGACTCTACCTCGAATTGTAGAGCGCATGAAACTGAAATGTCTTAAGGAATTCTTAATTTTTCATGTGAATTTTTTAAATGTTTTTGTTTATTTGCTTGGGATTACATTTATAAGCTTTATGCTTTTCCCTCATTACTATGAGAGAAAAATTATATCTAGAAAGAACCTAATATCAAGACGTCCTCTTCTCTTCCTCTCCGTTCTGTACTTTGTGACTGAATTAGATATATTGCTTGTTGAGAGACACTTAAAAGAATCGGAAAAAGCGAAAGGACTATTAACTATAGGTAATATGTTTTAGTTTTTATGAGAAAACACTAATGATGTTCGTTAACAAATGCTTAATAAAACAGGAAAGTTAGCTTTAAGTTTTTACTGCCTGAGTTCGCAAAAAGAAATGGATATTTAGAAAATTTAATATAAGAATTTTAAAAGCTTATATCAATAATGTTATTCATCTATTACTGAATCAGAATATAAAAAATAAATCAAAGAATCACAGAGAAACGAAATTTCTGTTACATTGTAAACTAAAATATTTCAAAGTATACGAAATAAAATACTTTTAACATTGTAAAAGTTTGTAAAATGTGCTGACAGTAGAAATCGACACGCGGCCTGGACGCCATACATCGCGTTTGACGATTTTATGTTGCAAATACAAGTTTTACGTTGGAGTTTTATATGTATTTTGTAAATATATATACATTTTTGCTACATTTGCTTTTAAAAGACAATTATTTTTTTTAACAAGCTTTAATTTAACTTGCTATGTTAGTTAGACAGTGTCCAATTTTTAACGACCGTTATTTAAAATATAGCTTTAGATATGATGACAATAATAATAATGTAAAATCACAAAATGGCCGCTACAAAAAAATGGCAGATTATATATTTTTGTACAATTACCCCAATATACGTATTAAATGGAAGTGCTTATTTGGTAGAATATATATAAAAAGTTTCTTAAAAAGCCTTACTTAGACTATTTAAACATGTAAATCAAATACAAAAACAGCAAATTCTATATTAGAAATGATAAATTTTCGCTTCTATGATCAAAATTTGCGAACATCTATTTGTTTAAATATCTAAAATCTTGATTAGTAATGTAAAACAGTTGAAACGCTGTTACTGTTTGAATAAGCGAAACGAAGACACGATTGTCGGAATTCAATTGAAATTATAATAAACTAATTGGTTTTATTTCTAAGTGCTAATTTAATATATATTTGTGTAGACTTAAAATTCAGCCAATTCTTAACTAATGCTAATTTGTTTGAATCAACAAAAATACTTTTCAATCACTGTATTTAAATTTTTCATTGATTATTACAGAAATACATCTACAAATTATACTTTTTTGACAGTCAAATAGTCATTCGAAAAGTACAAAAAAACGTTACGTATAATTGCAAGCATATTTTCATATGTTTTTTTTCACTTTTACTGTTTACCGTATATCAGGGTAGACAGAGAAAACCTAGTGTCAAGACATTCGGTTCTCCACTTTTTGCCTGAAACTGAGAAATTACGCATTGAGGGGCTCGAACGAGTGGAGACTCAGAGGAGAAATAAATAGATTAATTATAAATTTAAAGTTCTAAGTTTTGCCATTGGTTAAGGTTTATTTGTAACAAATAAAATTAATAGTCATTCTCGGAATGTATATTGAACCTTCAACTCACCTCAATCACCTATACACAGTCAGACACTGTACCGCTGCGTCACGACCGCCTGTTTTTCTGCATTTTATATTAAAAAATGAATTTTATATAAAATGTAATAAACGTATTCTATTTGTTTGTTTTAAAAATAAGCGAAAAGCCAACGTGTGATCATTTTATCATCCAAAGTAAGCACTTCGATCATTAAAAATAATACGCGTTCAGAGCAAGTAAATATTACACTTGGATATTGGTTAACTGTAACACACTCGATGGGGAGTCGCGTCGTGCCGCCTCGCCTCGCCTCGCCTCGCCTCGCCTCGCACCGATGGCCTTTTTGATGAAATAGCAGAAAATGGGGAAAATACTTTTTAATATTAAAAAATGAATGCTCCTTTATTTTTTTTAAATAAGTAGCGTTAAATTTCGATTATTTTTAGAGTAGCCAGAGAGAAGGCAGCGGCTTTATACTACTTTCGTCTCGTTCACTGTCATTAATCGCTACATATACGACCTGCTCTCTCTGGGGGTCCTCGTGTTTTTTATGTGACCTTCCTCAAGTATCATTGATAATGTGTTCTCGAAGGTTAACGGAGTTTCCCCCCATCTTTCTTACTGTTCAACTTTTTTTCGTCTCCAAAGCTGAACATTTTTATGTTGAGTAAACAATTAATAAATCATTAGATAAAAATATTATTAATTACTGTTCTCAGCGCGTATATTGCGCGCAGTGTTTATTTAGTTTTTTATCAAATTATATTCGTAGGGGCCAGTCGTGGCGCAGTGGCACAAGCGTGTGACTGTAAACTACTAGTTGTGGGTGCGATTCCCAGTCGAAGAGTGGAAATATTTAACATTTTTATTTTCTTCGCTCTGGTGTCGAGGCAAAGCGCGGCGTTAAGTTCCGCCACTTAGCACGCAATGCCTCCGAATTTGGTGGAAAGTGAGGAACGGAGTGTCTTAACACTAGGTTCCCTCTGCCTACCCTGCCATGTGCGGGATACAGCGTGAAGCTATTAAAAAAATATTAAAACACACATATCAAGTCTAATTCGTCTTCCCTATTACGTTTATATATTTGATTTTTCTATAGCGTAAATTTTAAATATGTTCAATTTTGACTGTCACAACGATAAATTGCTTCACTATTTAGCCAAAATCTTCAAAAAAAAACTGTAAATTTAAAGTCAAATAATTGTTTTAATACTTAAAAAAACACAAGCGAACCACTCACGCAATCAGCATGACCTACACTCTCGCCCCAATTACAGAGACTACTCAACCATCTGTCTTTCTATACACAAAATATATTCACATATTTTCAACATTGTGTTGAGAAAACAAAAGGGATGTTATTTTTAAAAGTTGAACGCAATTTTAAACTGGCCGAAGTATCTCAGTTTTGAATGTAACCGCTCGTAAGCATCGTTTGACAACTTTTCAACCGCACACCTCTTGCTCCATTTTTGTGGCGTCCGCGGTTTTATTTATTTTGCAAATTTTCTATACAATTTTGTCGTTTTCTTTGTGAATTTTCGTTGAATTGCAAATATTAAATGTATATTTTGATGAACATTTGGAAGCCGTTTCGCAAGCGACAAACTATGGGCAAATTAGTGAAACTGTTGCGAGCAACTGTAGTGTGATTTTTTTTTTTGTATCTGCAAAATATATTTTGATAAAATTTTAATAATTATACTAAACGTTGAAAAAGTTAATTGCTCAACTTTTTTAGTATTCGTCATTACAAATACTAAAAATATCTATTTTATATTTATTCATGGTTTTGCCTCAATTTACTAAAGAAACTATTAAGCTATTTTTATATACACAGCACGCTCTAGTCTATAGTACCTAGAACTTACCCAATTAGTGAGATATTTGTGGATTCAAAATCCACTTAAAACAGGCAATCCAAACATATTTCTTTATATTTCAACCAATAACTGTGCTTCCCTTAAGATAGACTAAAATATTACCAATGGACACAAACATAAAATAATTTCTCTAGAAGTTAAAGTTAACATATAAAATACTTTAATATAAGCATTATTGACTACGCTGAAATTTTTATAATATATCTTGCAATACATTATAATAAAAAAATACTACTTAAAATACTTAGAACAATTTGCTACTACAGTAAATAAAATAAATCAAGTTACAATTTTCATAGAATAGTATAGAATACACCATTTCCATGTACTCCAACGGTTTCTACTAACTTCCGATGGCAGACATAGTCGCGGCACACCACACGCCTCTTCCTGCCTCTTCCTACCTCTTCCTGCCTCCACTGCTTAGTTTTAACGAGCAAAATATTTTGTCCAGTAATGATATGGAAAAAACCCCGGTTCTATTGTTGGGAACTGAATATATGTAGGTTATGAGGTTGAATGGAATGTGTAATACTGAAAATATTTTCCCATTTTACATGTCTTTATTTTTTTTTTAATAGTCCGTCCTGGTGTAGTCGGGGATAGACTTTGATTATAGGATACGTTATAAGCGCTAAACGAAACGAAGCGGTCATATCCTCTACAATAGCGATAATGCCTTCATTTCCCATTATTTGAATAACAAAATGTAATATTAATAAAATATATTAAAAGAAATATAATATCAATTAATATTAAGAAATATGAAAGATAGTCATAGTAAGTCATATTAATACTTTGTAATAGATATAAGTTACATTTAATAACTAAGGAAACTGGACTCTCTTATGGTATATTTAATAAATTTAGTTTTAAGCTCTGATATTGTTAATAAAATAAGGAATTTATATATAAAAAAAATATTATTTTAAAAAAAGGTACAGACCTTATGTAAATTAAATTGTAAAAAACAGCGCAAATCTCATACAAATCCTATTAGTACTATAAATACTGTAAAAACTACTGAATTTATTTTAATAAAACTTTTTCAATAATATAGCTTATACATCAGAATAAAACATTTATAAAGATATTGTGTGAGTTGTGCAAAATATCAAATAAATAGGATAAATATTAACATTATTAAATTATCACAATTCCTTCGATTGGAAATCGAACCTACATCTTATCGCGATTAAAGTCGAAAGCTTAATCTCAGTTTATTCTATTCCACTCATAAAATTAAGTATAAACAGTTATTAAAACCGCTTGAGTTTCCAACTTACGTGATAAATACCACAATCAGTAATTTAACTGTTAAACGATAAACTTTTGATGGCGTTTTAAATATTAAAAATGATTAAAACTCGGATGATAAGGTTTTGATCCGTAGTGAGTCGTGTTAATTACAACGAGTGGCGGCAACTTGTAACGAGCGTCTACTGTAATTATATTTATTTTGGGTTTACTATATTATAAGGCCATCATGGTGCAGTGGGGCAGCGTCTAGCTGTAATGGTTGTGGGTTCAATTTCCATTAGAGACTTTTTTTCAGTTTTCATTTCTTCGTTCTGGTAACAAAGTCAAAGCGCGGCGTTGAATTCCGTCGCTTATCAGGCAATGTCTCGATTTCGGACAGAAAGTGACAGACGGAGTTTCTTGACAGGTCTTTTCTGCCTTTCTTGCCGCAGAAGAGTTCAATCGGTTAAGAACATATGGTTTAAAATTTAGTTTTCACACGATGAAACATATACGCATGTACATAGGTATGTATGTATGTTCGTGTATAGCTTTATATGAACTCGAAATGTATATAACATTTTAAGTTCATATAAAGCAAAGTAAAAATACGACTTCTAAAAAACGGAGTTCTTTAAAAATATCCTATTATGTGATGCTTGAAGAAAAAAATAAATATATATTCGGTAACTCTTCACAAAGTTGAAAAGTCCATATACTTTTATTGTTATTCGCGGTCCATTTGGTTTCTCTACAAAATATTTTTAGCTGAAATATATTTTAAGCTCAAAAACGAACTTTCCCCCTTTACGTAGTAAAATAACTTCGTAATGAGAACCAGCAGGTGCTAGTCTTTGTTAGAGACCTTTATTTTGGTATGGCAAAGCGTTGTTTTCGAGTGGTCGGGATCAGGGCGCTATTGTCGGGAAGAATTAAAGACGCCGCTGAAAGATAAATGTACAGGAATAAAGCTTTTGAATGTTCAACTTGGGGAGAGAAAAGAAACACAAATAATGTTATGAGTCAGTCAAGTGTCTTGTAAATGCTTATATTTTTTGTAAGCAAATAGAATTTAGTGACAAAACATTTCGTTCACTGTTTTTTCTCTGAAATTGTGACATTGTATGCTTTGTTCGCTTACCACATTGAAGGAATCTGAATGATTTAAATAGTAAACATTCATTTATATTGAATAATTTTCATTACTTCCCTCTGGTCACGATATAAAGAGAGACATTGAGTTTTCCAATTTAACACGTAATATCTTGATTATAGGTTAATCGATATCGATAATAGGTTTTCTCTAATATATATAAAAAAAATGTGTGTGGGGAAAATTGCACCACTACCGGCTAAATTACACAGTATCACTCGCGTAATGAGACCGTGACGTAATTACCGTTCTGACGCTTAAATACTGGGATAAAAGCTTATTGTAAGCATATTAAACACTATCTTTTGTGCGAGCAATATATTTTTACTTTATTTTTATATCCAAATTTGGTTGAAATTTAAGAAACTTACAGCAGATTCATTCTGTTTCCTACATGTGGGGTAGAGGACCCTAGTGTCAAGACACTCCGTCTTTCTTGTTCCACCCGAAATCAAGGTATTGTGTGTTGATTGGCGAAACTCAACTCAGCGAACACATAAAAAACTTAAATATAAAACCATTCTCAAGTGGGAATCGAACCCACAACCACCATGTGATAATCAGACTCTGTCCAACTCCAAACGCCACTACGGCAATCAGATATATACAAAAAGGAACTGCTGCTTATATAACATATCAGTTATAAGTACTAAAATTGTAAACAAAAAAAAAGTTTGCATATGATAAAAAAAGAATCGTGTTAAAAAAGGTACAGACCTTATGTCCGTAGTGAGATAAAATACAATTATAAAAAAAATACATATTAGTTGGTAAAACAACACAGAATTGAAAGAAAATATAAAAAATGTAAAAAATAATTTGAGATTTGAGAAAAGACACAAAATTAATATCCGCTGTTTTAAATTTAATTCATAAGTGATAGCCATATATTTATTTATTTAGGCCAACATGGTTCAGTGGGGCAGCGTCTGACTGTAAAGCGATGGTTGTGGGCTTAATTCCCACATAAAGAAATGTTTTTTTTTTGTTTTTTTTTTAGCTTCACGCTGTATCCTGCACACAGCAGGAAGGCAGAGGGAACCTAGTGGTAAGACACTCCATTCCCCACTTTCGGCCAAATTCGGAGGCATTGCGTGTTAAGCGGAACTTAACGCCTCGCTTTGCCTCGACACCAGAGCGAAGAATATGGAAATATTAAATATATTTCCACTCCTCGAGTGGGAATCGAACCCACAACCAGTCGTTTGCAGTCACAAACTTCTGCCACTGCGCCACGACTGGCCCCACCAAGAAATGATTATATTTAAATTTTCATTTCTTCCCTCTAGTGCCGAAGACAAAGCGCGTCGTTGAGTTCCGCCACCCAACACGTAATGTCTCGAAAGTGGAGAATGGAGTGTCTCGACACTAGATCTCTCTGACTATCCCGCTATATGGAATATTATTTAATATATGTTACATAAATATATGTACATATACTTATCTTGTATTTTATCTTATCATTTTCGTTCGCTCACTAAAATATAAGAGAAATTCTATCTTCCCGTACTCAATAGATTAATTTAGAAAAGCTAGATTTAGCTGAAGTCATAACATAAATTCGAACAGTGAATGAATAGAGATGCGCTTTGATAGAGGAGCTCGGTACATAAAATATCGTTTAAACGTGAAACGTCGACACGTTCAGGGCTGGCTGTTTGAAATTTGCGAGAAAATTTGTTACATTATTACAAAAGGATAACGAAAATTAAAATATATTTATGATCTTTGATAATAGAGAAAACAATATAATAAGTCACTCCGTTTTTCCGAGACATTGTCTTGATAGTGAAACTCGTTAAATGAAAACCTGAATTGCCTCTAAATATTTAAGTGGGACACATTGCCTTGCCTTTTTTATTTTTTTTGTTTTTAATTTGTTTAATTTTATAATTCATGTAAACATACATAAATTCCGAGATATGATATACTCAATTGAAAAGCTAATATATTTTTATTGTAACTCTTTATTACACTCAATTAACTACATAACTAGAAATATACCAACAGAAATTACAATATATGGTGTAAAGGCGGAATTACCACCATAGCTGATCTCTTCTAGGCATCGCTTACCGTGAAAAGTTCAGAAGACAAAAAGAATTATCATAGTATACAAATTTGAAACATAATAAGTGAAATAAACTTATTAAAAAAAGCTTTTATATTTCTTCTAATACTTTTTAAGATCGTTTGTCTCTAGGTAAGCTTAGGTAACACTTAAAAATTATCTAAAGATCTTTAAAGTGCATACATACATCGTCATTTCCCAGCCCTAATACAATGTAGAGGTAAGTCTCGTGGTCCAAGTTTACACAGACATGGCCTACATGATCAAATAGGACTAAATCTAAGCCCCAGCTATCGGGATTAACTTGGACAGAATTTGCATGGGCCTGTTTGTATAAACGTTTAAGGAGTTTGCTAGGTGTTCGACAATCAGAACTATCGCTATGATCTATATTAATTATGTTCTTATTATTAATTAAAAGATTTAGAAATTTACAAGTTTTTAAAAGGTGTTATTTTCTTAGTTATTGCGTTTTTTTAGGTTCGGTCTTTAGTAGAAGAGTGAAGGAGTAGTGTCTTGAAGGAGTAGTGTCTTGAATTTCTGCCATTCAATACGCAATGCCTCCATTAGCAGCAGAAAGTAACAAAGTATCTTGACACTAGGCTTTCTCTGACCCTGCTATGCGGAAAAAAAGAAAATTACTGTAAACTAAATATGAACTATACTAAATATCCTTTCAACTCTATATAAAAAAATAAAGTAAGTAAATCTGAATACTAAACTTTTTATACCTCTACATGATAATTAATACTCCCTTTGAATGAATTGCAAATTGATTTGAGGAATGTGGAAATGAATGACAAAACTTTTCTTTTCATAAATAATAATATACCGTAAATTCTCTTTTACAGATTCATAAATGCCTTTACTCTTAGCACTGATTGTCGAAATGGTTTTGTTTATGTGTAAATTTCGTTAAACCAATATTTTTTACTCGCATATAAATGCTTTCACTTTTCTTAAGTATTATATCACATTGCTCATAAAATAATAATCGAGGTAAAGCGCGGCGTTAAGTTCCGCCACTTAACACGCAAGCCTCCGAATTCGGCGGAAAGTGGGGAACGGAGTGTCTTAACACTAGGTTCCCTCTGCCTACCCTGCTGTGTGCGGGATACAGCGTGAAGCTACAGCGTGAAGCTCATAAAATGTTAATAGTGAAAAGAAAAATAGAGAATATCAAATAATTCCTTTGTTTTTCTCTAATTTTTTATTTTAAACAGTTTTTTATTCACATTAATCTCAATAGTCTGTAGTTCATATTTACCTCAATTACATTTGTTAGTATGTATCTAAAATAAATGTAACCAGTTCGTATTTTAAATTCAATTTTTTAATAAATTTATTAAATAAAGGATGATATATTCAAATAAATTTATAAAAGAAGCTTTTGAAATGTGGAATGAACATAAAGCTAGCACCGCTTTGGAAGGCAGTTAAAGGCTAAAAAGACGCACAGTGAAAGTCAACAGTCGCTGTTTTCAAATATGAAAATTTAAATTTTATTATTATTTACAATAGTAGTTCGCCTGCACTAAGCCCAAATCATATTAATTCCACACATGTATAACCTTTAAATATTCTTATACAGGGTGGTAAGTCACACTTATGAATATTTTATAGATGTGAATTTATTTAAAAGATTAACACATTTTAACTAAGCTTCATACAATACGAAAGCTGTAAACTGAGCTACATATACTAAGGGTCACGAAGAAGCGTCACAACTTGGCAGACGTCGACCGCAAGTTGTCCTAACGGTTAAGTGTCAAATACCATTTAAAAGCACTATCTAGGTTTTTATAATCATAAATACCATAATACGGATTAGTAATATAAGCAAGATAATTATTGATTTGTGATTAGGGTCAGAGAAAACTTAAGAGTCAAGACACTTCGTTCACCATTTTCCGCTCGAATTTGGGACCAAGCATGTTGGAAAACGGAACTTATTGAGGAATAAATAGTGATTATTTAAGTGAAAATTGACTTACAAAGAACTAATGTATTAATGGACAGTATGAGATGGAAAACAGAGTGTCGAAACACTATCGTATTTGGGCAATAAAAAGAAAAAATAAAATTTAACTATTTTCTCATTTTCACAAGGACAATATAAAAATATTCGGGATGTATCAAATAAAAAAAAATGTAATACAATTGTGTCCACAATAAGTTGAATAGAAGCTAAGAAGCTTCCGCCCTCAAGGCCGCGGCTGATCGTATTTTTACGTAATTCTCGCAACTTTTACAAAGCTAAGCCTGAAACCCAATTTATGGAAATGGAAATATATGAGTATAAGTGTATGAACAAGCGAGAGCGTTAGAGTAAAATAATTTGACTATATGAAGATTATAGAAAAATAACGTCGTGGTGCAAATGCTGACTGTAGATATGATGGTTGCTGGTTCGATTTCTACTAGAAGAGTATATATTTTTAATAAAATCTTAATGTGAGGCCGTCGCGGTTCAGTGGGACAGCGTGTGGCTTGTAACAAGATGGGTTATGGGTTCGATATCCACTCGGACCAATATAACCACCACCACTTTAAATATTAAAGTATTTTGATTTTATCGCTATGCCAAGACAAGCGTGGCGTGGCGTTGAGTTCCACCGCTCAACATATCTCAATATCTCAATTTGTAAGAAAGAAAATGGAAAAAGATATCTTAATACTAGATTATTTTTGCTTAACCTACTAGATAAGAAATCACGTGATTTTTTTTCTATATTCTCTTTATCTATTACAGAAGATAAATTTCACTTTAAACAATATCAACAAGATAACATTAGTTAAATAAAAAACTGCTTATAAATTATTATTATATAAATAAAAGCGCATATCAAATACAAATGCAGGAAAGTTGCTGATGTGTGAATTGCTTGTCGTTAGACGCATTCTACTGTGATATTTATCGTAGCAACGTATAAAGTGTATAGTAAATGCTTTCAAACGAATTTGAAATTGCAAATAAAATTGTTTTGTTTATATCTTGCTGACAATTGAGGTCTTTTTTATAATGTGTAGTATGTTATTGGCCAGAGTGGCCTAGACAGAGACACCGGGCTTTGGGGGAGGACTAGCTATATGTGCTCTGACCTTGGCTTGGAATCCTCGCTTGTGAGGAAGCCGTCAAATGACGATAACGGCGTGGCAAGGGCGCCTCAGGTAAGACTCGAACCACGGCTTGCGACACCGTTTTAGTGGGGGACTTTGCTTCGCTCAGTTCTACGACTTACGACCTAGCTCGGTCTAACTAGGGGCGCTGGTGCCCGGGGCGGTATCGGGCCGTTGAAGGCAATTGAAGGGTTTGATCCTGCCCTATAACTTTATCTATTTTATGATTAAGCATTATAGTAATAGAATAAGGAAGGAATCATAATCGACCTCCAAAAATTCAAAACTTGTACAAATAAACAAATAACATAAGTCATTTTAATAAGCAAGAACTTGTTTTTATTTAGAGGTTATTTAATGTTATCCTCGTGAAAAGTATTTGTAAAACCCTTTTATATTTTTAATAATGTATATTCTTTATATTATTATATTTTGTAATCCTCGATACGATTTTGACACAGTTTTAAGTTAGAGTACCCATCATTTATTTCACGGGCTATATTCTGAAGTCTTTTTTTTTTAAAAAGGAATTAATTAGGATATATTAAATATTTCCATTCCTTGATTGGGAATCAAACCTATAACCAGTCTGTACAATCACAAGTTGTGCCCTCGCACCACAACTAGAATGGCACTCATAGTAACTCAGAGTAACGATTTTTCATTTATTTACAATTATTTCCATATAACATTCATTAAATAGGTAAAAGTGTAAAATATCAATTGCTTTCAGGTTAATAAAAACCATTGCATTTTCATAAGAATTCACAAAAATAAACATATTGCATGTTTAATTCCACTATTTCACGGTTATTATAAAATTTTTCAATTACGTCGATCAAAAATAGCCTGGGCATAAGTTATTATGCGATATGACGTCGAAACTGCATCGTTGCGTGACTCGCGCGTTAAATAATGTGAAGGCATGGAGTAGGCGGGGGGCCGGCTGTTAAACTTATGGGTAATTTTTTATAGGTACTATGAATTTTATAATATTCATATAGGAGTTTATGATAACATATTTATTAATTTTAAAAAGGCCAAGTGCCAGAGTATTTGAATGTTAGCGTGATAGTCTAAATTTTAATTTTAAACCATTAAGGCCGAGACAATTGTGAGTTCGATATCTACTCGGGTAAACGGGTAAGCGACTGGCTCTATAAAAGCGTAAAGATGTGAAACTATATATCTGTAAAATTAATAGTTATTATCCGCATATAATCATAGTTTCAAATTCTCTATTCTATTGAAGAAGATCAAAGTGGAGAATGAAGTGTTTTCATGCTAGATTCTCTCTGACTACCCTGGTATGTAGGAAAACGCGTGAAGCTGCTTTATTTTTTTTTTTCTTTATTTTATTTCACATTCTATAAAAAAATTTTAGCATCTTATATTTCACCTATTAGCAAATACGTGAAACAGAAGATGCTAAAAAATTATAAAATAATACATAGAATGAGAGTAACAATTTTATACGATTTTAGTATTGTGGCAAACAATCGCTTGGCTTAGTAAAACAAAAATGACGTCGGGTCCTTAACTTGACGTTAGGTTAACTTATATTACTTACAAATTAAAAATAAAAAGTTACATATCAAAAGATTTTTAACCACTTGCAAAGTTTAACCAATATGTAAAAAAATATCACAACAAACCCTTTAAAAAATCATTTTAAAACCACTGCCATTCCATACCATAAACCACAATAAACTAATAAAAAAAAAGTGGACGCGTTCAGATAACGTGAACAAATTTACAGCTGCCCCCCGGACTATATTTACGATATCACGCGATTGTATGCAATCACATGCGACATGATGCATTCGCACGCGATGATGGATACCACGATATAAGTTCTATTTTAGCACTATTACTTTTTACAACTAAATTGGTGCCTGATAGCTTTATAAATGCAGTGGCCTATTATTAATAAGGGAAGCTTTGAAAGTTGATGGTGTGGCTTTCTATAAAAAAGGTTTTAAAATTTATAAATAAATTATTTTTATTTCTCTAGTGATAAAATAAATGGTGGCGTTAACCTCTGCAACTAATGACCACGATACATAACGTCCACGATTGAGGTGGAAAGCAGATAATAGTGATAGTTTCTTGACACTAGGTTCATTCTGACTATTCTGTAATATGAATAAAAGATCGAAGTTAAAAAAGTAAAGTTTTATTTTTATTTTCGTAACATATCCCTAGGGAAGGAGGGATCCCTATTTATTTTACCTTATAAAGTATAATGAAATGATTTCGAAGACAAGGCTTATTCTTTTCTCTTACCACTCACTTTTATTCACATCATATTCTTTCACTTTTAAAAAAAATATGAATTATTATTAATTCCTATAAACTTCTTGGACGTGCTGGTCCAGTGGAACGTCATCTGAATAGGCGTTATCAGTTTTGGATTCGATGCTCAATCAGGGGAACGAATATATTATAATATCATTTCTCTACTCTAATAGAACAAAATATTACATTGAATTTAGAAACAAAGTAGAAAAAGTCGTTTAACAAAACTGAATTCTCTCTATCAACCCTAACTAAACTACCCTCCACACAGTAAAATTATAACACATGTAACATGTTTATTTGAGTAACTTGTATCCATATATTGGTCGGCGGGCAGTAGTCAATTGGTCCCGATGTCACGTTCTGTTTGTTTGTCCGGTTTGTTTATTTCACTAATGTTGTTTCCTAATTCTAATTAACGAGGTAATTAGCGCTTGATGTGTACAAATTATCTTCATGCGTGTCACGCGTTATGTGGGAGAGTTGTTGGTAAGGATTTGGTAAAACTATGTTACACTAGAGAAGACGTCTCTTCAAGTTATTTCCTGCATAGTAAAGTCAGAAAGAACTTAGTGCTAAGACGCTAAGTTCTCCACCTTTCACCCAAAATCGAGATTTTTTCTTCTGGGGTTTTGTCTTCTGGGGTCTTCTTTGTGACCTAGATGGGTGGAATGAAAATAATTTTAAATAAATAATTATATGAATTGGGAATCGAACCCAAAACCACACGCTATTACAGTCAGACACTGTTCCACAGAGCTACGGTGGAATAAATGGCATAGTATATATCTTATTGCTTTATATATTTAAAATTTGATAATAATTATTAATTAATTTGTTGAGGAATTAAAATTTAAAAATATTTTAATTAATACAATATTCATTAAAATATCTTGGTTAATATTAAATAAAAATAATCATCTATTCAAAATGTTATTTTCTTTTTATTAGTTAAATAGTTTATCAGTTAAATTTAATAAATCTAACCTAACCTTAAAAAGTTATGTACTGTCTAAGATTTATATGAAATATGTTAAGTTAATTTCCACCAACTGGAAATCGAACCTACATCCGATCACGATTACAGTCAGGCACTATCCCATAATGGTCTCGAATGAATCTTACTTCAAAGATAAATATTTATTAATATACAAAAAAATACAACACATAATCCAAAATACCGTGTCCCATTCTTCAACTATCCAAAAAAGCCTACATTTTTCTAGCCAAATGTTACCTTCTACATAGTTAAAAATATTTGGGACTTCCAGCGAGACCCTTTCATCCATCTCATCTAAGATCCATCCAAAAATACGTAAATTCCAATCTCATACCATCCACTTATACTTAAAAAACCTTCTGAAGGACACGCTCTCGCTCCTCTGTTGGCGGATCGGGCATTAAAAGATAAACACCCTGAATATATTAAATAAGTTGGAGCCGGTATTTATGTAACGATCTACTCTTTATATAAAACTTCTTTGTACCGGCAAATATTTGTTGTTAGTTTAGTTATCGATAACGTAGGGAATTTGCTATGATATTGTAAGCTTTATGGGGTTAAACAATGATTATGGTTTCCCTATGGTAATTTATAGCTGTTATTGCAGGGGTTGGGAAATGATTATATTTAAAATATTTTCATTTCTCCATTCTCTCTCTCCACTCTGGCTTACAGATAAGCGATTGTCACGATTATATATAGCTAAAATTCTAAACATAAACATAATCTTCAATTCTTTTATCGATATTTTTTTTGTATATGTCATGTTCCTCTGATGTTATCAAAGATCTTTGTCTATTATTATATTTCAATTTTATTGGTATTAGGCATGAATAAATAAATATTATACTTATGGGGACGTGTTGAAGTATGATTTATTTAAATAACTTTACATTTTCATTTTAGACATAAATATGTTATTTTTCACATTTTATATGCTATTTTATTATCGATGGACTTACCAGTTCTCAATATCCTCGGTCATGTTCAAACGACATTTTAAATGGTAAGTAAAAGTAAAGTCTTCAAATTCCACAAATTGCTAAAATGAACAGTCACATTTTTTCAATAAAAATTATTGCGTGATGTCTTAAACTTGAATTCATTCCAATACTTAAAGCTAAATCAGTCAATACATTTTTTATATATGTATTTAAAATTAAATCTACAATAGTATCGAGTGTTTAAGAAAAAAATGTCTATAATAAAGTTTACATAAACCTAAGCCGCCAAATCTTCTTTCTTCAAATAGGACTTACCTGTAACAAGATATTATTGAGATTAGTATTAAACATCAAAGGAATATTGAGTGGTATTATTTAAGAATATATTTATGATATAAATGTAGATTTTATATTGTTCTTTTTTTTTTTTTAGCTTCACGCTGTATCCCGCACACAGCAGGGTCGACAGAGGGAACCTAGTGTTAAGGCACTCCCCACTTTCCGCCGAATTCCGAGGCTTGCGTGTTAAGTGCCGGAACTTAACGCCTCGCTCACAGCAGAGCGAAGAAAATGGAAATATTAAATATTTCCCACTCCTCGAGTGGGAATCGAACCCACAACCAGTTGTTTACAGTCAAACGCTTGTGCCACTGGGCCACGACTGTTTTTTTTTGTGGTAAGTAGTTAATTTCATAGAATTGTTTTACCCTATGTTAATATGTAGTTGCTTTATTTCAGAATTAGCGACCCGCTCGCGGCTTCGCCACGTGAACTACCACTTTCATCCTCTATTGCCTATTTGGGATTGCTTTTTTTTTATAGAAGGAGGTAGTCTATATTTGACCTGGGGTCATTATATACGATACATGTAGTGCAATGTCTATATTATTTGATAACATATAGCGATAACTGTTCTAGTAAGAAAACGTACGAAATCTGCTATCATATGATAGTAGATTTCGTACATATATACCATCTGGCATAGTATTATAAACCGGCCATAATATCTTAAATAAACTTTAAGCTTTTTATTTTACAATTGTGTTACTTATTGATATTAAAAAATAGCTTTACTTGCAAATAATCAATGCAATTTGACTTTGCCAGTTTTTTACTTTTCTGCGGGAACTGTTTTGAATACCAGGGTAATTTTTAAAAAAAGAGAGATGGCCTATGTTTGACCTTGCCTCATTAACTATTTTCCTGAGAAAATTCATTCATTTCAGTCAAGGAGTTTAGATCTTTCATTCTCACTATATACTAAACATACATAAGTTTCATCCACTGTTTCAACCTCCTAGGGTTTGATTTTTAATAAAGTAGCCTATATGACCCTGCATCTTTAACAATCTTCTTTACGAATTCCCGTCAAAACATAACAAATAGAAGAGATACAGATTTTTGCATTTTTATAATAATAATTTTAATGAGTGCGGATACGTCTAATACAATGTCAACTATATAATAACAAATGGCGCTACCCGTTGCAGAAAACGTAGTGACATCTGTTGTCATATAGATTATATAAAAGTTTTATAGACCGGTCAAACGTATATTTAATAAATGTTATGCATATTTTATTTTATAATTATTTTAATTAGTGATATTGAAACAAATTTAGCTTCACTCGTGAACTATCGACATAATTTGTTGTTGACATAAATGTTTTTTTTTTAATTTTTTTTTTCTGCGGAAGTTATGTTGAATACCGGGATAAAACCTATCCCATATGTTGCTCTAACCTCTAAGCTAACTCCATACAAAAATTCATTAATTTCTACCTGGTAGATACCGATATACAAATGATTTACTTATATCGGTTTTTTATTTTTTCCAAAAAAACTACATAGGATACCGAGATAAAAACTATCCTATATGTACCTTTATATAGTCATAAGCTATCACCATACTAAAATTCATTCATTTCTATCCAGTAGTTTTTGCGTGATTGACGAACAAATTAACAGACAGACAGACAGACAGACAGACAGACAAAAATTCTACTGAGTGGATTTTTGGCTTCTGTTATCGATATATTAACGCACCCAATTAAAATTTTTCTGAAATTTTTCATGTACAGAATTGACTTTTCTACTCTTTTATTATATATAGAGATTAGCTATAGGAAGAAGAGAATAACCTAATGGAATCCTGGGACTTGTGACCTAGGTATACTTGTATGCTTAGAGACCACTTTCAAATGTGCGTTAATGCTGGCCTCCACTGTCCTAGCTTCTTTATGTATTTAATCAAGTTTATATAATTTCTACTAATTTTCCTTTATACTTATCCACTGTTGTAATTTAGAGTAAATATTGTAATCTTAATCTACTTAGCACTATCTAGAATGTCTAGAATATAAATGTTATTTTTGTCTATGGCCTCTCACCATGTTATAGTCTATGTTTTTTGTCAACTCTCTTGTCTATTGCCGTTGAACCATGAAATGGCATTGTTATAGTATTAAAATATTAAAAATAAAACTAAAAGTGTGTTTCCAATTATATTTTATCTTTTATTTCAACACCCACAATTATTATGTAATCAATACGATAATAATAAGACAGAGATCATCATTTTGCAATGCGACAGCATGTCATTTCAAATACAATTGGTTATGGGTTAGATTCCCATTCGAAGGAATATTACATTTCTTCCTTCGGTACAAGACAAGTGGGGCTTTGTTTTGAATTCAGGCAGAAAGTATTATAAAGTATTATATACATATAAATTTAGTATATAATATATTGATATCCATTGTACATACCAGAAGTGTTGGACACTGATCAATAACAACGCCACAAGTGCTCTGAGTAAGTAACCCTGCGGGCGTTAGTTACTCAACTGAGACTTCGATGTATCTTAGATATATTAGCGCAGATAATATGATTATATCTGTCTAAGCTATTTACACCTTTGTGGCACAGTGTTTACGTATCTGATAGTATATGTTGGTTTCAGATTCTTGTTAGGGGGGTTTTGGTAAGTGTTTTTTTTTTAATAATTAAGAATAAGGTTAAAATGGCCGTCATTGCGCAAACATAACATTTGATTTGAAACGCGATGCTTGTAAGTTCGATTTCCATTGGAGAAAATGAACTGCCACTTCAAGTGCAAAGTCTAGACTTCAAATGAAAAGTAGAGATCAGAGTGTTTTAACGCTAAGTTGTCTTTGACTACCATGCTATGCAGGAAACAGTTGTTTATTTATTACCAATAACTGTTACTTTTTTTCTCCGAAAGCAGCCTATACAGAGAGAACCTAGTGTCAAAGCACTCTATTCACCACTTCCCGACTGAATTCGGGTCTTTGCGTATTGAATGACCAAATGCAATATTGTGGCTTATCTTGTTACCAGAACAAAGAGAAAGAATACCAGAAAAAGTTGTCCCACTGCGCCACGATATCCTAAATTACTATTATATAAATAAATACAATTACTTACAACCTGTAATTATGTAAAATAAATAAATTATGGACTAATATATTGAATATATTATTTAATTATTTATTGAATTATGTTATGTAGTTTATTAAAATTTATTATATTAAATTAACAGGAGACTTTTAATGCTGTGCTTTTTAAAGATTATTTCTTTTACTCGTATCTAGGACATATCACGCATTTTACAAGTGCCCTTTTAACTTATATTTGAGTCACAAGTCCTAAACTGGTCCGAACTCCTCACTTTGCCATGGAATTAAATATTAAGAAATGTCTTTCCATCGAACCTAAGCCATCCTTCATATAGACAACATCTACGAAACACAACTACAGAAATAATAAATAACTCCACGTTATGGTCCAAAGTGACGTAAAATATATCTCATGAAGACATATTGACAATAAAATTCCGGCCAAAAACGTGTAAAGGAAGCCCGTGGTTAGAATATGAACGGCAATAATGTGGCATCGTAAAGTGCACCGTTTTATCACTTTACTTGTAATTAAGTTATGCGTCTACTATAAAGTCGTTTGGTATTAGTGTTTCAATTTTCATATTGCTGTTTGACGCTTTTAGTGCAAAGTAGGGTAGTCAGAGAGAAGTTAGTGTTAAGGCACTCCGTTTTCCTCTTTCTGTCTGATATGGAGATATTGTTGGTCTTATATGTAAATAATCTGAATATTAGAAATGAATGATAATCTGGGCTTCCCGGGAATTTCCAGAGTTAAACCGAAAACTTTGTGACATAGGATCTCAAACTCAATAGGATCAAAACTCAAAAGGTAATTTAAGGGTAAAGTTTCTATGGAAGGTATTTTTTTAAAAAAAAACTCTATGGTTCAAATATTCTCTGCCTTTTTCAGAAATATTGCGTAAAGCGGCAAAATTCAACCTTCACTTTTGTATTTAGCCGAAAAACGTACCAAGCTGTAATGTATTGTCAGATCATTTTAACTAATTAGTTTTAATATTTTTAAAGTGAACACACACTTAGAAAATAGAAAAAGAAAATTTTCTAAATGTTTTTAACTAAATAGTGTAGAAAAAAAATATCTATTTAGACTTTTTGAATAACTAACTAAGTAACTGCATATTTTAAATAATTAAACCCGTACAAAGCACAACTAAATTTAGTTGTAATTACACATATCTATTAGAAAAGTTACAAAACGCTTAATGAAAGCCGCTTAAATATGAAACTCGTAATATCGTGCATTTTGAGTGAACATGAGTAGGTATTTGGCTGACAACATTAGTAATAAGCGAGTTAAATTAGTGCTGGTGGTAAACTTTCTGCTGCAACCATTCCCAGTTTAATTATTCGTCATTTAGTAAAAGCTCAGATGCGTTCTGTTCAGTTTAAATATTTTTTAACAAATTTTAATTTAAAAGGATCTTTTGTTTTTTGCGATTTTTACATAGCTTCACGCGTTTCTCGGATTGCCGGGCTAAACCCCAGTAGACTCTTGAGGTCTGGCATTGAGTTCCGCCACTAAACACGCATAGTATCGCAATGGTGAATATAATTTATTTATATATTCTGAAATTAAGCAATTTAAACCCGATTCATAGCATATATTTTTAAAACTAGAATTTAAAAAAAAAATGTTAGGACATAGTCACTAACTTCACCTGACTGTTTTAATTTATGAAAACAATAAGTGTTTTTAACACTATGTTGTCTATGACAGCTCTAGTGACTGCGTGAGTGTAGCTTATATTTGCTAATAATTAAGAATATTGCCGATTACTTTATTACATAACGTGTTACAAACAGGGGCAAATATTAATTTCTAGTTGGCCCTAAAAAGTCTTGCCTTCCCAGCCTATGATTAAGAATATAGAATGTTTTATTTTTTCATTAAATCATCTGAGGCATCGTCGCGGAAGTGTCTAATTGCCCAATACCATTTTTGAGATAATATTATATTTTATTAATATTTTAACTTATCCGTTTTGCAAAGAGAAAGCGCGGGCGTTAAGTTCCGCACAACCCGAAATGTCGGTTATTTGTGAAAGTGGAAAACGAAATGACAAATATCAAATATTTCAAATTGTACCTAAGCAATTAGTACAAACATCTTTAGTTTTCTAAAAGTAATCAAGAATTCTTAGAAAGATTTACAAAAGTCTACAAAGAGCTTTAAAAGGACTTTTTTGTCAAAGTAATTTAGACATAGACAATATTTTAATATTTTATCCTAAACAATCTTATTTATTTACAGATAAGCCGAATAATCAGAGAGAGACGTCTTTGACAAGTAATAACTTAAGTTTGAAAACTATTCAAATTACCTAATTGGTCTATTTATAAGGGTTTGTAATCTTAAAACCATAGTAGTTCAGTGGGATTGCGCCTGTGTAAATAAATGGTTGTGCATTCGATATCCATCCGGAACAGTATTTATAATTATAACTATCTGAGGCCAGCGTAGCGCAGTGGGACAGAATCCCTATCTGTAAAGCGAAAGTTGGGGGTTCAATTCCCGCTTGGGGGAATGGTTATGTTTAAATTTTTGTTTCTTAGCTGTAGTACCTGAGTTCCGTCAGTAAACACGCCATGTCTTGATTTCAGGTGGAAAGTAAAAGATGGAATGTCTCAAAGTCAAAGTGAAAGTCAAAGTCAAATTATTTTATTCAAAATAAAAAGTTACACGTTTAATTTTTAAGCGTAAAATAGTTTACCGCCGGTTTACTAAAGTTAATACCTCAGACCTGAGAAGAACCGGTGTGAAAATTGAGCGGGGCTTCTTTTTTTTAAACCAATTTTCTTGACACTGGGTGTTATGCATGTAAAATTATGTAGCTGTAAAAAAAACAATTTTACTTATTTAGCCTGGTTAAGAGACGCGGCGTTTAGTTACGTCACTTGTCATCCAATATCTCGAATTAGCCACTCCTAGCCAATCCTGCACTATGCGGTATAAAGTATGAGCCAGTTTTTATTTTATTAGAAATTACAGTACATAATATAAAGCCGACTTTAACATTCCCAAGAGTACTGTTTTGTAAGACGTTGTTCAATTTTCAATATAATAGATAATAAAGCGGTCATTTTTTATATACCTATATGTAAAGTGACAAGCGACTTATGATCAACTGAATAAAATATAATACTAATTAGAACTATTTTGGCCAGACTAGAGGACAGTAGAGGATTACATATTCGAAGCACCTAACTTGAAATTGACTCGAATTCTATGTCTTCTTTAAATCATTATCGTTTTTCTAATTATTACTTAAGACAAAGGGCAGCGTTGAGTTTTACCGTTATATAGTCAGAGAGAGTAGTGTCCGTTCACCACTCCGTTTTCCACTTTTCGCCTAAAATATGGCAGTGGCAGTGTCTTTAGTGGCAGAACTCATCGCCGTGCTTTGTCGTACCGTCATACCAGAGAGATAATCCCAAGTGGGGAAAAAACTTATAACCAATAGCGTTTACAGTCAGATGTTATCACACTGTGCCACGATGCCCTCAAAAGCGATCAATAATAAAATATATTTATTTAAAAGCACACAACCCATATATGGAGGTAATCCCTCCTATATGGCTCAAGATCCATTACAAACACATTAGCTACATCTGCTTTAGCTATTCAGGTCATCTTAAAGGAATTGTTTTTTAATATGACCATTTAGGTCGGGGTTTCGCACCCGTGGTCAAGAAGGTACATACGCTGACTTTGCTGTTTCCTTTATGTGAAAGCGTAAAAAAAGGTTTTTTATTCCGTTTATAGTGGGATATGTTAGTTTTAATATTTGTTCATAATTTAGGAGGGATTTTTGTTTGTTTTACAAAGTGTTAAATTATTTTTTTAATTAGAATAATTTATAATAAAATTATATATCTTATATAACATAACATGAGATGAGACTATAGGTGCGTATTCTGACAGTGCTATTTTGTGTGTTTTGTAGATTCGGTTTCGGTTTCGGATTCGGTTTCAGAATTTCCTATTGTCTCCTCTTTGGTGACAAGATAAAGCGCGGCGTTGAGTTTCACCGCTTATAACGGATTTTATTGTGTATTTTACTTTGTATCGGATTTTTGTGAAAAGTGATTGATTTTGCGAATAGGTGTCTTGACATTAGGTTCTGATAAATGTGTGGCTGCTATTTAATAAAATGTTCATATTTATTTATTTTCTTTAGCTTCACGCTGCATCTCGCACACAGCAGGGTAGGCAGAGGGAACCTAGTTTTAAGACAATCCGTTCCCCACTTTCCACCGAATTTGAAGGCATTGCGTGTTACGTGGCGGAACTTAACGCCGCGCTTTGCCTCGACACTAGAACGAGGAAAATGGAAATATTAAATATTAAATATCTCCGCTCCTCAAGTGGGAATCAAACCCACAACCAGTCGCTTTACAGGCACACTCTGTGCCTCTGCGCCACGACTGGCTCCAACTGACAACTTATCAAAGTACCAAAAATTGTTATCAACCTTTCTACATATAAACACAACTTTAACTATCCGGTAATCAAACCCGTGACCTCTTCCAGTAGACGTGATTCCACAATATCAGTCACTACATTAATACAGGCGTATCAAATCGTTAATTACTGCACACGTCATGTGCCAATCGGTGCCATGTATTATATTATATACTAACTAATTTTGATTTACTGTCGCTTCAAATGTTATATGTACGTCAAATAGAAATGCCTTTTACGAAATAATATTCCATGTGCCCGCCATTCATTAATTATATTATGCGTGGTGGGTTTTAGTTCTCAAATTTAGCCGGGAAGTAAAAAATAGAATGTTTTAACACTAGACTATTGTTGATTACCTTGCGTTAAGGGATAATATAACGAAACAGAAAAAAAAATGCCTGTATAATGGATTTATTAACTGCGGTGAGCAGTTTTCGTTGCCAAATCAAAATTATAGAACATTAAGGAATAGCGTAGTGAGAAAACGTCTGGCAGTTAACTAACGTTACGAGTTCGATTCCCACTTGATGAAACAATTATATTTAAAATATTTACAGTTTTTCTGATATGACAAAGCGAAGAGTTGTGTATCGATATGTAACATGTAATATCACAAATTCGAGTGGAAGCGGAGAACGGACTTTTACGAGGTCCTTTTTATCTGTGCAGAAAAAATGGTTAAGATGAAAAAAAAGACAACTTTTCCATACAATTATAATACTTCACCCGTGGGGGGACGGGTTAGAATATAATTCCCCTACGTCGCTGGGCAGCGTCCTGTAAAAGGCGTGTAGCCCAGTAGCTTGGTGGTAGGAGATTCGTTCTCCGACTGGCTCGCGACCACTATCATGTCAAAGACGAACCGCCAAACATCTGATGATGTATTCCGGTTCGATGGCATGTAAGCCAGCTCTCTCTCCCTACTTCCACCATCCTCATCCTTCTTCCCTCCTTTCCTCCACCTCCCTAAAGCTCGGCAATGCATCCACAAGCGTTCTAATGTTGTGGATGTTGTGAAAGTAACTACTTACCATCAGGTAGTCCCTCTGCTCGTTTGCCCCCCTTTCTTCAATAAAAAAAAAAACGTTCAAAAATATACTTTTTTGTCTTTATTACTTAAGAAAACAACATTATAATATCTATTTGAAACATTAAAATTGACGGTTATCAGAAGTGAACTTTATAGTTTTATCTGATTAACTTTCCCATAACCCGTATCTAACTACCAACTATGCCGTGCAGAGACACCACCTGCGCTACGATACCGTCAACTGGCATTTAATTAACAAATAATTAGTTCGACTCTGGGCGTGTTCTACATAAACGTTGGAACGTAATGTTATATGCTTTAATATGGTTATTATTACGACAAGTTATAGAGGGTGTTCATATTCAATAAGCGCTTAAATGTAATTTACGAAATGGGAATCTGTTTAGTGCTGTATTAATATTATTAGTTATATGTATTTTATATTAGGTGCCAGTCGTGGCGCAGTGTTACAAAGCGACTGGTTGTGGGTTCGATTCCCACTCGAGGAGTGGAAATATTTACATATTTCCATTTTTTTCGCTCTGGTGTCGAGGTAAAGCGCCGCGTTAAGTTCCGCCACATAACACGCAATTCCTCCGAATTCGGCGGAAAGTAAGGAACGCTATCTCACAACCTTTCAATGGCCGCAATGTTAGACTGTTTGAGAGTTATTAGAAAAATATTACAATCATTTTGATTTTTAAAACATTATTGTCGATAATTATGTAGTAAGAATGAAAAAGGGCGTGCTCAGGTGGTTTGGGCACGTCGAGAGGATGAGTGATGGAAGAATGGTAAGAAAGATATACGAAGTAAAGGTAAGTGGTAAGAGATTGCAGGGGTTGACCTTCGAAAACACAGTATTAAAAATACTGGAGGGCGTGTATGAAGAGGTTGAGGACAGTGGACGAGGCGAAAAAAAAATGCAGGGATCGTAGCGTTTAGCGCCTCGTTCTATCTGACTACTGAGCAAAGGATACAGCGTGAAGCTAAAAAAAATATGTTGCCTTGCAGGGTTACGGGTTTGAATTTGTATATATTTATGAATATAGTCGGTCCTTCGGTTTTTTATTTTGTCACCACAACGGAGATAAAATGAAAATAATCATTCCTCGATCGGGGGTCGAACCCACAACCAATCATATATATATATCAAGTCAGCCACTGTCGCGCATAGCTATAATGGTCTCTGTATCATATTTTCAAATATCCCTCCCGTACATATCAAAATCACATTAATTATTCATCACTCCACAATAACTTTAACAATACTTCCTTTTATATTATATAAAATATTTAAATTGTGGTCACTCAACCCTTAAACAGAAATGAAATAATATATTTCACATTAAAATTCTTATTTAAGTTGTAAACAGTTTTTCGAGTCAAAGGAAGAACTCATTATGAACAAAATTAATAAGTAAGGAACATTTTACGCAACGCGAGAACTGTTCATTAACTTCCCTATCAAAACTTTAAGCTTTGGATCCTCGGAAGCGATTCATGTGTAAACATAACGAAATTTGAACGAGAGTGTGGTGTGTTGGTGTGTGATGGGTTACGGTCTTTAGGTGACGGTGGTAGGTTCAATTTCAGAGAGTAAAATTGTTTTTATTTTTAACTACGGTACGGTAATACAAAGCTAGTAAGGTAAAATAAAGCACCGCGTTGAGTTTCGCCACTTAACACACAATGTCTTAAATTCAGGTGTATGGATAGTGAAGAATGGAGTATCTTGAACTTCTTCTTATTTAAACAAACATATAGGAAAAAGATGTCCGTACATAGCGACATTAGTTTTTTTGTACGGAGTGTTATGTCACTATGTTTTTAGATTAATTAAATATAAGGGAACAATAAATTGCAGCATTTAATAACTGCTTTTGAATTTTCTGAAGAGAGAGAGAGAAAATGTACTACAAGGTTACTGCAGTTTACAACCATTCTATAAAGCGTGTTGTTGTTAATGTACGAATGAACGAACAATGTTATAAATCTATACCTAAAACCTACCTAAAACAAAGAACGGCCTGGAGTTCTGCCACTCAACACGCAAAATGTCTCGATTTCAGGCTGAAAGTGTAGGACGGAATATCTAGACACTAGGTTCTCTATAACTACCCCGCTACACGAGAAGAAATGTGAAGCTAGAAAATAGGAACCGCCTCCTTGCTCTGCATGGCGGGAGGACCTGAGCGAAGTACGTATTTAATGTTATTACATGTTAAAAAACGTTTGAAAGGCAAGCACTTAACACTAACATAACACTTAAAGTTTCATAACCTATGTAAGTCTATGGGCACTTATTGACCATTTAATTACCATTTATTCAAAAACTACAATTACAATTGTCACCAAAAAACTTCACAGCACACAAGACACTGTGCTCGATATCCCTGCCCTGTGCTCGATATATCTGCCAATTTCAAAGGTCTACTGCAAATAGGCCAGGAAGAGTTAAACCACAACGAAACACACTTTTGACCAGTAATAGGAAAATAAAAAGAAATACTCCCAATAAATATGTTCAAGTCAATACTAACCTTTTTATACTATAAGTAATTCGTAAATCTACTTTACATAACAGTTTGTCTTATTTACTTAAACAATATAATATATTTTATGAGTATTGTATAAACAAGTGGAATAATACATCTAATATTCCGAAGAACTTTCTTATATTCATGTTTATTTTGTTGAAGTTTTTTTGTTGTAACGTCAATTTCCATAAAAGTGTTACGTTCAATTTTGTTTACATGTGAGAGAATAGTTCGAAATATATTAAGTACTAGCTTTCCGCTCGCGACTTCGCCGCGTGAACTACATGTGTATTTCATCATATTGCAACCTTCGGTGGTGGATTTTTGAAAAATAATGTAGCCTATGTTTAATCTTGAATTATCAACTATATGTATTCCAAAATACATTTTACAATCGGTCAAGTGGTTTAGATTTTTTATATAAACTTTCATCCCCTATTTCAACCCTCTAGAGGTTGATTTTAGAATGGATTATTAACTACTCTCATTCTGAATTTCATCCAAATCGGACTGGCAGATTAGCCTTAAAAGCGTGACAGACAAACAGACAGATTTTCGCATTTATAACATAAGTTCGGATGGAGGTACAGTGGAAGATCGTCTGACTATTAAAAAAATAGTGAGGGCCTGGTGTCAAAACACTACGTTTCATGCTTTCAAATATTGCGTATTCAGTGATGAAACTCGACGTCGCGATAGTCTCAGATACCAGACCAGAGAAAACGCTGCACTTTTTCTTACCACCATATTGCAAGGAAAATCCTCCTGAGCCAATATTGAACTGCGACTGTGCCACCATAGTGTCTACGAAAAACATCAACAATTATCGAGTTGAGTTAATGACTGACTTTTAAAATTTTAAGTATTATTCACTCACTTAGGAAATTGGAAAAATATGTTAAAAATATTTAATTATATTGATATACCTAGCATTCTCTCTTTCTAAACGACTATTCTTAGAATAAGCTTCGCGTAGCACAAGTTTGTATAAAGTGTATAAGAATTTTGCCCAATAACAGAACGCATGGTTTAGTAGTCACAATGCTTAGACTATTTTCAAGAGGCGCGGGTTCGAATCCCCCTGCGTTCAAATTTTTATACGATATGTTAAAATATCTTTTTTTTTTAACATGACATTTTATAATGCATAAATCAAATCGTAATTTATAATTTCGATATACTCATTACCCGTACGTATCAACAACAATTTCATATTAAAAAGAACCAAAATCTGTAACAAACAAGCTAAACACCTTTCAAACGAGTTAGCAGATTCAAATTAGCGTAGACCGTTGTAACCGTTTCATTACCCGCCGATTACATCTACGTGACGCGGCTGCGGGACGTTGACATCGCTTTGCCATTATTCGAAAATGACTCTGTATTACTCCGCCTGAAATCTGAATACGGCCGCAGTACTGTCGACATTTGTACCTTAATCTGACAGAATGGGCTGTTTAGTTGACAGCGTGAGCTTTTGCAGTATCCTATTATACTAAAGAGTAGGCAGAGAGAATATAGTGTCAGACACTCTGTTCTTCAAGTTTTAAATCAAATTGGTGACATTGTTTTTTCGTGCTCACTGGATCTATGAAATAAAAATTAATTACTTTACATTAGTGCGGTTATTTAGAGAGGTTTAAAAAATCATTATGAGTGAACTTATTTATTAAACATTATTTAATTTAGTTTGTGCCGTTTACGAAACGTAGATTATAGCGAGGAAGTTTATAAGTTATCATTATACATATGTTTGCTGACCGTAAATGCAGTTGTAGGTTTTATTTTCACTCGGAAAAATGACTATATTTAAATTATTTCTATTTACCGCGCTGGTGACAAGACAATGTGTAGCGTTGAGAATTTCACCAATCAACACGCAATCTCTCATTTTTGAGCTGAAAATAAAGAACGGAGTGTCCTAAATTTAGTTTCCTTCTACCTAGGTACTCTGTCTGCCGCTGAGGCTAACAATTTTTCTGACAGTTTGTTTATTTAGTGTAGAAAATATCTAGCATTTTACAAGTACAAATTTAACTACTATTTCCGTCTACAGAGAACAAGAATCTATTCAAGTAAAAAATATTTCTTACTTAACAAAAAAGAAAATTAAAATAAAATTTACAATCAAATTCATCCGATACAAAAATATAACACAAATTCCATCAACTCAGTCACTTGCCTCACACAAAACAGAACGATTATTATCTCCTAAGATATTCCCAAACAAAATATACAACAAAAACAAAAGGATTTGAAAGCGTAAGGTGTGAATTTTAAGGATATTTTATATAAAGTTGTCTTCACAATGCGTCGGGGAGTTGACAAGAGAGAGAAATTCATGCTCGTTTCTTGCACGGATCTGACAAAGAACGGAAATTTTCGAGCCACTGGAGCAGACGAGCCAAGGAAAATTATAAACTTGATTCTGTAGGCTTTATACTAAAAATGATGAATAAATTTCATCAGATTATTTAATACTGATAGAATAAATTTATCTTAATTTGACTCTGGAATTATTTGAGAGAATATTTTGATTTAACCTTTTATATATTTTTATTTTCATAATTTATTGTTGGTGTTATTTTGTGCTAATGTAATTTTATGAATGTTTTTATATTATTTTTTTTTTAAAGTCATCGTGGGAGTGAGTTAAAAATTTTTTGTCTATGTTCCAATGATCAATATTCACTAGCGAGAATATTGATTTAAGAACTAGCTTCATGCTTTTATGTATAAGGTATAATGAGCTTTGTGTCAAGACACTCCGTTATCCATTTTCGGTCTGAAATTGAGATATTGTGTGTTAAATGACGAAACTTAACACCGCGTTTCATCTTAGGTAGAACGGAGAAATGAAAAGAATATTCTTCCGTGTAATAAGCTCGCAAGTATCACAGTTACTGAATATTGGTATTCAAAATAATATTTTTATTTTCCTGGCCTGCTTAAACAGATAATACCGTTAAGGTCTACCACCATCTCTACCACATGTACATCATAGAAGTAAAGTAGAGAAATTCATCTCTTTCTATCCTACAAATATATTACAAGTTGTATGAAAAAATTCAACAACTACGAAATTTTCAACTTTAATTGGGTGAGTCGCTTCCGTAAGGGCCATGGGCCTCAGCTTTGTTACATTGTGTCCTGACTTCACTAACTAGCTTATCTTTTTTAGGCATTTTGTCATCATGATTGCTTTGAAGTTAGGAACATCCTTTTTAAGGAAATGCTGAAATAGCTAAGTTTTAAGTGCAAGTACAGAATCACAGACAAAGGTGGGTCCTCATACGCGTCTCGTTCTGCGGCTTAGCGACTGAGTTCACTTGAGATGCGCCGTAAGAAAAATATGAAATCTTTATTTATTGTTTCGTTATATAGTATTTTTAAATACATTCATGTACCTGTAGAAAAAGGAAATTCACGCTTCGCATCACTCCGTTTTCCACTTTCATCTAGAATCTAAGATATTTGTATGTTTACGTGTCGAGTGGCGGAACTTAACGCTGGGCGCTATGTCTAAAGCGGAGAAATGTAAATAACTTACATATAAACATTTGTTCGGGTGGGAATCAAACCTATAATTAATCACATTTACAATCAGACACTCCCCCACAGTGTCAAGATGACCACCAGGCACTAGTCTAAGTTTTACATGATGCATCGAAAGATACATATCAAATGTCAATAAATATTCCTGTAGAATATAAGCTAATAATTATTATTCTTTATAAAACAAATGCTTAAAGAAACTCCAATATATAAAAAAACCCAAACAAAACACACTAACGTAACAAAAAGTTGACTCTACCCAATAAAAGTTGCAAAGTATAAAAGCTTGAAAAAAAGCACATCGTGAAAACATAATCGATTTTTATGAACCCTCACTGTAAAATCGGTTCACTGAGCTGTTTAATATGTAAAAGGCATTCAATAACATTCATTCATTGAATGGAAATGATTCCTCGCAAATCGGCCTAAGGACTTTCAGTTGGAGATCTCTGCCCATCCAACTTCCGCCTCCGGAGGCGACTTGTTAGCGATGAATTAGAACTTGTCTCACTTGGACTATGTACTTTAGAGTATAGTCCGTCTATTCGTAGAGCAAAATGAAGCTTATAATTTAGAAATATAGGGTTTATATAAGATTTTTTATATAGATATAAGTTATTGCAAAGTTGTATAAAAAGTAGAAACTTTAAGAGAGTAAAGAAAGTTTTTAAATGTATACTGGACTTATAAGAATTAATCTTTTGAAGTGTACATATATAAAATTAAATTTATTAAGTATAATATTAAAAACAAAATAGATTGAATGAGTTGGATTCAAATACGAATTAATAAATATTTATAGTATTAAATTCTTTTAGTGGCCAGTCGTGACGCAGAGGCACAAAGTGTGACTGTAAAGCGACTGGTTGTGTGTTCGATTCCCACTCGAAGGTTGGAAATATTTAATAATTATATTTTATGGCGCTATGTTCCGCCACTTAACACGCAATGCCTCCAAATTCGGCGGAAATTCCCTCTGCCTACCCTGCTAATATAAAAAAAAACAATTAAAAGCTATTATATAATATTATTTAATTTACAATATTAAACAATTACCATTTAAAATCATAACAAGAATCCGTATTCCACAACAACACAAATCGCACAACCGTTTCGTGTCACTTCGCATGACACGACGCAATAAACTATATTTGTCAAAACAACTAAAACTTGCTAAATCTAGTGACGATTAATCAAAGTGAAATGAATGTAACACATCACACAGAGTTCATTGTTTAGAATTATTTTCTAATTCCTCCATATCTGATTGATCCCGTTATTTATGGCATAACCGCGGAGTTAACAAGCTTTGTGCTACGAATGGCGGTCTGTCATGCCATTTTATAGTTATGAATGTTTTAAAACATGTTTTTTTCATTTTCAGTCCCTCTTTAGCATTTTTTCAATTAAGATAATAAGTAGATATGATTTTTTTTTAAAATTGCTATTTGTTAGGCTAATTTGAAAAATGTTTTGTTATGGTTTAAAGCAAAGTTTGATTTTTTTTTTGTTTTCAACCTCATATTTTTTCTCTTAAGAAGTAAGTTGTAAGATAGAAAGTACTTGTAGTTAATACACTCCGTGAAATTGTGTTTAAAGTGGGGAACTGAATTTTGTGATCGGTGATGAACACTAGAGTGGTGAAAATTTAATAATTCCCACGAAAGAGTTCGAACCTACAACGAATCTATTTTACAAAAAAACTGTACTAAAGTGGAGAAAGGAGTATTATAAAACTAGGTACTCTTCGACTGACCTGCTATGTGGAAGTAAGCGTGCAACTGTATAATTTAATAAAAAATTTAATAAAATCCTCAAATAAAGTTAAATATTTCAATAATAAATACTATGTACCTTATATATTTTCCTGTATTTTGTGACACTAAATTACTTTCTCATTTTAGTGGCAATAAAACCGTTCTCAGTGTCATAACCCGACTAACTACAACATAAACATTGCGTACTGTCAAATACGTCCCCAATGAGGAACATCAGCTCCTCCCATAAAATTATGGTAAATAATTACTAAATTTTATTACGGTATTAAGTTTTGTACCTTATAGTAGAGTAGACAGAAAAATCATAGTGTTAAGACATTCATTATCCGCTTTTCTTCCAAATTCGTGATATAGTTAGTTGAATAGCGGAACTTAGCGCCGCGCCTTATCATACCATAGCAAAAAAGGAAGGAGTTTTTCGTAGTCAGATACAACCTAGCGTCTAGATAATCCGGTCCCCATTTTTCTCTCAAAATCGAGACATTGCTTATGGAGTAGCGGAGCTTAACGCCACGCTTTTCTCGGCTTTCCAGGCCTTGCTCTCGGATACCAGAGTGAAGAAATGAATGAATAACTAACTTGAATAAATAGAGGCCAATAATGACGCAGGGGCACAATGTCTGACTGTTTGTGTGTTCGAACCCACTCGAAGAGCGGAAATATTTAATATTTTCATTTTCTTCGCTCTGGCCTCGTAGCAAAGCGCGGCGTTAAGTTCCTCCACTTAACACGCAATGCCTCCAAATTCGGCGGAAAGTGGGAAACGGAATGTCTTAACACTAGGTTTCTTCTGTCTACCCTGTGTGCGGGATATAGCGTGAATCTAAAAAAATAATAAATAACTTTTTATCATTTTTAGACCTACATAGTATTATGCCATCAATTTTCAAGCTTAGTGCAAAATAAGTAGGACACAAAAAAACAGGCAGAAAATATCTAAAACCTTTAAAGGTAAGCTGATTATAATTCTGGGCAAATTAGACCCAGTGATTGATTTGAGGATCATGCCGTCCCGACCTAATAATTTTAAAAGCCACATCATAATAATATTACTATTTTTTTATTTTATTATTATTATTAATTTTCTAAGTGGTTATTATATTTGAGATGATAATATAGTAGAATAATTAAAAAAAAACATTTTTGGAAAAACTTTTGTTGAATTAATTAATTTACTTAATGTAAAGTTAATTTTAGTTACTCAGGTACTAAAAATATCCTTTTAGGTTCAATCTGTATTAGAACAAAAGGAATACGGTATGAATAAATTATAATTAATATCATATATCTTATATTTATGTTAAGGGCTTATTTTACTTATTAATGCAAGCTTGTACGTAGGTTATTTCTAATTTTCTGACGCACACCGCTTAATCTTAGTTGGATAGCTTAATTATAATCAGGATGGGTGTGGGTTCAAAGCTCATTTGAACTAATTAAGTTTAAAATATTATCATCTTTCTGCTCTAGTAAGATAAATTACGGCAGTCAGTTTCTCCTTTAATTATAGTATGTCTCGATCTTGGGCAAAAAATGAAGAACGGAGCCTTTTAACACTATATACTTTCTCATTACCCTACTACGCGGGAAAGGCGTGAATATAAAAAAAACTAAGCTATTTCTCTTCGCCTCTTTACTTTTAAAAGTTACAATATGTTGAATGATATAGAACTCGAAATTTCAAAGAGATTTGAATACATAACAAGCACACAATTGTGCCACGGTGATATTCAATACATTGTATAATTCACAATTATAATTCAACTATATGGCATGTTATTTCCATATTCTATTATTAGTAGTAGCTTGAAATGATATTAGCCAAACATAGCAGTCGTATCTGTTTGCACATCGCAAATCATTAGAGCGATCCAATACCATATTTTTATTTTTTTTTATTAAATACTCAAACACTACACACACCTGCTCTCGTATCCTTTTTTCCCTTAATTCTTTGATTACAATTCTTAAATTACATTGACATGGTACTCAAAACTAAAATGACGTTTTAAATTAATTAAGCGAGTATTACATTTACTATACTTATTTCTACATTTAAATGAACTCTTAATTAAGACAATATAAAACTTTGAACATATTATTTTTTGTATTTTTTTACAGCTACATACGTATTTGTATTAGTTTTACAAATTTAGTTACATTATAAAATATCTAAGTCTAGGTTTTTCGGTAAGGAACCAAAATTTAGTATTTCAGCCTGTTCGAGCTCTCATTTAAATCATTAACATTATTCAAATGTATAAATTAAAACGTTGTTAAATGTTTTTATTTATAAACTTGTTGAAATAAAATAAACACAAAATATTAAGGAAAGTTTACTATAACACAATAGTCAAAACTGCCTTTAAATCGGTTAAGCCGTTATAGAAATTAGTGTGCACAAAGGCAAGAGCACACAGACAAATAGAAAAACATTTTAAAAAAATCACACTTTTGAGTCTTATCACATTTATAAATGGCCCTAATTGTAATTTTGTGCCCCTAATATAATTTTATTATACGTATAGATTTCATGTTATATTGATTGTACATTAGTAGAAAGTAATACACTAATGTACTGTTAATGTGTTTCACTAATATTTGTGTTGTTTCTATATCTTATAATTCGTTCTTTTGTAGTGAAACTTACTTTAATAAATTGATATGAGAATGATATTCAAAGAATACTTATCGAATTATGGTGCAATAACACAAATCCATACTTATATTATAAATGCGAATGCTGTGTGTTTGTATGTCACGCTTTCACGGCTAATCTACTGGTCCGATTTACATGAAATTTAGAATTAAAGTAGTAAAAATGACAGGGTCTAACATAGGCTACTTAGTTTTTCAAAAATTTACCTCTAAAGGGTTGAAATAGGGGATGGAAATTTATATGAAAAATCTACACCGCTTGACCCGTTGTAATGAATTTTGGCATATGTATAGTTGATTATCCAAGGTTAAACATAGGCAACTTTATTTTTCAAAAATTCACCACCCAGGGTTGCAATATACCGAAACAGCCACGCAGATCACGCGGGCAGGCCGCGAGCGGGCCGCTAGTTAATAATAAATATTTATCATACACTTCAGTATCGTAGTTCTTAGGAAAATTGTAAAATTGTAAGCAAGTATTAAATGCAACAATAAAATTACGTATTTTTATGTATTACTACAACTAGTAATACATATATTCTGATAAAATATTAGGATTAGTAATGCAGTGGGGTATTTAATCGTAACGCAACTTATTAATAATCTCCCCCTGTTATGATATAAGTAGCGAATAAAAGTAACAAAAATATTCTAAGGAAAAGTACACTATTTTAAGTCCATCGTGACAAAGAAAAGCTAGTAATTTTGTTTCTGTTCCAGTTACTAAAAACGCGGCGTTGAGTTCCACCGTTTAACAAGGAACATTGAGACGTTTAAAATTCTTTATTTATTTTAATTCATGCTTAATTCTGCGTAACAATTTTGGATGAGGGAATATGAGTCAGGTAAAAAGTAATAAACGGAGTGTCATGACACTAGATTCTCTCTTCCAACCTTGCTATAGAATATAAAGCATAAAATGTCAAAGAAAAATAGAAAATAAACAGCAAAATTGCCATTGTCCACCCCCGTTCCGGAACCAGTCAACCACATAATACACGCCATATCATAACTTTGACATGATATAAAGATATAAGCCTCTATGAATATTTAATGTGACATAGCTGTCAGGTTCGCGTAAGTTGTGACAGACTTTGTTGGGTAATGAGCAATTCTGTTACGCAGCTTATTACAGGCAGACAATTTACAGCCTTATTACCGTATGTAAACTAAATATGTGTAATATACATATATTATGTAGTACACAGACATTTGGGGCCAGTTGTGGCGCAGAGGCACAAAGTTTGATTGTAACGCTACTAGTTGTGGGTTCGATTCCCGGGAAATATTTAATATTTCAATTTCTTTCGCTCTGGGGTGGGGCAAAGCGCGGCGTTAAATTCCACATTGCGTGTGAATTCGGAAAATAGAGAACACAGTGTCTTAGCACTAGGTTCCCTCTGCCTAACTTGGTGCGTGCGGGATACAGCGTGAAGGTATCTTTAATATACTATTGTATTATTTATAAATTATTTTTTAACATCACTTATAATAGCTTCGTACATTTTTTGGCATAACACAGTAGTTGAGGAGAACATTCAACATTTAAGATACTATTTTCTCGACATTCTGTTAGAATCCTAGACCTTTTTTACTAGAGATCTATTTTACAAAAAAGGGCATAAAAAATAGAAAAGAGGGCATAAACAAAAATAATTAAATTATAATCATTTCTTCGAGTAAAAACCGAACCTAGAACCAATCGCGAGTCAGAGGCTGTATCATTGCTCCACGACGATATTACATCAGTCTGTTTGTCTGTACTCACAAATTTCTGAGATGTACCCTCTCAGGCTCTTCCTAAAGGACAATAAATCTATATATCTATAAGTTTTTGTAAAGATCTTGATTCGAACACAAACCTATCACACACAAAAACACATCACCACTGTGCCTCGATGTTTTCAACATAGAAAAATGGGCAACATAAGTAAAAAAATGTAAAAGTTTCCAGCCAATTTTCTATTTAAGTCAGGCTAATGAGCCGGTGCCGTGTCGCGTTTGTCGACAGACTACACAAATTTATCTACCGTCAGATTAGACTGATTCCAGCGATACTACGTAAAGTTGGGAGAGAAAGTGCAAATTGCATGGAAGATACTGATTATATTAAGAAATTATGTACGTTACTTTCCTTTTTGGGAAAGCTAATGGTAATTTTGAACATATATGGCACTTTTTCTACAGATTTAGAAAGGATTATCATCAAAATAAATATATATTTTTTATGTGAGTTGAGGTCTCTTACCTGGGTATGTTTGTACGGATATTGTATTAAGAAATTAACTTTTACTCGAGCACATTTATATATATCTTATATTTTACGCTGTGCAAAAAACTTAGTAACCTGTATAAACCACCCAATTGTGACCCGTGAAATACGTAATAATGAATAACCAGGATAAGACCTAAGACAAAACATGGCGCTAAGTTACGCCACACAATCTGTGAAAGTAGATAAAGAGAAACAGACTGACTTGACAGTGGGTTCTCTCTGACTACACCCTACACTTTTCGCTTATTAAGTATACAGTATATATGACATAATAACGGATACTGTATTTTAGTTCCACGCATTTCCTCGCTTAGCGAGTAGTCAGAGAGGACCTAGAAGCCAAACACTCCGTTTTCCACCTAACACTTCACTTTATCTGATCAAAAAAGAAGAAACTACTTCGAACTATACCCACGACAACAATTCAAAACAGACATTTCTCAACTAAATCACGAATAATCAAAAAATAACATAATAACTACCAACCCTCCGTCTAATTTGAATAAAATCATTAACAATTTCCTTTAAAAATAAACAACCGTTTCATAAAAACTTAATTATCCTAAAAATTCAACATTAAATTCTTCCAATTACTTTATGATATCAAAGACGAATTCGAAACGCCTTTACATAATTCATTTGATTTGCAACTTTAAAAACCGTTCGAATAAACTGGGATACAAGACTCGACGGGATTTACTAGAGATTAATTGATACAAAAAACACCTTGCAAAAGTACCGCCTTTGATCGGGCATTGGAAACGTAGAAAATGGAAATTCTACTTCAATAGGTAAGTCGTATTAAGATGGAACTTGCTATATTATAATGTATATATACAAATAAATAAATTAGGAGTGTCTGTATGTATTATTAAATTAACCGATTTTTACTAAATGTCTTTTAGTAAATAAAATTTTAAACATATGGGGTACAAATACTATATGAATATTTTTTTAATTTTTAACTGTCTGTCTGTTTGTTCAGCTTATCTTTAGAACGTCTATACCGATATTGATGGGACTTGCAATGCCACATACCTAATGTAATAAGACGTAACTTAGGACACTTTTATTTTAATACAGAATTATTATTTTTTGTTAAGCTCAACTCGGACAAAGTATGGGGCATAGCTCAGTCTATTTTAAAAAGAATAACTCTTTGTAACATTTTTAAGATATCAAATGTAAGATAGGACTTTAATTGATATTAAAATAGCAAAGTCGACTACAATTTGATTCATTTGAATATATGAATAATAACAAGACAGATGATAAGAGCCTATCGCGGCGCAGTGGAACGGAGTCAGACTGTAAGTGTGATTGTTATTGGTTCGATATTTAAAGTAATGAATATAGATTTTTTTTGTATTATTTTTATTTCTTTGCCCTGATAAGGTAAAGGGTAGTGTGGCATTGAGGCCTCTCATCACCCAGTGACTCGAATTAATGGGGAACGTAGTGTCATAACATTAGAATCTTCTTTCATTGCTTAATTGGAAAATATTTGACGGTTCTCTATGTCTGTAAACTTCATTGTTTTTAAAAGAGATGCTTGCATCAGAAACATACTCGTTTTCAATATGTTGAGAAAAAACAACAAGCAATCTGTCTATAATGGGACATTCAATTAATATTTATGAAAAATATAACATACAAAGCTTCAGGTTGTATTGCTTGGGGGGGTAGTCAGAGGGAATTAAAAATATTAATATTAATCAAATATTTATGAAGCATATTATTTAGCAAAACTAATTATTTACTTAGTTTCACTGTAAAACATTTTAAAAAAACTTCAAAAATATGAACGCTATTGAATTCGAACTCGTGCTTATTAGAAACCGTCAAAGCGCTCTAACCACTAAGCCATGCGTTCCACATAATTATGCATTATGTGTTGAAATTGTTATACGTTTTAAAAAAAATGTATTTTTTTAACTCTCCGTTCTTTCTGTGTACAAATGTGTGTTAAAATTCGTTTCTCTTTGTTACGAAAAAAAAGAAATTGTTTTTTATTTAGCTTTAATCTACTTTGATGAATTTATTACTACTGATAGGTACACTATCGTTAATAGACTTCGCACTATGCTAGCAAAATGATGCCTAAAACGTAACGATAAAAAATATTGTTTTCTATAATAAATACACTTGTTTTTTTAAATATCAACTTATGCTAAATATTCTATTACCGAATAATAATTCTTAAACGATAAGAAATGAATTAATGATTCTCTAAACAAAAAAAACAAGGCAATTCAATCGTTTTTAGGCTTCACGCTGTGTCCCACAGCAACCTAATGTTAAGACACTTCGTTCTCCACGCACCGCCAAATTTGGAGGCATTGCGTGTCAAGTGGCGGAACTTAACGCCGTGCTTTGCCTCGACAAAAAAGCGAAAAAAATGGAAATTTCAAATATTTCCACTCCTCGAGTGGGTATCCAGCCCACAACCAGTCGCTTACTGTCACACGTTTGTGCATCTGCACCACGAGTGGCCCCAATGGCAATTCAATCTAATCTCTAGAATATTATAATGCAAATAATTTCACTACAAACGATGCAATCCGATGCACTTCTCATTTGCTATACTCCACCTATATCATGCAAATTACATAGAATGAAAATGATTACATAGAAAATGTGTTTCAGAGATGTTTACTCGTAGAGAGCGATATGCGTTCACCTAAAGCAATAATTTCGCTGGTTTAATAGGCTTAGTAGCGAATGTTCATTAAGCCTTTAAACAGCCTCGATTTGTGTTCGTGTTGATTATTGTCGGAATAATCTGCGGTCATTTGCTAACTAAAGATGTTTGTGATAATTGTTTTAAGGGAAAAAAACAAGCAGCTTCATGCTTTTCTTTATAGCAGTCAGAGAAATCTTAAAGTTAAGACATTTTGCTGTTTTTCCGCTTGAAATCGAGACATTGCATGTCTAATTTAATCGTGTCACATGTAGTAATACCGCACCTTGTCTAACAGTAGAAGCCATCGTGCCACAGTGTAGTGTCTAATTGAAAAATACGATTAGTTATGAGTACGATTTACACTCGGGGAAATGATTATAGTTAAATTATTTTCATTTTTCCACTTTGGCATGACGCGGTGTTGAGTTCCGCCACTAAACTCACTTAGCTCAAGTCTCGACTTCCAGTTGAAAGTGCACTTGATTTTACGTTTTTCACTACCATGATATGCGGAAAAATGCGTGAAAATGAAAAAATATATACAAGCAGTTAAGAACTATAGGTAGTTATCACCAGTTTGAAAAAAAGAACTGAGAAAATCCATTTAACTATCGTCCTTTTAAAGCTAATTTCTATAATAAGTAAACTTTAATATACCTTTCTATACTCATTTAGAACGTAGAACTAATTTAGAATGATATGAGATATGAAATACCTCTAATTCCGTGGTGAAGCGTAAAGCGTGTTGCTTACGCCAATTAGTCTCCAGTAAATAACACTAATACTGCCAGAGTTATGTGCGGGATAGATTAAATTCACAATTATTTACTGTAATCAAGTAATAACTGTTGGATTTACCAGTCGGAGAGCAACTAGTGTTGAGTCACTCCGTTCTCCATGGCAGGAAGCCCTAAATCGGAACAATCGCACTTCGGGGCAACGAGCGGAAATCCTATCTACAGCGCATTATGTTTACAGTCAAACACGTTTTTTTGGAGATACGTTGTTTTTTTCTTTATACTCTCCATCAGATATACGAAATGAATGCAGTTTATATCCACCGCGTATATAATCTAAGTCTTTCTAATTTCACCACGATGATGACAGAGTAAATAAAACATAATTATTAAATACAAAAAAATACCAACAAACCGTATAATAGAATTAGAATTTCATATTTATAACAGTCCATGGTATCGACTAACCTCCAAAACCGAAACATGTCACAAGAATCATAGCTAAATTACTAAGCTAAGCAGGGTAGACAGAGTCCTAGTGTCAAGACACTTCGTTCACTTTACGCCAGAAATCGAGATACATTGTTAATTGTGACCAAGCGGAGAAATAAAAATAATATATAACAACTTTCCTGAATCGAATTCGAAACAAATCGATCCCACAACCTTCGCGTTTATAGTCACACTTATGTGCCCCCGTGCCATGACTATTATAATAATACAAAAAAATATATAATAAAAAAAAATGATCCATATCATTCAAGATATGTTGGAAACTGTGATAATTACAGTTTTTTTCTGTTTTGCAGCTTCATGCTTTTTCCTGTATAGTAGGGTAGTCAGAGAGAACATAGTGTCAAGATACTCCATTCTCCACTTTCTGTTTGAAATCGAGACATACAGTGTGTAAATGTGACCAGGCAGAGAAATGAAAATAACAGATAATCATTCCCCTGACGGGGAATCAAGCCCACAACCTTCGCGTTTACAAGCAGACGCTGTCCAATAATACCACGATGGCCTCAAAAAATATTATTTAACCCAAAAAACCATAAAATAAAAAAAATAACCCATATCATTCAAAACATATTAGTATTCAGTACAAGGTGGCAATTACAGTGATTATTACAGTGATTCTTTCATAAGCCAGTAATGGATATTTTCACACGGCGGCGGCGGCGGCGGCGGCGGGGAACGCTGATGACCGCGATTAATAATAACTATTGCTTCATTTATCATTACGTTTCTCATTCCCCTATAATTATTGCCAATTGTTACAAAAATTGTTATTTTTATTTGGGTAAGTCATATACATGTGTTATGTTGGAGTTGTATATATTTAAGTATTTTATTATTTTTTTCAGCTTTTCTGCTTAGGCTATTGGGTTAGCCAGTAGTTACAGAGATATTAGTGTCAAGATTTTCTTTACTTTACGACCGAAAATAAGACATGTTGAATAGCGGAACTTGAACGCTTTACCTTAAGTACTAGAGTGGAGACATTAAAATAATTTAAATATAACATTACCCCGAGTGGAAATTAAATACATAAACAATTATTTATATAGCAGCTAGCAAATGCTGACCTACTGCGTCAATGGTCTCAAGGACTTTTTCTTCTATACATTCTATACTTATATATTGTTGTAAGTATAATATAAGCATTTTTCTATGGTATTATTTTTAGGTTGCTTAATGTAAAGACTTAAAATATCAATATTTTATAGATTTTATTTAATAATTTGACCTTCAGGTATTTCATAAATAAATACATCAATGTGTGATTTAACCTAAGAGAAAATAATAATTGAATTGAGGTCATCGTGGACTAATGTGACATAGTCTTTCTATTTACACGATGGTTCAGTTCCTATTCATGAAAATGATATTTTTTTTCAGCTTCACGCTGTCCCGCACACAGCAGGATAGGCAGAGGGAACCTAGTATTAAAATACTCCGTTCCCCAGTTTCCGCCGAATTCAGAGGCATTGAGTGTTAAGTGGCAGAACTTAACGCCGCGCTTTGCCTCGACACACAGCGAAGAAAATGGAAATATTAAAGTGAAACTAAAAAAAAATCTTAATTGGTTTCTAGTAGCTATCATTTATAGATCAGAGCTTGACGTTGTGTAGTATCTCCACTTAACTCATAACTTGCCTTTTAACGACAATTGAATTATGGTACTCTAATATACACTAGTATTTGTACCTAATATAAATGGTCACGAGGGAACGGAGGCCTTGAGAGATGATTACGTTTGTAGCTATATATATTTTGATAATTGATATATGTGATGTGTATACAATATCTATTTTATACGTATATTTTTATTTTTTTAATGTCACGTTGTCTTCCGCATACAGGGTAGGTAAAGGAAAAGAATATTAAGATACTCCGTTCCCCAATTTTCGTCGAATTCAACAGGAATTGCGTGGTAAGTGGCGGGACTCAACGCCGCGCTTTGCCCCTACACCAGTGCAACGGAAATAAAATATGAAATATTTCAACATATGAAATAAGTATGAATGAATACGAAATAACTGAAATTGGAGAGCCTATTTGTTATTCTAAAGTTACCGATTTTTACTAAATGCATACATTTACAGAATATAGCACACGCCCTATACGTACCATACGTATAAATTTGCCCTGTATTATTATTATTAATATTTTGCTAAAGAAAACACGTGAAAATAACAATAAATTATGCCAAGTTCATCATAAGAGCATGCTACTACTAACTAAGTAACTGCAAATATTACTTACATTTTAAAAAAAAAACAAAACAAACAAACCTCTTTCTAAATAAAATGTCATTACCATTCGAAAATAACTTAAAAGTTTATTCAAAAGTTGTTACTATTTACATTTTACTTTTAAACTCTTGCCAAAATCAAACGAAATTTACTTGAATCAGTCTAAAGTAGAGTTGCTTACTTAAAGCCGGGAAAGTCGGCTATTTGACTAAAACTTTGACTTCATTAAGAGAGATGGAGACGGTAATCAAATGTATACGTCTGCTAACTGCACCGCAGGGATGCAGTAACTGCACCAAATGTACTTGTTTGGGTTAAATTGACTGTCTGTCTTAACGGTGGGGGATTTAAGTGCACTTCTTGTATTAATGTTATGCAATTGATTTTATTGTATTTTAGAGAAAATGTGGGTTTTATATTATTATGTTTAAATTTAAGGGATTATCCCTTATACTGTATTTTTTTTTTTTTAGCTTCACGCTGTATCCCGCACATAGCAGGGTAGGCAGAGGGAACCTAGTGTTAAGACACTCCGTTCCCCACTTTCCGCCGAATTCGGAGGCTTGCGTGTTAAGTGGCGGAACTTAACGCCGCGCTTTACCTCGACACCAGAGTGAAGAAAATGGAAATATAATTTCCACTCCTCGAGTGGGAATCAAACCCATAACCAGTCGTTTACAGTCACACGCTTGTGCCACTGGGTCACGACTGGCCACTGTAATTTAATTATGATATATTGGAAGTTTGTCTATATAAATAAGCAGTTTTATGCGTTATCCTGCAAAACAGGGTAGTCAGAGACACCCTAGTGTCAAACAACTCCCTTAACCACTTTTTACCCGAAATCTAAACATATTTATGTTTAGTAACAAAACTCAAGGTCGCATTTTTTCATGTTCAATGGAGCCAAGCAATGAAAATAATTAAGTTATGATCATTCCTCCAAGGGGAAAACGAATCGTGTTTACAATCAAACAATGGCTTTTTACAAATAACTTGTACCTATCTGTGTAATTCGTAATACGCTTACAGGCGGTTAGTTAGTTAGTTTTTTGAACCATATTTATTTGACAGTTTCACGTTTTTCCTGCAAGTCAGGGTAGTGAGAGAGAACCTAATGTGAAGATATTCCGTTCTTCACTTTTCGCCAGAAATCGAGACACTGTGTGTTGAGTGGCGGTCCTCAATGCCATACTTTGTCTTACCAGAGCGAAGAAATGAAAATTTAAATATGATTATACCTTCGAGTGGGAATAGAACTTACAACTGTCACGTTTTACTCAGACGCTGTTCCTCTGCGTCACGACGGCTTCAACCATCACAACCGTAAACTAAGATAATTTATTCAATTTTTATAGCTTCACGCTGTATCCCGCACACAACAGGGAACCTAGTGTTAAGACACTCCGTTCCCTACTTCAATTTTTAACCATGTTTCAGTAATTTAATACTTGAAAAATAGTAAGTAGTTAATCTTATTAGAACTTATTTTTCGTAACATAATATTCGAAGCTCTCGATAAGATTAAACTGGACAAACTATGTAGACGGTCCAAAAGCAATTTTAAAAGGCTTATCCGCAAGATGTCGGAGTTAAGAAGCAATTAACCGTAACACTATTGAAAACTAAAAGAAGATATCGAATTTATTTTTAAACTAAAGTCCCGCCCGCAGCTTCGCACGAAATTGAAATTTAATAAAACAGTTATTATATAGCAATTTCATAAACAAGAAACATTTTTTGTCACTTTTTTATTTATAAAATAAATTAAAATAAAATAAGCCTTTATTGTTACTCTAGTTTTCTTACATGCTATACAAATATGTGATTGCCTAAAACTTAACTTAACTTAATTATTACAGATTTCTAACATTATAATGTAAATATACACATATACTCGATTTTTTATTCATAAACCGCTTTAAATAAATTATACACTTAATATTAAGGGAAGATTATCAAATTGCAATAGTCAAAACCGCACTTATATCGGTTAAGTCGTTCTGAGATTAGCGAGCAAAAGACACCAAACGTACCGACAAACAGAAAAACATAAAAATAACTTTATGATTTATATTTTGAATTTAATTTTTATTAGAGGCCGTCGTGGTGCAGTATGACAGCGTCTGACTGTAAACACAACGGTTGTAGGTGCGATTCCCACTAGGGGATTATACTTATCTTACTAATAATTATACCAATGATTATAGTTTTTTTTATTTATTCGCTCTGATACCATAGATACCATTCGGCTGTGCGTGGAGAACGGAGTATCTTAACACTAGGTTCCCTCTGCCTAATCTACTGTGTGCGGGTTACAGCGTGAAGCTAAAAAAAAAATAAAAGAAAAACTATAGATGAAATGCGGAGTTGATTTGCGCCACTCATCACGCAATGTCTCAAATTCGTGCGGCAAGTGGGGGGACACAGTGTCTTAGCACTAAGTCAACGTCAAACTCAAAGTCAAATAATTTTATTCGAAATAAGAAGTTACATGCTTCATTTTTTGAACGTCAAATACTTTACCACCGGTTCACTAAAGTTAATGCTTCAGCCCTGAGAAGAACCAGCGCAAGAAACTCAGCGGGACTTCTATTTTTTTAATATATACATATTTATTTTCCGACAGTGATATTTTTTAAAAAACCTGGAGTGAGCATTTCACATCACGTAATCTCTGGAATTCGTGCGGGAAGTGGGGGACGCAGTATCTTAACACTAACTTCTCCCTGTTATGGGGAAGAAGTGTGGTATGTGAAAGCTACAATAAAAAACATTTTAAAATTTAAATTAAACGAACCATCGCGTTCGTGTTTAGGTATACTCGTATTCGTATTTATCAGCTTGCTTCAGCGTTTTGTAGTGGCACGATTTATAACTGCAATTTGGCTTTCATCGGAATCGCGAGTGCTTAGCGCGGTAATGCTTTTACGTGTACATTCCTACATTACTCACGCTACCTTGTAATTGTTATTTTCAATTTAGATGTAAAATTAACTTTTTTTATTTAGGTTTTTTTGGTGGCAGATTTATATATTTTCTGCTTAGTAGAGGGGACATAGTGTTAAAATATGTCGTTGTGTTTTATGAGACACTATCCGGAACTTAATTCCGTTTTGCGTTATAAGGGCGAGAAAAAGAAAATAGATTTCCCCTTTTTCCGACTATGGCATTTTGGTGTCTTATACGAAAAAGTATTCTTACTTTTTAAAAAAAAAACTCATATACCAATGCACACACTCACTAAGACAGTACAGAGTGTCTCGACACTTCGTTCTTCCTAACCACCTTTATAACAATAAAGAAAGAAATGTGAAGCTGAAATGAAATTGTAGACGAAAATGAATGTGGAAATCCAGTTGCTTTTGATGCAAAAACTAAGAAAGTTTATAAACAATATATTTACAAATGTTTATTTATGCACCGCGACTAACTTCAGCCGCGACAAAGTTACAAAACAAAACTTAACAACTCAAGTATATATAATAGTATATTTGGTATATAGTATACAGTACATATATTTTTTATCAGCTTTATGTCTTTTCTTGCAAAACAAAAATGTCAAAGAATACCTAATATCAAAACACTCCGCTCTCCACTTTCCGGCCCAAATTGAGACTGCGTGTTAAATAGTGAAATATAACGCAAAGCTTTTTCTCACGTATCAGAGCGGAGAAATATAAATATTTTAAATACCACGAAATTCATTAATAGACTTGAGGGAGAATCGAACCCACAACCAATCTTGTTTATAGTCAGACGCTGTCCCACTGCACCACGAGAGCTTTTACATAATACATAATTTTCATTATGATAAATCGTTATATTTGCTCTTCCTTGCCAATACTTGGCAGCAAAATCCTTGACCGCGCTGCTCTGTGGAATTCTAATAAGTTTATAATAAGTTAAACATACTTTAACATATTATAAAATAAGAATAAACCATTTTACAATCTACTAAAAGCTTTTTATTTAACTAAAATTTATACAAGAAAGATTAAAGAAAATAATACTTATATTGTTAAAGCCATCGTAGTGCAGAGTCTGAATGTAGACGTGATTGGTTGTGGGTTCGATTCCAACACGGAGGAACTCGTATGTAAATTATTCTATTTTCTCAGCTGTAGTACCTAAGACAAAACGCGGCGTTAGGTACCGCCCAATATGCAACACCTCAAAAAAGCGAAAAGCTATAAAAGTACTTTTTTTTTCATTTTTTTTACAATTTCTGTAAATAATGGAACTGTTTGATCAATTTTGATGAGACTTTCACTAATAAATAACCCTCGCAATAAGTAACAACTTCACTACTTGAGTTTTTTAAAATATAAGTCAGTTAGTGATATACATATGTATAATTTTTTTTTCAGCTTCACACCTTTCCGCAGAGCAGAGTAGTTAGTAGTTGAGTGGCGAAACTCAACTCAACGCCTAACTACGACACCAGAGCGAAGAAAATGGAAATAATAAACATTTCCACTCCTCGAGTGGGAACAAAACCCACAACCAGCCGTTTACAGTCACACGATTGTGCCACTGCGCCACGACTGACCCCTACTTTTAAATTAAGTATTTAATACCACAAATAAAACTTAACAAAAGCAAAAATCAAACACATTTCATAGCTTTTGAAAGCTCACCAATACCCAATGAAAGCACATTCTACGTAGAAACAAATACTCTAATAGTTTGTATTGTTCTGTTGATCTCCAAACTTTCGTTTAACTTGTATTTATTATCGAACTGTGAACTGCCAAATTATTTAATAACCAAATCTTCAACTTACAACTATAGTACTTTGCAAGTTAAACAATGCTTTATCAAGTTTCGTGAACGTTAAATGCTAAGTGGATTTTGAAAGGGCGATTTAAGCAATCAGTGTTGCTATTTTTATTTATTTAATTTCAATTTTACTGTTTTACCCGAAAAATAGTCTACTTGGAGAGACCTTAGTGTTAAAATACTTTGTTCTTCTTCGTCTTCTTAAATAATTTAGGCCATTGCGTGTTGAGTGACGGAATTCAATGCCGCGCTTTATCTAAGGTGCTAGAACAGAGAAATGGAAATAATTTAAGTATAATCGATTTCCTCGAGTGGGAATCGTATTTACAACCGTCAGGCTTACTGGCAGACGCTGTTACACTGCGCCATGATGGCCACACTTAACTCGTTAATTAAATAATAATAGATAATAAATAAAGGACAACTATGAATGTAGTAATCCTTTGTGGTGTATTATTGATATCTATCTGCCTTTATGTACAATGGTAGTAGGTTCAATCCCTACTTGGGAAAATATTTCTAATCATTTTTTTCTCAGCTTTGGGAAGATAAGGCGTGATTATGTATTTCAAAATTCTACTTGCAAATTCTTTAAAAATAAAAAAAAATGAGTGTTATACTAATCTCTATTATTTGACACACCGATTTTACCATTTTTATCATTATATTTTTACCATTTTTATGATTAACCAAAAAAGGGTACACGATGACACAAAAATGACTCTAATAGATTAAATCAACAAGATACAGGTTGAAAGCAAATATTTTAGATAAACACAAAATGTAAATAAATCGCATTCGCAATTACCCGAAATGGAAGATAAAAGGATAGTCAATATAAAAACAAATCGTGTTTTGTTCATTATTCCTGTAACTTCAGACAGGCTTTAACAACGAAGCAATTTGATTATAATATGGGTATATGTAGATGCACGCTTTGAATCAAGTAAACAGAGAGAGCCTGGTGTCAAGACACTCCGTTCTCCGTTTTTCGTCTGAATTAGGGACATTACGTGTTAAGTAACTGAGCTCAATGTTGCAATTTATCTTGCCAACTTTTATGATGATTGTGTTTACAGCCTATTTTTATAGAATGACTATTTTATTTATATCATTTGAAACAAGATTTTCTCCCTTCAACATTAGTATACATAAACTGAATTTATGATTCATGAAAAGAAGCCAGTCGTCCAGTTGTGGGTTCGATTCCCAGTCGAGGAATGAACATATTTAATATTTCCTGCCCTTTGGTGCCGAGGTAAAGCGCGGCGTTAAGTTCCACCACTTAACACGTAATGCCTCCAAAATTCAGCGGAAAATGTAGAACGGAGTTTCTTAACACTACGTTCCCTTTGCCTACTCTGCTTTGTGCAAAAACTTGTGCTTAAAAAATTCATTTTTTCTAATATTTTCAGTAAAAATCCTACACTTTGTATCTTAAAAACAATTTCATTATATAAAAAGCGAAATTAATACTACGAAAGGCGATAGCGAGCGAAGTTTGATAGATTTTAATAGTTTCGAATTCATTAAACCATTCATTAAAATATAGAAGCGAGGAGAATTGCAACGAATAGATTAATTAAAGAATGGAAATTAATTTACTTAGCACCCGCCTTCCTTCTAACTTCAGAAACTCGGTTGTCTTCGCCTTTTTCTTTTATTTTGGCTTAGGTTTTTGTAGTCGATGCTGTTTTTTTAAACTTGCAAAGTTTGTATTTTGAGTGCTCTTGCTGTTGCTATGGTGATATATAAATGGAAGATAGATAGATAAAATTCTTTCTTGCGTATATATACATAAAAATATATATAAGAGAAAACAAAATAACATAGACGTACATTTGAATATGCAAAGTCGACTATATTTTTGTTTGTTTATAGTCAGACACTGGCCCACATTGCCACGATGGCCTCTCTTTGTTGTCAGCTCTTATTTCGTGAGGGAAAACACCAATGGCTATAAGACATTTAAAGAAAACGTATAAAAAATTTGAACGCAGCGGGATGCGAACTCGGGCCTACTAAACCATCCAGGCGGTCTCACTACTGATTTTTCTAAGTGTTTTTTTACCTTCTCATTGTATCCCGCACACAGCAGGGTCGGCAGAGGGAATCTAATGCTACGACACTCCGCTCCCTATTTTCCGCCGAATTTTGGAGGCATTCTGTGTTAAGTGGCGGAACTTAACGCCGCGTTTTTGCCTCAATATCAGACCGTAGAAAATGATAATATTAAATATTTCCACTTCTCAAGTGAGAATCAAACCCACAATCAGTCGTTTACAGTCATACGTTTGTGTCTATGTGCCACGACTAGCCCCAAGCACCGTCATTAAACCCGGAATACTGTTCACGCACAATTTCCACTAGGAACTATTGAAAGTCCGTAGTCCCCGCATAATACGCGGTCCCTTCAACGTATATATCATAAAAACCGCTTTCTTTGTTCCAACAGATTTATGTTGCAGAAGAATGTTAGCTGTGACTTATGAAAAAATTTTGCACTATAAAAATGTTTTTACGTATGTTGAAAAAGAAATATCATTGTAGTACAGTGGACAGTTTGGTCGTGATATGTAGCAGGTTCGATATTTGTTCTGGGAAAAAGTTTTATTTGCGTGTATTTTCTCATTTACATGTTAAAGTCAAAGTCATTGTCATATAATGTTAAGTTAAGATCTGCAACATATAAAATAATGGTTTGAGAATGTACAAAACCTTGTTTAAGGGCAAATAAACTTCGGGAATGTTTATTTGGTAATTATTTTACAAAAATGTTACTATTATCAAAATATCATTTTTTCTTTCAGAATATTATTATAAGTAAGTATTGATGAATACAATTAAAACACATTCATATTTTTTTTGTTCTTCTGATAAAATTAAATAGGACAAGTTACAAGGTCTGACTCTCTACCTGAAGATAGTCTTATTTTTATCTCGCTTGTATAACAAGGCTTCTAAATTAGATATTCTTATCTATTGGTATAGGTAGAAACTATCGTTTAACTGACAAACGCTAGTCGCTGACTGGCTGATGCTGACTAGTTAAGCATCCTCTCCCATATTTGCCATATGTATTATAAATACTCAATGACAAAAAAACAGTTTCCAGCTTATTGCCGCATAATAGGAAGTCAGAGAGAAACGAGTTAAGACACTCCATCCTCTACTTTAGTAGAAATCAGAGACTTTACATCTTGAATGGCGGAACTCAACACCACGATTTTGACAAACATTTAGAATAAGACGTCTTGAAAAAAATCGCCTTCACGATACGGACCAGGTGCCACTCGTGGCGCAATGGCACGTGTGACTGTAAACGACTGGTTGTGGGTTCGATTCCCACTCGAGGAATGGAAATATTTAATATTTCCATTTCTTTCCCTCTGGTATCAGAGGTAAAATGCGGCGTTAAGTTTCGCCATTTAGCACATAATGCCTCCGAATTCGGCGGAAAGTGGGGAACGGAGTGTTTTAGCACTAGGTTCCCTTTACCTACCCTGATTTGTGCGGGATACAGCGTGAAGCTAAAAAAACGATCTGGGCAAAGTGTCGCATACCATTTATATAAAACTAAACATAAGTTAGTGCCAAAAACATAAAAATATTACACATTTCTTGATATTAGTGCATTTCATATTGACAGTTCTGACCTCCCCTTAAAATGTAGAAAATGTAAAGAAAAACGACACAGAATACACGCCGATGTACGGAAATAGCGACTTCAAAGTGTCCCTACAAGTTGCGGCGACACACGCTTTTAGCTACTTTGAAAGTATATTTAAGCGAATAATAATATTAGAACAAGTTTTCTTTGGGGCCAGTCGTGGCGCAGTGGCATGAACGTGTGACTGTAAACGACTGGTTGTGGGTTTCGATTCCCACTCGAGGAGTGGAAATATTTAATATTTCCATTTCCTTCGCTCTGGTGTGGAAATAAAGCGCGGCGTTAAGTTCCGCCACTTAACACGAAATGCCTCCAAATTCGGTGGAAACTGGGGAACGGAGTGTCTTAACACTAGGTTCCCTCTGCCTACCCTGCTGTGTGCGGGATACAGCGTGAAGCTAAAAAAAAAAAATTCTTACATTAAAAGGGTGGGATAATGTTCAGCTGTAAATTTAATTGGTTGTGGGTTCGATTCTCACTCGGATGAATGATATTTAAAATAATTTAATTTTTCCTCTCTGGAATAAATATATTTCAATTTTCATTTCTTTACTTTGGTATCTAAGGCAAAACGTGGCGTTGAGTTCCGCCATTCAACACGCAATGTCTTAATTTCTGATTGTCAGTGAAGAACAGAGTGTCTTTTTGTATTCTCACTGACTATCTCTTTATACGAAAAAACGTTAACTTTAAAAAGGAATTAGTTATATTATATCATACTAACAAGTCAATTTCAATTTAATGTTACTGAAATAGATCTCTAGAGGTTTAGATTATACTATCATAGGTTACTCTGAATTTATTGGTACTTATGCTCAATTCTATTACAAAACCCATATTGTATATTTTTATTATAGATCCTCTTTGGTGTATAAAATAAGCGTTACTTTAGGAACGTTTAAAAACAAATTTTTCAAACAAAATGTCTTTTTCAAATTTTTAAATTGTTTAATATGGTAGTGTGTGTTATATTTATTTTAATAATTTAATGTATTTATTTTATGCATTAATTAAAAAGAAATAAGAGCAATCTGCCCTACTGGATCATTTCTACATGGATCGTTCCTACACAAAATGTAAAATTACTTGACCTTCACTTTAAGTTTTTATTTCATTTGTAACTACGTTATAAGCTTACATTATAGACTTAAATACTTATATATAATTTATTTTCTGAAGTACAAGTACTTGAAAAATACATTTAGAAAACGTATAAAAAGTTGAATGCAGCGGGATTCGAACCCGCGCCTCCTGAATACCGTTCAAGCGCTCTCACCACTGAGCCATGCGTACTACACGTTGCGTCGAAATTCTTATATGCTCAATTTTCCTAAGTGTGGAATAACATTTTGAAAATGTTTAAAAGTACAAGTAGTTGTTTGTTTATTATTTCAGTAACACTTTTTATTATATGAATGAAAAAATATAACATAAATGTTATATAATTAAGTATATAACAGAAAAATAATAAATTAATACAGGCTACATCAATTTTGAAATATAAACTATTATTCTGACCTTTAAAGTTTATATTCTAAACTACGAAACTAAACTAACCTAGGAACATACTAATAAACAATCCTTTAGCAAGAGAGAATGCGATTTATTAATTATTATTTTGTTTTTCTCTCTTCTTTCTTTTTATTTACTAATATATTTTCTAAAAACATTTTAAACCTTGTGTTCTGGTTGTGGGTTCGATTCCCACTCGAGGAGTGGCAAATATATTTCCATTTGCTTCGCTCTGGTGTCGAGGTAAAGCGCGGCGTTAAGTTTCGCCACTTAACACGCAAGCCTCCGAATTCGGCGGAAAGTGGGGGAACGGAGTGTCTTAACACTAGGTTCCCTCTGCATACCCAGCTATACATGCGGGATACAGCGTGAAGCTAAAAAAAAAATGAAACCAATCCAGAATAAGACGATCATCACATCCAAATCTCTTTCCCAGTCATAAAATAAAAATTTTTTTAAGCAACAAAGTAAGCCCAAAACTAGCAAATAGCAATACATCGGCTTCATTTCACAAAGTGTGCGTCCAGAGATCCAGCAAACGATGATTAATAACCTCTTGTTCTCTATTTTCACGAAGCAATTTGTTCGCGTTCAAAGCTTTATGCTTCTTTCTAATGGCTTGTTCAAATTAATATCTAGTGACGGTTGACGTATGAGTTAATACTGGAGGAGGGACTTGGTTGATATTTTATTATAATTTTGGTGAATTTTGTTCCGTATTTTTTTGGAAGAATGTTTATAATTATTATGGTTAGACGTATAGCAGGGTAGTAAGAGAATCGTGTTAAGACACTCCGTTTTTCACTTCACTTCCGCCTGAATTCGAAATGTTACGTGTTGAGTGGCGGAGCTCAATGAAATATCTTGTATTTTACATCATAGTAGGTAAATGAGAATAACAAAATTGTAATCATTACCTCGAGTGGAAATCAAAACCACAGCCAATCGTGATTACAGTCACATTTTACACTACTGCGCCACTATAGTCTCATACAATTTTAATTATATTATGTGCAATTTGTTTAAAAATAATTCTATCGCATAATTTTACTCGTAAGTAAAACAAATTAGGATTGTTACAAAACGCTTGAGGAGTATCTGACCAGACTATCCCATGAGATTCCTTCGTTATCCGTTATGAGGCATAGTTGCCTTATAATGGAATCCAATAAGTCTACTTGAAAATATGTACATATTTTATTCGTTAAAAATTATATACATATATTTTATACGCAGCCATAGGAGGGTACGCAGAGAGAACATACTGTCAAGACACTCCGTTCTTCACTATCCACCCGTATCTGAGTCATTGCATGTTGATTGGCGGAACGCAACGCCACACATCGTTTTGTCACCAATATAATTTAAATTTAGTCGATTCTCCGAATCTTCTTTTGAGTCGGAATCAAACACAAAACCATCGTACTTACAGAGATACGCTGTACCACAATGGCCTAAAACAATAAACAGATTTTCACAAGCAAAAATAGATATTACGTATTTTGTTTTCAAAATTACTGAAACAGAGATATTAAAATTAGTACAATTTAAACTCAAATTACCTAGATATTACATAAGATAGAACAATACTAGCAACAAAATCATAAACTACCTCCAAAACGTATATGTACACAAGGCTAACAGTACCGAGCACCTTTTGTTTTTCAGCGCGATATCTTTTCGCATGACTACAGGTACACTTGGCCGCCGCCCAAAACCGGTGTATATCACATTATTTGTGGCTTTCTCTTAATTTATTTTGCCCAATCCGCCCATGGAGTAAGTGAAATTGTAAATGAGTGCCAAGTTATGTGAAACTATGGTAAAATTGAAAACCGAAATCTGGATATAAATGTTAGTTATATTTTATATTGTTCTGAAAATTGTTTTGAATTGGAAAAACTGTTTCTAGTTACTATAATATAATAAAAAATATTTGATTTTGATGATTACGAAAGATGATTATCAAATTTTCTTCGTTTGGGACAAAAAATGTTGTAATATTTTTATCATTTTTAAACTGTTTTTCACTCACTTAAGAAATTCAAATATACATTTTTAGAAAATCTTTGAGTAACAAAATTTTGAAATAAACTCTCTACGGAGATTCTAACACCCAAAATTAGTTGTAATCCATACTTATATTATACCTAAATGCGAAAGTCTGTGTGTTTGTCTGTCATGCTTTCACGGCTATTCTACCGGACCGATTTGGATGAAATTTAGAATGAAAGTAGTAAAAGTTACTGGGTCTAACATAGGCTACTTATTTTTTCAAAAATCAACCGCTAAAGGGTTGAAATAGGGGATGAAAGTTTATATGAAAAATCTAAACCGCTTGACCTTTGGCATAAATATAGTTGATAATCTAAGCTTTAACATAGGCTACTTTATTTTTCAAAAATCCACCCCCGAGGGTTGCAATATAACAAAGCAGACATGTAGTTCACGCAGCGAAGCCGCGAGCGGCCCGCTAGTAGGCATATAAGAATTTCGATGCAGACATAATTAATAGAAAGCATGTCTTAGCAGGCTATTAGCGGCTTCCACAAAGTGTGGTCAGTTCGAATCCCGCTGCACTTAATTTTATACGTTCCCTTAAATTATATTTTTGTTCTTATGTTTTTTAACCATAGGTATGGCTAACCGGGATTGTATGTAAAATAAAGAACGAGACTGTTAAGTAATGTGTGGTTAGAAAATTCAATGACAGCAATGAAGTCAACGTGAATATATTCAGATATACATATGTTATGTGAGTATTTGAAAGCAGTTATAGTACAGATGGACCAAAATGATTACACGGCTACTTGGACACTTTAATCAGATTAAGATGGAAATGCTTATTGCACCTGTGCCTTAAATATATATAAGTACATATCATATACTACCCATATATTTTTATTTAGATATAATTAACCATGTTAATGAGAAAACAGTGGTAGCTTTAGCTAGTTTAACTTCAAGGTCTCAACTAATTCTTAAGCTTTGGAGGTTAAATTACAGTATTATTATGACTGCAGTAATCAGTCAGTGCAGTAACAGATTTATTTATGTTGATTCGATGGTTCAATAGCAAAAGTGTATTTCAATATACAAAAGTGTATCTCAATATACAATATTTTGATTTTGTATTGAATCAAGATATTTGTAAAAAATCTACACTCTATAAATAAAACGTGTATATTCGAAATATAAAACTGGGATAAATAACCAGGAGGGAAAAAAGGTATCTTAAAAAGGTAAACTCTTTAAAAGGTATCTACTAATTAATAAGTATGTCAAATTTTATTACGTATGAGCTTATTAAAAGCATTTTTTCTTTGAATTATAAAGTTCAAAATATTTCTTTTCCGTTCTTGTAGACATTTCAAGAAAATCTCCTCAAGCAAAATACATGCTTAATTTTATCCTCTTGTACAAAGTAGCTCCGGCTATACGGTGTCTGTCAGTCCTACCTTAGCCCTACCAGTATTACCTTCAATATGCCAAAAGCTTATTAAAAATGAACTCTCCAGAAATAGTCTAGACTAGTTTTGGTTTTAGGTCAGTAGTGTTATTGATGTCCGCAATAACCTGCGGGAGACTATAAAATTGATAAAACTTTTGCGTTGCAGTAGATCCAGCAATAAATCGTTGGAACACCATAATAGCGTTCAAATTGCGGTTCAAACTTATATAGTGCTTTTAATTTGATATAGCTATATATATAAATGTGTATGAGGCCAGTCGTGGCGCAAGGGCACAAAGTGTAACCAAACGCGACTGGTTGTATGTTCGATTGCCATTCGAGAAGTGGAAATATTTAATATTTTCATTCTTTTCGTTCTGGTGTGGAGGAAAAGCGCGGCGTTAAGTTCCGCCACTTAACTCGCAATGCCTCACGAATTAGGCGGCGTTAATACTACGTTCCCTCTGTCTACCCATGCAGCGTGCAGTATACAGCGCGAAGCTATTACAAATGTACTTTGGTATTATCATGGTATAGTAAAGAAGTATGGTAATAAAAAAAACATAGCGATAGTCAGAGAGAACCTAGTGTGAAATCCTCCACATTCCAACAGAATACAACGCCGTGCAAAGCGGACAAATGAAAGTAATTTAAATATTATCCTTGTATATTATATTTTTCCCCCTATTGTATTTATGCTCCTGAGTGGGAATTATTATAGTAGGTACAACAACTACTTGAGATAATATCTACGAACATAAGTTAAGGCAAGGTGTTTTGTTTCTGTCACTTATTTCAGTTTTTTTATAAAAAATGTCTAAATAACCACGTCAATGTAATTCGTTATTATAAAATGTCATAGGTAATAAGATACGTAAATACTATAATATCTTTTCAATTTCTCACCTTTTCCACATAGCAAGGAAGGCAGAAAAATCTTATGTCAAGACACTTTGTCCTATACTTTCCAAATCCGAGACATTGCGTGTTGAATGGCGGAACTCAACGCCGCGTTTCGTCTTGTCACCAGAACGAAGAAATTACATTTATTGTCATTATTTGTATATTAAAAAATAATTTTAATATTATTATAATAAAAATAATAAGAGCATGCCAGCACAAGAAACCAATGTCAGAGTCATAAAACAGACTCACAATAAGATGATTGTGTGACGTATGGTGTATTTCGTAGGTTTATAGTTCATTATGGTTGCACTATAAAATATTTTTATGCCCCATTCCGTATTCATTTTTCTACATTCCCATCAGATAGGGGATATATGAAATAAACTAGCAAATTGGTATGTTTGTACATCATATACAACTGTGTGCCGCAAAATACGGTAGGTAGAGAAAATATAGTGGCAAGACCCTCCGTTCTTTGATTTCCAAATTGTTTGTTGAATTTCGGACGCAACTTTCTTCTAAAATATGTATTTCAAATGCTTATACATAGGTACAGTCAATGCACCACTAACCGGGCACTCAGAGCTTAAATCAAATAATTTATATAAAATGTATATTCAAAATGATTTAAATTTATATAAATATAACACATTTCTAAATAGTTTTAGTCTATAATGATAGAAAAATTTAGTTTGCATTACTTAAAGATACGATTATTTTTGATTATGAAATTATAAGTAATATGATTATCAGTGTCACGCTTTTTCCACATAGCGGGGTAATCAGGAAGGGACTAGTCAAGACTCTCCGTTCTCCATTGCAGTGTTGAAACTCAAGGCCACGCTCGGACTTTGGTACTAAAACGATGGTATGAAATTTTTAATATAATTATTCCCTCGAGCTGGAATCGAACCCTAATCGTCGCGTTTGTAGTCAGACGGTATCCCATTGCGCCACAACGGCCTTACTAATACATATTTATGTGTAAAAATTGTTGGTATTAAAATATTATGTCAATATCACTTGTTACATTGTAAGCCCTCTAAGCTTCTAACTCATAATGTGTAGAGTTTCTTAACCTATTTTGAATTCCTTTCAGCTTCAATTGCTTAGTACAAAGGTGGAAAGAAGAGTTCCTTTGCAAATAAATGAAAAAAATGCTGTTACTCTAAATTATACTCTAGTTTTTAGAAAATAAAATACATTTTGATCTTAGCAATTTAGTAAATTAACATCACTCAATATTGTAAAGGAGTCAAAGCGTATGAAAGCAACAACAGTACACAATTTACTTGTTTCTTTAGAAATTTTATAAGTTCATGTCAACTTGAATACGTTTTAATATTCCTCAGCGTCTGAAGCTTAGTCTTGTGGGATAACACTTATAAAGTGTATACTTAACTGGTAGTCTCTGGAACATTTAAGTAATAGAGCATTTTTACGCCTTTTCAGAGAAAATTGAGTGTTAAGACACTCTGTTTTCCTTGTGAAATCAAGATATTATATGTTGACTGCCAGAACTCAATGCCATGCTTTATTTTACCGGAGTGGATGGACAAATGAAATTAAATATAATGGAATCGAACACACAACCAATCGTTTTTACAATAGGACGATATTTACTGGATATTTACTGTAAAACTGCAAATACAATAGCGATCTAACATTTAACATTTAAGTCAAGATTTAAAAAAATATATTTATAAAATAGATCCTCCGGTCTTAGCGATCAAAATGTAACATTGATTTAAAGTAAGTGGAAAGGTAGCGACCGGTAAAGAGGCTACAGAAGCTATGTATTTATAAAATAAAACTTTAACCTCCTCTACTTAGGTATTAAAAATATATTCAGCGTTACTTTTTCCTCCGTGTGGCAGAGGAGTTAGACAAAATATAGTGTTAAGACACTACGTTCTTCAATTTCTGTCCAAAACAGGTTTTTAGAGGACCCAAATCACATAATAAATCTAGTAATCTCAATAAGGATATTACAATTTCAAAGGAAAAACAATTAATCATCAATCGCGTTAAACTATACAAACGCATTACAAAATAAAACAAGATAAAGCATAAGATTTTAATAGTTTACGTATCTACGTACCGCTTCTATACTTCAATTAAAAAATATATAATAATTATTATACGTAACTTTTATTTACTTACTTTTACCCAGTCTCTCTAAGTTAGTAGAACTTAGATTTTGTTAGTATTAGTTATAGTGTAATTTATATCATAAATTTTGGAATAACTACATTTAATTTAAACGAAGGAAACTCGTTTACAAAACTGATTGTACTCTTAACGATTCTTATATGCCTAGGCCCTAAGGCCCATTTAAGCCCAAAATATATTCAAAACAATGTAACTGAGAGAAAACAAGTTAACTTTAAAATGTACTTAAAAGTTCGAATCATGTAAAATAAAAAAAATAAAGTAAAATGGTTCATGTACTAATACTAATATTATTTCATTGTAAGGTTTCATTAAATTAGTCATCTATATTTTATCAATTGATAAACATTCATGAAAATTGTAATATTCTCGATTAATTATATTATATATTTAATAAAAGGACTTTTCCATATTCGTTTTAATTACTTGACAAAACAAGACTCGTTGCTAAGTGACCATCGAACATTACAAAAACAAAGAAAAAAACAGAAAGCAGAGTGATCCATCACCAAAAAAAGTCAATATACACCAAAAAGCTAACCGATTGCGGCAAACAGTCATTTGGCGACCACAGCATTATAAATACAATGATTGTGGTTAATTAAATCTATTGTGAATTAGGCTTTATACACACAATATTATATGTAGGTTATCTGACTATTTAATTGTTAACAGTCACGTTTGTTATTAGCCTAACCTGAGCTTTGACCTAACCTGAACTAGTTCCTACGATAAGCGGCTTAGTGAAAATTTTATTAAAAAAATATTCAAGTGTAAATTGTGAAAGAAAAGGTTAATAAGACCTTAAAAAAGTTTAACAAACTTTACTGTCGTGGGTTAAAGTAGCATGAAAATTTATTTCTCTTTGAGTTATATTTCATATAAGTGTGTAGTATAATGTAATATAAATGTATAAATAATGAAACCTATTTAATTACTTGTATTATAATATAGAACAGAGTTTCAAAATACTCTGTTCGTCTCTGTTCGCGAATTCAATTCGTTAGAGCGGAGAAATAAAAATATTTTAATATAATCCTTTCACCAAGTGGAAATCAAACCTACAACCAATCGCGTTACAGTCAGATGCTTCTACACTACGCTACAATAGCCTCTAAAGTGAAAAGCTAAAATAAAATTATTTATATAAACATTATGCGGCAGAAACGTGGGGGCAAAAAACCTTATCATAACATCATAACATTATTAAATAAGTTATTATAAATTTGACCTTCAAAACTTCATTGCTATAAACATTCACTCAATCCAATACTTTTCCTAATAAAATAGTAGAAAACAACCCTCTTTGAAAGATACCTTAATTAGAGGCTCCAGAGCCGACGTGACCTGAGTAACAAGTCGTGGCATAATGTCACGACGTGGACCTGACAGCGCCTGACAGCGACTGTCAAAAGTTTCTCACAGACCCACAAAAACAAGCCAAGGTCTAAGTTCCTATAAGTTTTCGCAAGTTTAGACATTATAGGTGGGTTTTTCATATAATTTAGGATATAATGTGCTTAGAATTCGAAAATGGTAAAAACCTTTTGTATTGACGGTCGGCAAAATAGAGTATAATTACTGTGATATTGAGAATTCAATTCTTGCTTGAATAAATCTTTATGTTATATATAAATATAAATATTTATGCGTATATTATATATGTGAGATTTGATTTTACCTGATGCCTCTCTGTTCAGTCTATTTTGGTTGCCTTTGGGAGTTTATTTCATTCTACATATAGTGCATATGTCGAATGAATACAATAAAAATATGTTTTTTTTTCTGCTAATAATGTTATCGTGAGGTGAATTACAATTTACACTTGTCTTTACTGACTTAAAATCATTTTTTTTCTCTTTCTTTATTTCCGGTTTTTCCCACATAGTAGGGTAGTAAGCAAGGACCTAGTATCAAGACACTCCGTCCTCCTCTTTCCGCTCGAAGTCGAGATAATGCATGTTGAGTGGCGGAACTCAACGCCGCGCTTTATCTTTGTTACCAAAGCGATGCAATGAAAATTTGAATATAACCATTCCCTCGAATAGAGATCGAACCCACAACAATCCAGATATACTTAATATACTTATAAAAAAAAAATATGATGCCAAAGTCTAAGCAAGTTAAGATTGATCAACTTCTCAAATATTCTGGATTCTATGAGTATCCAGGTCACTACGTGAGACAACTTTGAGACACAGGCGGACTACAGAAAACAGTAGGTATTAAATGAACTGTATTCGCTTATTTAAAATCAAGTAAAATATAGTTACCTTTATATGTTGAAACTACCATGGCGCAGTGGAATATCATTTGGCTGGTTGTGGGTTTGCTTCCCACTCAGAGAAGTAATCATAATTTAATTACTTTTCTTTCTCCCTTCTTTGAAAATAAAACAAAGCGGGGCCTAAAAGTCCGTCATTCAACTTGCAATGTCCTGAGTTCTAGCAGAAAGTGGAGAACGGAGTGATATTCTCTGTCTACCTAAGTACTTAGATATCATTTTGACCTATTTTTTTACGTCATTTATAAATGCCTATTTAAAATAACATATTCAAATTAACGTTGAATCCTATTTTTTTACGTCATTTATAAATGCCTATTTAAAATAACATATTCAAATTAACGTTGAATATTGTCTTCACAAGAATAGAATACCTGTGTGTAATAGAATTTGGTGTGGAATTAAGGAAAGCGAAAAAGCGTGTCCTGCAGTTTCATTATAATTAGTTGTCGTCAGCGAAATGTGCTACTTTAAAGTTTTTTTTAAAAACGTTTTTGCTTACTAACTCTAAACTACAGTAGGTAGTAGTAATATAAGATACGAGTGCTTATGAACTATATATATATATGTTTTTTTTTCATAACTTCACATAGCAGGGCAGTCAGAGGGGGCCTAATGTTAAGATATTCCTTCCTCCATTTCCTGCCCAAAATCGAGACAAAGCACGTTGAGTTCCGCCACTTAACACGCAATTTTGGACAGAAAGTGGAGAACGTAGTGTCTTACTTAACACTCCGTTCTCTCTAGCTATCTTACTATGCCGGAACCGGCAGCGGAAAATTGTGAAGATATATTTGAGATTCTTTCTTTATAAATAGATATATTCTTATATTCTTTCTAGAGATATATTTGTGATGATTCTAGAATCATGTAGGTATATTCTTTATTTGAGATTAAAGTATACCTAAAAGCCATCATCAGGGTGTAATTTTTAAAATGTATATAATATACGATGTCTATGTGTTCGTATGTCTATTCCACATATATAATTCGTCAACTATACATTGTACAGGCTTTAACAAATATAATACTTATAATATTTCTTTATTTCACTGTCAAAAGTTTCGTGCGAATACCGAGATTAATCTATTAAGTCATATTTTATGCAAAAGATAGCTTTTTACCTTTATTTTCATAAAGTATAAAATCAACCATCCGATAGAGTCTATGGAGATTGGCGTAATTTAACTTTGAGGCGGACACTTAAGTGGATAAGTGTGTGATCTGTTCACAATCTGGAGCATTAAAGCGATGAAATCATTTAAGAAAATTAATTTTGAATAAGAAAAAATATTCAAATAAAAATCTATGGTAATTTAACTAGGAACCGCCTCTTTGCTCTGCATGGTGGGAAGAGCTGAGCGAAGTACATATTTAATGTTATTAATATAAATGGTAAAAAAGTTTGAAAAGCAAACGTTCTGCAGTCTAAGGGCACTTTTTGACCATTTAATTAAAATTTATTCAAAAACTACAATTATAATTGTCACCGAAAAACTTCACAGCACACAAGACACTGTGCTCGATATCCCCCACCGTGCCAAATTTCAGAGGTCTACTATAAATAGCCCAGGATGAGTTAAAACACAACGAAATACACTTTTGACCAGTAAGAGCTTCGCTTATTGAGCTGGCTAAATAAATAAGTAGATCTTAAATACATTACAAAAATAATTGAAGTTGTAAAATTAACATTTTTACAATTATATAATTAATTTGTGGCCAGTCGTGGCGCAGTGGCACAAGCGTGTGACTGTAAACGACTGGTTGTGGGTTCGATTTCCACTCGAGGAGTGGAAATTATATTTCCATTTTTTTCGCTCTGGTGTCGAGGTAAAGCGCGGCGTTAATTTCCGCCACTTGACACGCAAGCCTCCGAATTCGGCGGAAAGTGGGGAACGGAGTGTCTTAACACTAGGTTCCCTCTGCCTACCCTGCTGTGTGTGGGATACAGCGTGAAGGTAAAAGAAAAAAAATGTTAGCATTTTTTTAACTGATTTTTATATTTTTAGTAGTTAACATGAGATGAATTTTATTAATAGCTTTAATGAGGCGCACGAAACGTTATCACAGAGTGACAACAGAGTGGAAAAATAAAAATAATTAAAATATATACAACTCTCCGAATGAAAATCGAACCCACAACTATCGAGTTTACAGTCACAGCACACTCAAATAAGAATATAAAAGTTAAAAAATAACACAAAATACAAAAAAAAACATATATTGCAGACTACAATTTGATCGGCAGTAGCTTTATTGGGGATAATCTGTAGTGTAATGGACGAGAACAAGGAACTATTCGGTAGAACGTATCGTAAATGGCTGCTATTGGGACTATGGTGGGGTATCGTTAAACAGTTTTTGCGTAGCGCTTACTTTCGATTGCTGTTCAGTAAATGTGGAGATTAGGAAGAGTAAATCACTGTTGTATGTATATCTATGTACGAATATGTGAAACGATTAAGTAGATATATGAGAATTAACAAGAAGGTGATTACCCCTTGTTGTTGATTTCGAAAGAATAAATAATTATTTATATCGAAAGGTATACCTTAATATATATAATAGAATTGAATAGAAAAATACTTTATTGCACACATAGACATAAAACACAATACACAAGATAGATACATGAAAAATTTTAAATTTATGCAAAGGCGGTCTTATTGCTTTAAGCAATCTATTACAGACAAGCTTTGGTGACGAAAGCACTAATTATAATTAATAACGGAAAATAGCGTCGTTCAGTGCATATATTACATAAACGATAAATATAATATTAACATTATGAGGTAGAAAGGTAAAAAAGGATATTTGTTAAAACGTGCGTGCATGTTAGTCTGAAATTACCGGATGAATTTGAAAAAGTATTTCTGATTGAAATAGGCAGGTTTATGAGAAAGGCTATAAAGCTATCTATTTAATACTAAAAATATTAGTAAATTAAGAACGGACGAAAGTAAACCGCTTCTTTTAAATTATAATATATACTATATTATATATTTTTTGTCCAATATCTATTTTTATATAAACAATAAGACACAAAACTCTATTGTAACTAGAAAATAATCCTAAAATTTCAACTTTATAGTCCCTAATGGAAGAAGACACGTTTAAAAACTTTTAAAAGTCTTGGTCTGAATAAGATATATGAAAGAAGGGACCATTACAAGTTTAGATATCATTTTTTTGTTCAGCTTCACGCTTTTTCCCGTATGGGGGAATAGTCAGGGAGGACCTAGTGTCAAGATACTCCATTTTCCACTTTCTGTTCAAAATCAAGACAGTATGTGTAATGTAGCGGAACTCAACGCCGCGCTTTGAATATTTTAATTTAAACATATTTTTAATGATTAAGTTTTTTTAGCTTCACGCTGTTCTTCATCCCTTGCAGAGAAACCGGAGCGCCAAACGCTACGGTCCCTGCATACTTCTCTCGCCTCGTCCACTGTCATCAACCTCTTCGTACACGCCCTCCGGGGGGTCCTCATGCGCCTTACGTGACCTTCCTCTAGTGTCATCGATACTATGTTTTCGAAGGTCAACCGAGGTCTCCCCCTGCCTCTTTTTTTAAATGGTTATTCACAAACTTAGGAATTTCAAGATTTTTATAAAAATCAAATTTTATACAAAATTTTTTATTCTAAAAACTGCGCCCGTTATTTAAATACCAGAGCGAAGAAATGAAAAATTAAATGTAAACATTCCCTCGAGTGAGAATCGAACCCACAACCATTGGGTTACAGGCAGACGCTCCGATTGCTCCACCCCCTCTATCTACCTATATCAATCAATTAATCTCATAATCAATATTTATCACTTTTGAGTTTATAAAATAAAAAAAATATACATATACATACAAATAAAATTTAATAAAACAATTTAAAACATGGCAATTTTACTAAATAAAATTGCAGATTTCATATTTATTAAAAAACAAGTTATATTTGTTCGAAAGTTTAAAAATTTTGTACCAAAAGCAAATGGGTAGAAATGTAAAAGCCGAACATTAGTGCTAGGATTTCATATAAAATGTATGTGAGTTAGGTTCATATTTTTATTTAGTTTACTTTTAGTCTATTTTTTGTGATATAGGCAAAGTGACCATCATGAGGTACTGTCACAGCGTCTGACTATAAACATGATTGATTGGTTTTGGGTTCGATTCCCACACGAGGGAGTGACCATTTATAGATTTCTGTTATTTCTCTGCTCTGGTGATAAGACAAAGTGCCACGCAAATGGTCTCGACTTCGTCCGAAAAGTGGAGAAATTGAGTTTCATGAGACTACGTTTTCTCTGACAACAAAAAAATTGACACTGTTGTTTTTTTGTCATGATGTAGAGTAAATATACTTTTGAAAAAGACATTTAAAGAAAACGTATAAAAATTTGAACGCAGCGGGATTCGAACCCGCGCCTCCTGAATACCGTTCAGGCGCTCTCACCACTGAGCTCAGTGTTATGTTAAATGTCTTTTTCAATTTTCCTAAGTGTGGAATAACACTTTAAAAATGTTTAAAAAGTATTTAATAAATAGCATTCTCTCTTGCCAAATGATTGTTCGTAGAATAATCTTTGGGTAGCAGAAATTTGTAAAAATCTCTCTACAGAGATGCTAACAACATAAATAAGTTGTAATAAAGCGTATAAGAATTTCGACGCAGCGGCTAGTAGAACGCATGGCTCAGTGGTGAGAGCGCCTGAACGGTATTCAGGAGGCGCGGGTTCGAATCCCGCTGCGTTCAAATTTTTATACGTTTTCTTTAAATGTCTTTTTCAATTTTCCCAAGTGTGGAATAACACTTTAAAAATGTTTAAAAAGTAAATATACTTTGCTAAAATATTTTGGCAGTTTTAACAATTAACAATGATTTCAAAACATAAATTCACGTAAAATTTTATGTAAACGTATCTTAAACAAAATAGTTTTTGTAATTCTATATTGTACTAACATCTCTTTTACGATAACAACTGCTACTCAAAATATTAAAACCACTTAACAAGTTTAATAAACTAAATTGTAGCTAAACAAAAAAAAAACCTTATATATTTTGGCTAGCTCCACCATTCGTATATTCAATGTAAAGGATTAATAGACCTATAAATCAGAGCTTATAAAAAGGACGGAAAATAAGTGGATGTTGCTATGACCATAAATTGCTTGAAAAGTTGACTGAAAGTAAAATATAACGAAACACTACCTCTTAGTTGTAATGTACAACTGTACATGGTCATGGGTTCAAAGCTCAATATGGATATATTTAGACATCTCTATTGATGAGATGAAATGTGTCGATAAGTTTAGCACTCAGCATAAGATATGCAGATTGTTTGTAATATTGGGAAATGCTTTTTGAGCAGACCATTCATACGCGAGGCAGACGGTTTGCGACCATCGCAGAACAGTTTCTCTGGCTCTCTGGTATGGATAGAGAGGAGAAGAGGAAGAAGGAAGAAAGGAGCTCTACCCACTACTAATTTTAAAGCATCGTGTGACATCCCGCATGAATTATCAGTGTATACAGGGAAAATATAGTATTTAGACACTCCGTCATCCACTTTGTATCCATTTTTAATTACGTTTTCTGATGAATGGCGGAAATAAACGCCGCGCTTTCCTTAACAGTAGGTAATAATAAAAATAGTTCAAATATGTCCATTCCTCATTTCAATATTATTTTCTTTTATATTTTTAGTAACATTCTTGATAACGTAATGTATAAGCAATTTAATAATTCTCAATCCCTGTGGGATTTATTTTTATGCTTCACATAACAAATAACCTACATTTTACTAAAATTCTTAACTTAATATTCTTATGATAAAATCCTAAAACTCCCTGGGGTATGTATAAAAAGGTTGGCAACTGGATGTAGCAGAAGAACTTCTATTTAAATAGATATATTGACAAAAATATTTTAGAAGAATATTTGTTACTAAGGAACTATAAAATATAAAAATATCATAGAAATATTGTACGATTTCGAACCAAAATGAGCATTAAAATAAAAAAGACCGACTGTGCTTTTAGTGTTCCCTACTTTTTGACTCACCTGATCACACATTTCGTAACGCTCTCGTCTCATGCGTAAGGAAGCACTACTTCAATTAAAATTTGAAAAATTTTGGAGACGGAGTGTGTTGACACTAGGTTTTCTAAACCTACACTTAATGCGGAAAAATGAATTAAACAGTTTTTTATAAGAACACAAAGAATAGACAAGTCGCACGCGGGATTCAACCTTACACCGATCTTAAATGTATCGAATTAATTAATTAAATTACTGGTTGTGGGTTCGATTCTCACTCAAGGAGTGAAAATAATATTTCCATTTTCTTCGCTCTGGTGTCGAGGTAAAGCGCGACGTTAAGTTCCACCACTTAACACGCAATGCCTCCGTATTCGGCGGTGCGTGGGAAACGAAGTGTCTTAACACTAGGTTCCCTCTGCCTACCCTGTTGTATGCGGGATACAGCGTGGAGCCAAAAAAAAAAATAGTTATATAACAAAATTAGTACAAAAACTCCAATAATTTCATATAACACTAAACCATTCATCATAACATAGGATTATCCAACATTAATTCTTATTAAAACACCATAGAAAATATCTCGCATAATTAAGTCCCGATTGCGGCATGATTGCAACAATAAAACCAGTTATTTAGATGCATATCACAATATTACGTGTGAATAACTTTATTTATTACATTTTATAATTACTTTTTGGATAAAATAACTATATATTATTTGAACAAAGCACCTTTCAAACAAAAGGGCTGTTAACTAATTAGCTTTGACTTGGATTTTCGGTTTTATTTAGCTTAAGTTTATTGAAGTTGGATTATTTTAAAGTTATTTCTTAAAAATGTATAGTTATTTTAGTTATTTTAAAGTAAAAGTGTAGTTATTTTATTTAAATTGGTATATTCCTGCTGTAGTATTTAATGACTTTTTTAGTTATAGCAATATATGCAAGCTTAGTTATTTTTAAATAGGGATGTACCCACCTAGAAACTTAATTTTTTTGCATGATAACTGATAATTGAAATCTCTTGAAATCTCAAGTCTTATTTGATTGAATTTTTTTTATTTATAATACAAGTGTTTTCAGATCGAAGATCATTAAAATAAAGCAATAATAAGATTTTTTTTTACAAAAAGAAAAAAACACTTTAAAAATATTCTACTTATGTAGTTAACCTCCTCATCTTGGCAATCAAGTTATATGATGAAAATTTTGTTACATTCGGTTTTTGATTCTTGCGGTGACAGTGATATCGTGGCTATTATATATAGTTTGGCTTGACTTGTAATTATTTAATATATTACCTATTTAAATATTATTAGAAGTTCTTTTTTTTATTTTAGCTTCACGCTGTATCCCGCACACAGCAGCAGGGTAGGCAGAGGGAACCTAGTATTAAGATACTCCGTTCCCCACGCACCGCCGAATTCGGAGCCATTGCGTGTTAAGTGTCGGAACTTAACGCCTCGCTTTACCTCGACACCAGAGAGAAGAAAATGAAATATTAAATATTTCCACTCCTCGAGTGGAAATCGAACCCACGACCAGTCGTTACTAGCCACGATAAGTTTTATAAGTTTAAGTGTTATTATTGTTTAAAGTGAGATATTCATGTGTTTTGTTACACACATTCGTTTTGCCTACCACAAAGACATACTATGTACAGTAACAAATACTAGATAATGTTGAAAACTAGTTTTTTAAAAATGATATATTTTTTTATTTACACCACGGTGGTGTAGTGGAACAGCGATTGTACACGCGATGGTTGTAGGCTCGATTCCCTCTCGGGGAAATGATTATATATTACTTTCATTCCTCCGCTCTTGAACCTAAGATGGAGAGTGTGAGAAGATAAGAGAGTAAGAGAGAATATAACGTTGGGTTCCGTTACTTGACAAGCAATATCTCCATTGTGGGGCGGAAAATCGTGTCTTAAATACCCAGCTATGCCAAAAAAAGCGTGAACCTGCATTTATATTTTCGTACACACGTAATTCATGTCATGAAATTTTTAAAGCAATTAATTTTAACCTTCAACCTGAAACGCTTGGTTTAATCTAAATCAGTATAACTTTTGCTCAGCACTGATTGGAGCTCAATTTGTGAATCGAAGTAAGGAGTTTTTAAACTCGGTCAGCAAATACCTTTCAAATGCTGAATTTTAATATATATTTATTTATATTTATTTTGTTAGGGCGTTAAAGAAATAATAAGTTGTAGATCAAAATACCATAATGAAATAATTAAATTTAATTGGAAACACAATTAAAATTATTACTTCGTTATCCAGATCGACAAGAAATCACAATAATGTTGAAAACGACATTTAGAAAACGTATAAAAATTTGAACGCAGCGGGATTCGAACCTACAGAATACCGCCCAGGCGCTCTCACCACTGGGTTATAATGTATTGTAAGATCTGGATACGTGTTAAATTTTTTTAAGAAAAAGAAGACAAAAAAATCTGTGATAACAGAAAGTGAGTCGATATCGAAAAGTACGAAATTGTTACAGAAATTGATAGAAAGAGAGGTAAATGGACAGATGGGTAAAGCGAATAAAAGTATAAATTTTACTTTTTAGGTGCAGTTAGTAAGAACTATTAATACGTTAATTAGTCATGGGTTCAACTTTCACGAAGTTAAAAAAAAAATATGTAAAAAAAATGTTTTAAAACAATATGAAATTGTATTAAAACAATATGACTTCAGATCCATTACCCTCTAAGATAACTAGATCTCTAAAATCTAGTGTCTATTCTTCACTCTCACCACCGAAAAGCGGAGTGTCCCAACACTATAACAACTCAAACAACCAACAAAACAGAAAACACATAAAAACAAAACAGAAATCTCCATACAAATGAACATAAAACACGTTTGTTTGCTGAGTACACCGTACACCGTACATCGTACATCGCATCGTATTTATGAGTCATTAAGTATAGTTTAAGACGGTATCGCCGTTATTGATACCTGACCTAATTGAGGCGCTCTAATTACATCCCTAGTCGCCTCTTGACCTGTTCTTTATGATAAATAAAACCTGTTATTAACGTTTTACGCTTATTTGTTTGTCTGTTTGTTCGTTTGAGAGCATAAAACTGTGTAATATTAGGAATATTTATTAATTTTAGTTTACAGCCAGACTCTAATAGTGGTATAGTATATTTAAGACTACTATAAATAGAATTATCAAAAAAAGTTGTTAATATTAACGCCTAACTTAATATTATTTTTTCTTAATATATTTTTTTTTGAAATTTATCTTTTTTAAAGCTTTATTACCTTACACACTGATAGTCTAATTGGCGGAACTTAACGCCGCGCTTTATCTTAATTAAAAGTTGAGGCCAACGTGGCTCAATTGGCAACGCAATATTAAGGGCAACATAACATCTTTTTTTTTTTTTTATTTTTTTTTTTTTTTTAAAAAGAACAAGGCAAACGAGCGTTCGGGTCACTTGATGTTAGGTGAACACCGTCGCCCACGGCCCCATGCAACACCAGAGGAACTACAGGGACGTTGCCGGCCTTTACCTTAACTTCCCCACCTGGTACCTAGACTAAGTACAGAATTGAGTTCTGCCATTCAAGACGCAACGTACCACTACATAAAAACTGCTAAAAAATATTCGTAAGCTTACCATGTGTTACATAAATAACTTTTATATTAGTTTCTACCTAACTAAGAAGTTACAATAAATATAACATTACGTAATTTACATTATAATTTCTTTACACAATAAGGAAATCAGAAAACATTCAATCAATTTAAAAACGAAAGTTGGCTAAAGATGACTTAAATGATCGATGTTCAGTTTCAAGATTAAGCAGAAAATGAAAAAGTTTCGTTGTCATTCTCCTAACTTTTTCTGTTAAATTGTAATAAAAATTGTAGATTTATTATATTTTTACCTATTCTTGTAGGAAGCGTTAAGTATCTGGCGATAAATTATTTCAAGTTTTGGTTATTTACTTTTATATTAAAATTTAGTATCAAGAACAGTGGCCAGTTGTGGCCAGTCGTGATCCAGTGGCACATGCGTGTGACTGTAAACGACTGGTTGTGTGTTCGATTCCCACTCGAGGAGTGGAAATATTTAATATTTACATTTTCTTCGCTCTAGTGGCGAGGTTAAGCGCGGCGTTAAGTTCCGCCATCTAACACGCAATGCCTCTGAATTCGGCGGAAAGTGGGGAACGGACTGTCTTAACACTAGGTTCCCTCTGCCTACCCCGTCTTGTGCGGGATACAGCGTGAAGCTAAAAAAAAAAGAAAATATAAAAATTAAGCATCAGGTACAGAAGCAATCGTGCGGAAGGTGTATGATCGAAACTCAATAGGTTATCAGTTCGATTCCCACATGATAGAATGATCACAATTTAATTATTTTTATTATTTCACTCTGATCAATAAGGCCAAGCGCGGCGTTGAAATCCACCAGTCATTGTTGTCTCGAGACAAAACCGACCGGAGTCCGGAGACTGGAGTTTTCTGTCACTCAAATATTTCTGACTAACTGGGTGAAAAAGTGTAAAAGTGAAAAAATAACATTAGAATGACGCGAAATATAATGACGTGTCATAGTGTCTGACTGTGCATTTTACAATCGTGTGTCGAAGCTCGTAGGATGTACTGTATTTAAATCTAAAACTATTTATGAAACTATTATGTTCGTCGATGAAACTATCATTGACGAAACGCAGCGTTGAGTTCCGCCATTCCGACATCTCGAATTTGGGGGGAAAGCAGAGAAAGTGCTTTTATAAAAAAATATTTTATTTGTTTTTTCATCTTAGTTAAATAATAATAAAAAATATTCCAAATATCAATACAAAATGTTCAAACATTTTACTGTCAATTTCTGAATAATCTTTATTAGATGTAATTGAGATTTATTGTAAAGATACGACGAGCAAAGTTAAACACCCCACGGGACATTAAAACGAAATTTAAGCAATATTTTTTATGGAATCTTAAAATTGTTATGTGAACTTAGATAAATATATTACGTCATAATGGTGCAGTTACATAACATCCAATTGTAAACGCGATTGGTTGTGAGTTCGATTCCCATTATTTTCACTCGCGGATCTCAATGGAGGATTCGAGATTCAGGCAGAAATTGAAGATGGGAGCCTTGATTGAAGATGGGAGTCTTGACACTAGGTCTTGTCTAACGCTCTTATTTTTCCTCGCTTAGTAAGTCGTAAGAACTTAGTCTTAATACGTTTCGTTCTCTTCATTCGGAGTGTGTTTTGTGGCGAAACTCTATGGAAACCACCCAACGGTGTTTTGTTATTTTTTTTGTAGCTTCACGCTGTATCCCGCACATAACAGGGTAGACAGAGGGAACCTAGTGTCAAGACACTCTGTCCCCACTTTCCGCCAAAGTCAGAGATATTCCATGTTAAGTGGCGAGACTTAACACCGCGCTTCGCCTCGACACCAGAGCGAAATATTAAATATTTCCTCGAATGGGAATCGAACCCACAACCAGTCGCTTTACAGTCACACGCTTGTGCCACTGCGCCCAAACTGGCCCCAAGCTTAGCATTTTTAAAATTTATAAAGATATTTTTTGAATTATCCAATATATGAATTAAGTAGGCTCCTTTGTCTATAGCTGCTTCTACTGTGTGAGTTCCGCGTACACGAAATCGCGGTCAGTCGCGGGATATATAAGAAACATATCAAGCTAACACAACTTTAAAAAAATATTCAAGTGTACTATAAGTACCTAACATAACATTGGAAAAAAACTTATAGTATTCAAGCTGCTAGACCGATATTTACTATAACTAAGAACCAATGCAAGAAAAGTGGCTTTCATATAAAGAAAATCATATCGATATACAAAGGAGCCGTATTTGTCTGTTTATGAGCTACGATGCCACAGAGACACTTTGTAACACCTCTGTCTTTGCGTAGGGGATCAAAGGGAAATGAATTTACATATAAAAGAATATCTATAACTCGAATTAGATTATTATGAAGTCAAGATTTCCAGGAAACTTATTTAATCTCGCCTACAGACTGGAAGCTCATTTAAATTCAAAGAGTCGAATCAATCGGTGCTATAAACATATGTAAAGACGGTTCTTTAGCTTCACGCTGTATCCTTCACACAGCAGGGTAGGCAGAGGCAATCTAGTGTTAAGACATTCCGTTCCCCACTTTCCACCGAATTCAGAGGCATTGCGTGTTAAGTGGCGGAACTTAACGCCGCGCTTTACCTCTACACCAGAGCGAAGAAAAATGGAAATATTAAATATTTCCACTCCTTGAGTGGGAATCGAACCCACAACTAGTCGTTTATAGTCACACACTTGTGCCACTGGGCCACGACTGGCCACATCATATAATATAACATATATATTTTGAATTTAATTGAAGTAAGGCATTTATGTAATAAATTTGAGACCGTTTTGGCGCGGTGGAACAGCATATGACTGTAAACATGAAGCTTTGGGGGTTCGATTTCCACTTGTGGGAACGATTATATATTTTTTTCATTTCATCAATCTGATAATAGGGACAAAGCACGTTGTTAAGTTCTGCTACTCAACAAGCAATGTTTCTGTTTCAGGTGGCAAATGATAACACTAGGCTCTCCCTGACCACCTCGCTATGCAAGGAAATCCGTGAAGCTAAAATAAAACAAGTAAGGACCCACACGTCACGCTCTCTTTTATGTAAGTATTTTTTTGTTGCCCAAGTGGGAATCGAACACACAATCATAGTATGATCCGGTGGTTGCCATATTTTAACAATTTTAAGATTCAATTTTAAGAATATGAAAAACATGTTTAAAAAACGTATCGTGCTGTGTTGAAATTTTTATCTTGTTTCTAATAATTTGTATTAAGTTATTTCTTTATTAATAAATGAACTGAAGATTATATCCATGTAAATTTAGGTCAATATACATAACATATTTATACATTATGTACTATTCGTAACATATTCCTGGAATAGCAAGATATTTGTCTAGACAGATCACGTGGCTTCAATAATCTAGGCGTGAATTCAAAGTAATGAACGTCCATTAGTATAACATCATTGTGTTATAATAAATATATACATATATAAGATTAAATCCATTGTGGCGTAGTGGGGCAGCGTTTGATTATAATGCAATGGTTGCAGGTCCACTCCGGGTAATGCTTATAAATAATTTTCATTTTTCTACTCTGGTATTTATAGCATTATATAGTTTCAATATATATTTTCACTTTCACGTTGTATGACAAATACAAATAAAAATTTGAAACATACAATAATTCATCATTACTAAAAATGTTAATATCCTTAATATACAAATGACATTTTAAGAAAGTAAAAAATTATTATTATTTATAATATGCTTTTGCCAAATGAATACAAAAAAGGTTTAAACTTCAAAAATTTGTAAAATGCTTTCTACTGAGATCCTAAAAACGAAGATTAATTGTACCAACTGTATAAAAACTTCGATATAGCTGGATAGAAACTATATCATATGAAGTTGTTACTTCCTGTTCAGACGCTTGCCAAGAAGCGCAGGTTTGAGTCCCTCAACGTTCATATTTACTGCGTATGTACTGCACATAACAGGGTAGGGAGACGAAACCTAATATTAAGCTTTGTATGGAACTCAACGCCGTTAACTCAATTTTTTAAACGTTTTCTGAAAATGTCTTAAATTTGGATGTCCTGTATTCTTGAATGACGATCGATTCTTGCATAAGAGACCGATCCTTATATTTTTATTTCTTGTCTACATTGTCTCAAGTATTTCTCATCCAAAAGTACCTACGAGAAGTATTTGCGGGTACAATTCCAATTGTGTTCAAGTTGCGGGACAGTCACACTATCAGATGTCCGTTCAAGTACTTATACTACGCTCAGTATTAGTGCATAGTTAAGTGTGGAAATGTAGCGCTGCACTTTGTCCCACTAAAATGTTTCTCTCAGTGGATTCAAACTCCCTCTGCAATCATTCTTTTTTCAATTTCACTTTCACTTTTTCGGGTATGCAAGGTGTTAGAGATAATTTAGTGTCAAGACACTCAGTTTGTTCCAATAAAATTCAGGGGGAAGTTGGGAACGGAGTGTCTTAACACTAGGTTCTCTGCTAACCCTGCTAGTGCGGAATACAGCGTGAAGCTAACAAAAAAAACACGCTAGATGATGGAACTCGACACCATATATTACTTTATCAGATCAGAGGAAATATCAATAATTAACAAAATACCATTCATTCGAGTATAATTTTATACTTTAATCACAATTCAAAATCAACCATTGTTCCACTATACCAAAATAATATCTTTTTTTCTAACTAAACAGTCTCATACTTTTTATCGCATAGCGAGATAGACCTAGTGTCAATACTCCACTCTTCATTACACATTCCACCTGAAATATAGATATTATATCTTCAATAACGGAACTTAACGCCGCGTTTTATCTTAGGCACTAAAATAAACAAATAAAAACTTAAACACAGTTCATAATAATATATCTCCTTAACGTTTTCCCATCAGCAATAACCAGTCAAACAGACAGATGAATTAATGTTTATAATATTAGCTGAGATAATTTAAGGTCGCTGCATGCTGCTAGCAATAATCTATTCACATAAATCAATTTTCCTTTGTAAGCACAAATTATACAACGCTATACATCACTCCTGATATATATTAGTTTCTATTGTTATAGTATTGTTTAATTATGTACGTGGGGACAGGGAGTTAAATCAATTTGTTATGACGAAGAATGGAGAGAGTTCGAAGAGAGAGAGAGAGTGAGAGATTTCTGTTTAAGTTAAGTGATTAGGATTATATGTATATATGTTGGCTTTGAACTTAAATGGAAAATCATTTTTAGAACTTACTGAAATTTCAAAGAAAATATCAAAATATTTTTTTAAAATGCGTCTAAACGTTTCAACATAACCGGACGTAGAAAGCATGGCTTTACACTTTGCAGGCACTTTCAGAGTGCATGGATGCTTTCAAAGTGGAGTAGGTTCAAATCCCGCTGCGCGCCAATTTTTATAACATTTTTAAAAGTATGCTAAATTTCCTAAATCTGTGAATAACACTTCAAAAAAGATTAAAAAATCTATTTAAAATTATCTATATATGTATATATTTAAAAAAAATATCTATAAATAAAAACCATATTCAAACCAAGTAATTAAGTAATTATTACTACTTGGCTTATTTTATATTGATCATGACCTATTTAACAACATGGCAAACCAGTTTTAAATACGACAAAAAGGCTTGAAATAGTAAATATGTAAATATTTCTCAATATAGTACTAAATATATGTAAAAATAATTGATATACTGTGTTAAACATATATTACTAAAAATATAATCAGATAAATAATAAATAAATTTATTTTCGGGTCAGTCGTGGCGCAGTGGCACAAAGTGTTACTGTGAAGCGACTGGTTGTGGGTTCGATTCTCACTCGCGGATTGGAAATATTTAATATTAAATATTTCCAATATTTAATATTTCCATTTTTCCAATATTTAATATTTCCATTTTTCCAATATTTAATATTTCCATTTCCTTCGCTCTGGTGTCGAGGCAAAGTGCGACGTTAAAATCCGCCACTTAACACGCAATGCCTCCAAAAATCGGCGGACAATGGGGAACGGAGTGTCGTAGCACTAGCTTCCCTCTGCCTACCCTGCCGTGTGCGGGATAAAGCGTGAAGATAAAAAAAAATTATAACATTAAACATTCTGCCTTTCACATGTCTGTCATATAACAGTGTACTGAACCCATGCAGAGAACAGAGTGTCTTTACACTAGATTCTCTTTACCTTTTATCATGTAGGAAAAGCGTGAAGCTATTTTTAACACAATAATATATAGAATCGACTCTACTGTACTTAATTTCTTACATGCCTTTAATTACAATAAAATACAATTTCCTATACATTTTCATAATAACGCTTTGAAAATTGCAAAGGATCAATCTTTTGAAATAACAAGAAATCTTCGATTACATCCAGAAACTCATTACGAAGTATTATTAGAATCTGATCGTGAACAGTAGATTAAACGATAAATCAAGAATTTTTTTACTGAAACATTCCCAATTTTTTTTTTATCATAATTTCTTCACAAATTTTGATGCTCGTTTAGATTCTCGTTTGATATTTTTATTAATTTACGTCGATTTATGTTCGATTATTACTTCAGTAATCGCTGACAATCGATGTTTATCGTGATTACAACGGTAATAGCGTTTTTGTACGTTTACAGACACCCTGGAGCCATCGTGGCACAGTGGAACAACATCTGACTGTAAATAGGATTGGTTGTGGGTACAATTTTTACTTGGGGAAGTGATTTTATTAACATTATTGTTATTTGGTACTTCTATTTTGATAGATACCTAAGACAAAGCACAGCGTTGACTTTTGTCACTGAACAGGCAATGCAATTTCGATTTCCGACAGAAATTAGAGAAAGCTAAGTGTGTTTAGACATTAGGTTTTCTTAGTCTATGCTAAACGTGTGTAATTCATGAACTACATCATGAACTACATGATCATATATATAAACTCGAACAACGAGGTTTTACGTGAGATTCGCGAAAAAAGTATGAATTTGGAAATCATGGAATGGCGTAAAGTTGCAAATTAGAAGTATATGCTTTTACTGATAAAAGCTTTCAAAAATAATGATGGTGGGAAAAGTTGCCAAAAAAGAAGAAAAGAATCGTGCCTGAGGAAAAACAGAGTATGGGCGGAAATCAAAAACACTGTAAAGATATTCCACGTTGCTAGGAAGAAATCCACATACGCAGAGTTAACAGTCAACCTTCACTAGTTGAAGAGGCACTATAAAAAGAAGAAGATGCATAATTTGAATGGTATTAAGAAGTCAAATAATTAAGTACACATATAACACAAACTGAGAATACTACGAGCGTCTCTAGGTCAGGTGTTCTATAATGCATACAGTGCATGTCATTCATCATGAAAATGCTTTTCAAATATTCTACATTCATTTAAATCTAAGGTGAATTTCTTTCAGGCGTTTTCTTTGAAGTAATGATTTCCTTAAAGGCTTAGTTTTCAATGACAAGATGTAATTATTATGTTATGTACCTTTTAATGGGCTACCACTGGAAGGAGGAATCTCCAAATCGATTGGAATATGTAGACGTCGTCATCTTGTATCTATATATTTATGTCTTTATGTAAAAATTTGCATGTATGTATATAATTGGTATATATTTATGTATGTACATATTTAGATATGTATTATATGTCTATATATAACAATACTTTTTGCAGCCTTTTCCATTATTTTACAAAAAAACTCTTATCTATTGTTAGTTATCTGTAAGAGATTTTTAATTATAAGCATTAAGGCTGCCATATATATCACATATTAGTATATTTATTTATCCGGTACAGTTAGAGGGATAGGCAAAAAGAACCCAGTGTTGAGACATTCAACTCTCTACATTTATTATTTAACGTTATATATAATAGATTTAGTTGAAGTAAAAATATTCGTTTCCCAGTTAGCTCTGCCCTTAAGCTGGTAACATAAATAATTTGTTTTAAAACTTCGCCCATAAAATAAATCTCATCTCCTAACAAACTTAGTAGTTTTTATTTAAATTAAGAAAACTTTAATATACAGCATAAGTAATGTCTCTTTAAGAAGTGGAATATAACGTTAAATAATATCATATTTTACATTTTATGCTGCATTTAAAAGGAGAGCGGAGGCTTTAGTAAGTACTTACTAAAGCCAACCTCGCTTTAATAAGAAATATGGACATTAGTACTCTAATAATCCTAGCAAAAGAATATAATATAGAAGAGAATATATTTTTTTAGCTTCAGGCCGCATTCCGCACACAGAAGGGTAGGCAAAGGGAACCTTGTGTTAAGACACTCCGTTCCCCACTTTCCGATGAATTCGGAGGCATTGCGTGTTAAGTTGCGGAACTTAACGCCGCACTTTATCTCGACACCAGAGCGAGGAAAATATTTCCACTCCTCCAGTGGAAATCGATCCCACCACCACGCTTTACAGTCACACTTTGTGCCTCTGCACCACGAATGGCTCCTTTTAATTCATTTTATATTATAAATACAATAACTTGTAATATAAAATAATTTTAAGGATGTCTTAACATAATATATATGCCTGGCTATAAATTATAGTTGGTGTTTGCTATTTTAATACAAAAAAAGTTTATATTGACAAAGTTGTTACCCTGTCACTTAGACAAAACGAAGCATTGACTTCAATTGTTATAACAAACAATATATTTGGTTTTGCAAATTAGCTATAAAACCATTAGAGACAAATTGCCTAAACATACAATGTTTTGATTTTGGGCGGAAATTGAAAACTGAGGATAAAGCGTCAAGCTAAAAAAATGGAGGATGGACTATCTTGAAACAAAGCTTTCTATACCCACAATATAATAAGTTTCCCTCATAATAAGAAAAAATGTAATCAAAAAAGACATTTAAAGAAAACGCTTTATCCTCAGTTTTCAGTTTTCCTAAGTGTGGAATAACATTTTAAATATATTTAAAAGTATGTAATCAAAAGTTAATCAAATATAATTTAGAAGTAATATTTTAAATTCCTTCAAGCTAGAGAAAAGGGCAAGGAACAAATAAACTTAACGATAGTCATTTTTGCATTAACTTTAGTGGGTTCGATACAATCAATATAAATATATATAACAAAATTAGAAGCTATTTTCTTACTATATTCCCATCAGAGAACAACAAATAAAAAGTAACTACTTACTACATAAAACATTTTCGATTTAACACCAAAAATCACATTATAATGCAATACAAAAATCTAAAAAAATATCAAATCCAGTATAAAAACACGACAATTTGCGTAATCCCAAAGAAATGAAAATGCGAAATTGCCGTAACATAATAAGATCTATCTAAGATGTGCACAAAGTAGCTTGTCCAGGCGCGCCCCGGTATTACTATATAAAACGTTTTTAAACGTCGGATCAAATAGGAATTGGTGTAAGCGTTCCGCCCGCCCTGAGGAAGTCGTGCAGAGAGTAATTTCCGTTCGCTAGGGCGACATTTTTGCATTTTCAAATCTCATTTAGCGCTTGCAGTTTCGTAGCTAAAAACAAAACGTGTACTTACAAGGTTTTAACATAATATTTATGTTTTAGATTTTTTTAAGACATTTTTTGCATCTTTAGTTTGTATAGTAAGAAATAATATTATAACAAAGGTAAGGACCATATGTTTATAGAGAGGTAATAATAATAAAAAGTTTTTATATTTAAAATGTATTGATTAAATAAATTTTGTCGTTTCCAGTTTGTGTAGTACTGCTGTGTGCGGGCTACAGCGTGAAGCTAAAATAGAATACTAACCAGAAAAACATGCATTTATCAATTTATTCACGGGTAGTATAATAATTATTTTTACGGATAATAATTATTTTTACCTCCGTATAGTTTGATAAGTGATTTTGTTCTAAGAAGCATGAAGTGATAAAACTTTAACGTTCTCTTCATCTTACTGTATTTAAATGCAGTTAAAAACTAATAACAATATTATTTGAGAAATTGTCGCCATCGTGGCGCAGTGGGACAACGTCTGACTGTAATCGCGATGGTTGTATTTTCCATTCCTATTTGGGGGAATGATAATATTGAAATTTTCATGACTCTGGTACCAAAGATAAATCCGCGGTGTTTAATTCCGCCACTCAACACGCAATGTCTTGATTTTAGGCGGAAACTGGAGGACGGAGAAAAAGATAAATACTAAAAGGGGTAGTTATTGTTTCTATATTCCAAGTAAATACGTATTTACGAACATTGCGTCGCGTCGCGTTGCGTTGCGTTGTTAAAGCTATAAAATTAATTCAAAACAATATGACGCTTTGATCAAGAACACGATATTTTAATTGGATGCGATAATGAAATACAATTATAAATCAACAGTAACTAGAGTTAAAAATAGGTAAAAAATTCTAACGTATATAATAGATTATTATTAATGATTATATTAATGTCAATCAATAATTCCTAAAAAGCCGGCAACGTATTAACAGTTCCTCTGGTGCTTAAAATGTTCATGGGCAGCGGTAGTAGCTTAACATCAGGCGACCCGCTAGCTCGTTTGCCTGGTACTTTAAACATAAAAATATACGTGGCCAGTCGTGGCCCAGTGGCACAAGCGTGTGACTGTAAACGACTGGTTGTGGGTTCGATTCCCACTCGAGGAGTACACTCCTCCTCCCCTCCTCCATATTTAATATTTCCATTTTCTTCGCTCTGGTGTCGAGGTAAAGCGCGGCGATAAGTTCCGCCACTTAACACGCAATGCCTCCGAATTCGGCGGAAAGTGGGGAACAGCGTATCTTAATACTAGGTTCCTTCTGCCTACTGTGAAGCTAAAAAAAAAATTATATATAGTCATGTCTAATAACGTAACCATAATTTATCACTTTACCTGTTTTCCTCGCATAGTCTATAGAAATATTACCAATTCACTCTCTTCTTCACTTCCCACTCAAATTTGAGTTCTAATAATCTAGTATTTAAAATATTTATATATTTTTACATGTAGTAGTAATAAAAAAATCTTAATTAAGTGGAGAAGCTATTTTATTTCATTCAATACACATTCATTACATTTTCCAAACAAACGTTTGAAAAATTAACATAAATGTATTTCAACGATTCATTTCATAATTCGATTTTGATCACAAACACCTTTAATTTGTTGTCTACAATTATTTTTTTCACAAAAAAACGAAACACAAAATTTCCACACACATGCTCTTCACAAAAAAACAAAAAAATATCTAAATTTCAGGTTGAACGATCAATACGTTTTTTCCACACAAAAAAATCATATATGTACCCTCATACATACATACATACATACCATACATATGTGCCACAAACAAAAACCTTTAAAAGTAAGCCTTTAAAAGGGCTGTATTGAATCCATTGTTCCAATTTATCTTTTTGTTTCATTCTGAATTGAAGCGTAAAAAATATCGAACCTGTATTGATCATTCCGCTCACGTCCTCGATAATAATGAGCCGTCCGGTCTACATCGTATCAACCTTGGGCCATTTACAGCGATATGCCCTTTATTTCTTTGTATCCTTACAGATGTTGATTCGGACGAGGACGTGCTTGGATCATTTCTGGATACTGGTTAAGAGGGTTTACCTACTTTTTTGATACATTTCATTATATTTTTCCTTATATGGGTTTGGTTTTGATTATTTATAGTAATATTTTAGAATAAAATGAGTGTTGAAATGCGAGTTGGTTTCGTAAATAACACACAATATAGAATAAGGCAGAGGTAACCTAGTGTTAAGACACTCCGCTTCCGATTTTCCGCCGAATTCTGGAAGCAATGCGTGTTAAGTGGTGGAATTTAGCGCCGCGCTTTGTCTCGACACCAGAGCGAAAAAAACGGAAATATCAAATATTTCCACTCCTGGTTTTGGGTTCGATTCCCAAATCGAACCCAAAACCAGTCCCATTTACAGTCACACTAATGTGCCCCTGCCTTTGGCCTCAGACTAATTGCAGAATGTTAAATTTTGCAAGATAATGCAAAAATATTATGCTTTAAAGATGGTCCACGATACTAAAGGAAAGTCACATGAATAACGTAAGGATCTTTGAAGGACGTGCGGGAAAGGTTCGATGATAGTGGATAAGACTAAAGGTTACGCGCTCTTTGTGTCTTAAAGCCTGGTTTTGAGTACTTGAAATGGAAAAAATATAAAAATTTTGTTGTGCCCAAAAATAATATTAAAAATAAAAATATTTAACACCCATATGAAACACATGTGTTGGTATGATCCGTTGCACTTATCGTGAAGAATTCTCATATATTATGTCATTGACAGATTTCATTTTAAGACTCCGCTTTGGTGATAAGGCTAACTGCTGCATTAAAGTCGTAGAAAGTGGAAAACGGAGTGTTATGATACTAAGTTTTCTCTAGGACTACATTGCTATGCGGGAAAAATGTGAAGTTGAAAAAAGTTACTAAGTCGCCTGAAGTGACCGACAAACACTTTCAATGTAATATAAGGGGCCAGTCATGGCGCATTGGCACAAAGTGTGACTGGAAAGCAACTGGTTGTGGGTTCGATTCCCACCCGAGGGGTGGAAATATTTAATATTTTCATTTCCTTCGCTCCGGTGACGATGTAAAGCGCGGCGTTAAATTCCGCCACTTAAAACGCAAGCCTCCGAATTCGGCGGAAAGTGCGGAACGCAGTGTCTTATTGCTAGATTCCCTCTGTGTACCCTGCTGTTTGCGGGATATAGCGTGAAGCCAAAAAAATCATACTTTTTTAATAATATTTTTATTATTAATAAAAATAAGCTATATAAAAGAAATAAACACCAATTATTACATTTTAAATGAGGGAATATTGGAAAGCTTCAAATTCTGTTTTAATGAATCAATCAAATTACTTTAATAAGTTACCGTTTTTGGGAAAAGCAGATATAATTTATTTGAATTTATATTCTAGGAAAATTTACAGTTTCACACTGGATTTTGAATATTTAAATTAGTGCAAACTAATTGGACTTGGTATTATGAAAGTACATTTATTTTGAACCATTTGGGGCCATTTGGGGCCCAGAGGCACAACTGTGTGACTGTGAAATTGTGAAACTGATTTTTTTCTATAAAATAATTTGACTATGCGCGAAGGTAAGGTGTTCAATTCCCACTCATGGCATCGTATTACAAGACTCTACCGCAATAGCGCGCATTGCTATATAATATAGCCGCGCGCAACTCCGTAACTGCTTCGTTATATTGCAACTCTCGGGGCTGGGTATTTGAAAAAAAAGTAGCCTATGTTTAAGCGTAGATTATCAACTATATTTATGCCAAAATTCATTATAATCGGTCAAGCGGTTTAGATTTTTCATCTAAACTTTTATCCCCTATTTCAACCATTTAGCGGTTGATTTTTGAAAAAATATGTAGCCTATATTAGACCCAGTAACTTTTACTTCTTTTATTCCAAATTTCTGCCAAATCGGACCGGTAGATTAGCCGTGAAAGCATGACAGACAAACGTACAGACTTTCGCATTTGTAATATTAGTATGGATAATATTAAGTTCTCACTGCCTACTCAGCCGCCTACAGATAAAATATATATATTATTTTCAGACTTCGAAGACGAATTCTGAAGGCATTTTTTTACTTTTTTAAGTTAGTCTTAGTAAAGTATTTTCATTTGATATTCATATTGTAGGATTGTATTAAAAATAACTACTCCGCTATCATTTTCTTTAAGGTATTTTGTTCAGTATAAAGAAAAATAAAGAAAAATTTGTCATAAATCGCTCCGTCCTTGTTGCGTGTTCAATGCCGCGCTTGGTCTTATATATCAGAAGGAAGAAATAAAGATTTGAATAATCATTTCTTCAAATGGGAATCGAATTTACAACCATCGCGTTCATAATTAGACGCTGTCTCACTGCACCACGGCGGCCTCAGCAATATATTTATCAAATTATTTCACATATCATTCATATCCTATTTCTACGTATATAAAAGTTCTACCATACATAAGTCCTATATATTCTAAAACCGTAACTCCCGTATTCGTACAATAAGTAAACTAACAGGTAAATTAGTTCGGTTTCTGTACTCTAGTGTAGTGATCACCGGCAATATGTCGCGGTCAAACGCTATAATGTGCCAACTCGTGACAAGCCTCGGACTTCATTAGCCATACTGAATTACAGTTCACGCAAACTATCCACAATACTGAAGTGCTAACTTATAATGAAAGTTTGTTATGATCTGTAGATAGTAGTTAGAAATAGGAAAGCGCGGCGTTAAGTTCCGCCACTTAACACGCAATGCCTCCGAATTCGGCGGTGCGTGGGGAACGGAGTGTCTTAACACTAGGTTCCCTCTGCCTACCCTGCTGTGTGCGGGATACAGCGTGAAGCTACAACAATAAAGAAATAAGAAGAATGTTTATGATAAATCACTCTGTTTTCCACTTTTCATATTTTGAAAGATATTATGTGGTTAACTGAGGAGAATTCATGTTCTATAGCTTAGCTACCAACAAATATACAAAAGTCAATATATATTATAATTTAAACATAGAGGTCATTCGTTACGGGTTTAATTCCAACTTCTTTCTTTCTTTTCTTTCTTTCAATATCATTTTATTTTACCGCTTTGGTTCCACTATTTAAGACGCAGCCTTAATTTCGGGCGGAAGGTGGAAAATGGAAATTGCTTGAAGTATTTTTTTAACAATTACTCTATTATTTGTATATACATATATTAAAAGTATCATAGTTAAATTAATTCGACTACGAGTTCTATTTATTTCTACAAAATTGTATGTAAATAAAATATTAGTTGGTCTAGTAATATAATGGCGGCGTTAGGTTGCGTATTACATGTTTTATTAATTAGGCGAAATATGTAAGAAGTGACAACAAACACCAACGCAAAAACAAGCACTGGGACAACATCTGACTGTAAACGTGTATGTGGGTTCAATTCCCACGCAATATCTCTATTTCGGACGGAGTGTTTTTTCACACTACGTTCTCACTATACGGTATAAAGCGTTAAACTGCTAAAAAAACGCAACAGATGGCCAAAAAAACCATACATAATAAAAAAAAACCCATAACGTTTTATCAATTAGGGCCGATATCTTCAAAAAAAAATATGTGCAACGTATAATACTGAGTAATGACTCGTCCATAAGACGATTTAGCCCTGAAAGGATTTTAGTGAAACTTGTCTGACATCGTGAATCGCTATTTTTTACCGCCCCTCGATCATCAGTCTTGGTTTTTTCTTCGCATAATGGATATGGATAAACGCTTCAATGGCAACTTGTAATCGTTATGAGATATAGCATATTTTAAGTGTGAAATTCGGATGGTTGTAGGTTCGATTTTCAATTGGAGGAATGTTTTTTTTTAAATTTATTTGCTATAGTATGTACTTAAGACAAAGCGCGGTGTTGAGTTCCTTCACTCAACTAACAATGTCTTTTGGGCAGCTAGTCACAAAACACACAGACAGGTAGTGATTACCCTGCTACGCGGTAAAAGCATGAAGTAAGAAATTCTATTATTTTTTGCGTTATTCTAGCAAAGAAACCTAGCAGAAAATGTAGAAGGAATCCAGCACAAGATTTTTTTTAACTTTCTATTTTTGGTGAGGAAATCAAATGAATTTGTCGAGATACATATTCACTCGATATTAACGTGTTTAAATGTAATTCATGTGTTTTTTTCCGCTCCACGTTTTTCCCACATATCAGGGAGAGCCTACTAGTATGACTATCCTTTTCCTAATTTTCAGCAAAAATCGACATATTGCGTGTTCAATTGCGAAACTTAACGCCATGTTTTGTCTAAGGAACGGATATACGATAAAAAATTAAATATACAATAATTTCCCTAAGTAGGAATGGAACCCACAACTAATTGCGTTTACATTCAAACAATGTCTCGCTGAGCCACTAAGTTCTCATGGTCTCATATTTTTTTTTTGTATTTAAGCCTAAAAATTAATAAAAATCTTATTTTTATATTAAATATTTTTTATTATTTGTGCTTTAGAAAATCCTTCGAACTTTATTACCTTTATCCTCCCAAAATTAATATATGAAAAGAGTGTAAAAACATGTCGCTGTCAGATTTTCTCTATTATTATTAAGATTGTTTACTCTTATAAATATATTTTTCGCTGTTCATCTTCACCTTCGATTTTATATATCGTACATACATTTTAATAATTGTATACGGAAAAAATATTTAGTTGCTTATTATTTTTGATTACTATTGTAAAACGTAATTTACAATTTTATAATTGATTTTTTATCAAAATATTTGGAAACTTAATTGGTTTATGTGTTACTTACTGTATTGTTTTTTTTTCTATCTGTTCCATATTCACGTTTTGTAACGCATAGCCGGGAAGTCAGAGAGGATTTGGTGTCAGTACATTCCATCCTCCACTTTTCTCCCGAAATCAAGACATCTAGTAAATAGCGAAACTTAACACTATGCTTTGTTTATGATACTAGATCAAATAAATGTAAATTTAAATATAATCATTTCCCCGAGTGGGAACCGAACCCATAACCATCGCGTTACATTCAGACGCTACCCCATTGTGTCTTCCTAATAAATAATTCATATTTCTATACATTTATTAACAAAATAACCTAGTGATGTGTCACTATTTATACACATTTCTACATTTAATTTCTAAATAACAAACTACTTATATAAATATATTTTCTATATACATCAATCAGTTATATTGCCTCTAATTTAGCAGCTCTTGCACGCTAGCCAGTAAACACTCCCAAATTGAATTATAAGATCCGGGAAAAATAATAGGGAGCATTTCAATGTAGACGGGAAGTATAGCCCTTGCGATATAACATTATGGTAACTTTCTGTTTTATGTAGTATGTAACTGTGTTTTCTGGAATAAAATTAATTTTCTTATGACAAATATCTTAAGATGATGAATCATGAATGATAAAGATATATCCTAAATTCAGAATGAACTTAAGCACAAAGTGTGACTGTAAATGCTACTGGTTGTGGGTTCGATTCCCACTTGAGTAATGGAAATATTCATTATTTCTATTTTCTTTGCTCTGGTGTCCAGGCAGAGCGCAGTCTGCAGTCCGGTCCGACACTTAACACGCAATGTCAATAGAATTCGGTGAAAAGTGGGTAACAGAGTGTCTTAACACTTGGTTCCCCCCTCTGCCTACCAAACCGTGTACGTGATACAGCGTGAAGCGTAAAAAAAGCAAAAAAACAAAATAGGGAGTATTTCATTGGAGACGGAAAGTGTAGCCCTTTGATATAACATAATGGGAATTCTCTGCCTTACGTCTTTGGAACTGTGTTTTCTGGAAAAAAATGAATTTTCCTCGACTAAATTACTCATCCATGCTAAAATTGTAAATGCAAAAGTCTATCTGTCGGTCTGTGATGCTTTCATGGCTTATCGATCGGCCCAATTTGAATGAAGTTCGGAGTCAAAATAGTTGAATTCCATGGGTCAAATATATACAACTTTTTTAAAAAACAGCCCCGAAGAAAGAACTACAAGGTAGTTGAAATATAATATATAGTTAAGAATAGCATTGATTTTCTTTCTGAAAATTTTACTTAATATATTATATTTTATTTCAAATATAAAAATATTTCAAATAAAATGTAATTTAAATAAAAAGCTTTGATTTTATTATTAGCACCATTGACCTTTGAAGTGTTGAGACAGGTGAGAGGGCTTTTATAGCTAAATTCTTTAAATAAACATATTATTTTCATGTTTGTCTGTGAACAAATTAGAAATAGCAAGTGAAGACCGGAGTGGTTTATTTACCTTTACTTTTCTTATATAAGATTACGAATAATACTAAAGGCGGTATTTTAGACAATTATAGTCTTTTCTTCACGAACAAAACATATTACAATAATATTTTCCGAATTTTCTTATCCATATACTTATATTAAATGATATAGAGGACCAAAGTCGGTCCATACAAGTTATAACACGACGCCATTACAACTGGAGCGGAAAAAGAAACCACGGACAGAAACGTTTCCACTGAAATAAAAAAAAAAACGGGGAACCCCGAGAGAAATGTTAAGAAAGTCGTAAATTACCATCGGACATCACAAATAATTCGATTCGAGCCCCAGTTTTTGGCGTACACCTAAATCAAAGTTAGCCTATTACAAGGTAACTACTGTAGGTCCTCGTTAACTACGCTGTTTCGCCAGATTTATTAAGTTTGAATTGTGTTAGTTTCAAACTCAATTCACAAAACCTATTGTTATGTTTAAGTTGAACGGGAATTTGTAGGTGTCGATTTTGTGATTAGCCTGATAAATGAATATTGCGAGGAGATAGCGTTTTTGTTGGACAACCAATTTGTAGCACTCGTTATGAGAAAAGTTTGCACGATTGTCGGATTTATGTGAATATTTTACTATTGTTAGTCATTGGTCTTCGTTTTGTGAAGTGTAAAGTTTAATTGGTTTTGTCGTTCTTAAATTTTTAATAAATAAAATATATATTGTTTTAGATGTAAGGGCACTGGTGTTAGGTAGGTATTTTTTATGACATATTGTTATGGCTTGAACACAGTGGCATAATACTAGATCTTCTTTGTCTGCCCTATTCTACTAGTTAGACGCACTATGCTAAGAAACTTTTTTTAGGTTTCTACCAACTAAACTTGACAACAATTACACTTGATAATTCATATTCAATTTGCTCCATAGCAAAACTTATATTTGTATATCAGATAGAAAGGAGAACAGAAAATTTAAATAAAAACGAAAAGTGCAGAAAGCGAGAAATTGAGTCATATATCCATATTTATTTGTCAACCACGCATAATATGTGCGATAGTTAAAGGAAAAACAATTACATTACAGAAGCCGACTCTTTCCAGCCGTACCACCATGTCAATATTACTTTTTTTTTTAGCTTCACGCTGTATCCCGCACACAGCAGGGTAGGCAGAGGGAACCTAGTATTAGGATACTCCGTTCCCCACTTTCCGCCGAAGTCGGAGGCGTTGCGTGTTAAGTGGCGGAACTTAACGCCGCGCTTTACCTCGACACCAGAGCGATGAAAATGGAAACATAAAATATTTCCACTCCTCGAGTGGGAATCGAACCCACAACCAGTCGTTACAGTCACACGCTTGTGCCACTGGACCCCGACTGGCCACTATTAGTTATTACATGCAATACGCAAATATTTAACAAAATTATGCAAAAGACAATGCCTTTTCAACAAAAAGACATCAAGAAATATAAAAGTACTCAACTAAAACTAAGCGTGCAAAAGCAAGGTTAAACAAGATAAACCACTCCAATACTAGAAAATCTTGAAAACTGGCAAACATTAGTTATAAAATTCACTGGAGGACAATAAAACTCACAGAAGTACCGGCGTTTGTGAACGCGAAGTAACGATAACTCAACTGAATTGAAAATCCTAAAGCAAACTGAACAGGTACGAAAACATTGGAAATATGGGCGGGACGTCAGCTACAGTGGCTAGTATTGAGGTCATATGTCAGACACTGTGCAGTGCAGTCTTGGGGCGGTTTTTGTTTTTTGTATTAACAATATTAATTATGTTGTTTCTGAGAGTATCGTGGTGAAGTGGTGCACAATCTGATAGTAGGCTCGATTCCAATTATTTTCTCCGCTCTAGTAAAAAAAATCGCAGCATTGAGCCCCGTCAGATAACACACAATGTCTCACCTTTAGATGCGGTGTTAAAGAACGGAGTGTCTCGGAACTACGTCGTGTCTGCCTACCAAGCTTTACAGAGAAAGCTAGGAAAATCTACATTATACGCGTGATATATCTTTCCAAGAGCAATATGCACCCACAATTATCTCGTATATTGATAATTCTCAAATGATAAAATGCGTGGTATGTTGATGCTTACAATACAGACATTTCTACGGCTTAGCGCGAAGTTTCACAAAGTAGAAAAGGAGTTAAATTGCTTAAAATTATTATTATGTTGTAAACAAAAAAAAGCTAATAAATAGAGATAAAAATGCACTAATATAAGTTAAGCTTACATTCACCGAACATCTAGCTGACTCAAAACTCAAAACAGCTGATCAGCGCCGATCATTGAAACGAATAATTTAACCCAAAAAATCCAGTGCGAAGGTTATTCCCCAAACTGGGAAACTTAATCGGGGTATCCCTGGGACATTGGCTGTTCTCCAACTGAATTCACCCATATTTGCGTTTACAGGATAATTTGCCTTATAATAATGCAGTTAAAGTCGATTATTGTATGCGTACATTATTTCTAATTGCACTGACCACGATCTAACACCGCTACTTTTATTTTATGTATTGTTTCCAATGGAACGAAAATTGTACGGTTATTGTTGTTTTTATGGAAGTAAAGGGCATTACCAATATCTGGATGCTGATATTCACGTGGGATATAAAAATGTTTATATATGAACATATAATTTAATAATATGTGATTGAAAAAACGATACATATGATGCAAATTGTGTCTTATTTTGAACAATTTTAATTAACTTTTATTTTTTTAGGCCATCGCCGCGCAGTGGGACAGCGTCTGCCTGTAAATGGGACTGATTGTGGGTTCTTTTCCCATTTGGGTAAATGATTATAAATAAATTATTTTCTTTTCCTTTCTCCCGCCTTTTTACTTAAGACAATGCACGGCGCTGAGCTTAGTAGTAGTAGTAGTAGTAGTTAAATTAATTTTAAATATATATTTATTATTAAAATAATTTCACTATATATAATGAAATTTAATTAATTATATACTAATTATAGAATTTTATAACGATTCTAAAACATACAACTAACTAATACAATTTATTAAACAAAAACACAAACACACAATATACACATACATCTTTTAATCTATGTCACATGTCTACATCTACATGCAGTACAAACGCAACAAGCGTACAGCGTCAGCTAAGCCTTTGATGCAGACTCTAGCGTTACATCACAAATCGTTGCAATTTGCGCCTAATGCTAATGCATTTCTGACATTTATAACTGCTTTCTTTATTCTTTTGCTATCATAGTAACTCTGATGAGAAGTTTGTGGGTATACACGATGATTAGTGGTTATAGGTTCGGTTCTTCGTAAAGTTGAATTACATTTGAAATAGTGATGATAAATTAATTTTAGTTGAATTGTGTAAAACATGGTTTTTTTTACAGCTTCAAGTCGTTTTCCCCTATGACAGGACCTAGTGTCAAAACTTTCTATTCTATATTTTTTATTGAAAATCTAAATATTACATGTTGAATGCCGGCCAACTTAACAGCCCTTTTTCTTTATACATATTAATTAAAAATTAAACTAAATGTAAAAGACATTGAAAAAGTTACCAAAGTAGAGAAAAGAAAACAACGAAAACGTTGATAGGATTAATATTTGAAACACTTTATCTACTCTATTACTAATATAATAGTATTAGTAATTACTAATTTAGAACAGATAGCTTAGCGGTCAAAGCGCTTAGACGGTTTGCAAGAGGCCCAGGTTCAGATCCCTTAAGCGTTAATTTTTTATTAGTTTTTGTAATATATTTTTCTTAAATACACTATACTTGTCTATAGACAAGACAATGATGGTGTACCACCATATTAAAATAATAAATTGCTTAAACTAAATATTAGTTGCTACAATTTGTGATGTCGCACATAGTGTTTCTCCCAAAGGATTAAGTGAAGCGCTTGTAAGATTGTTTCATATGTTTCTAGGAACAAACTAAATTGCAAATTGTAATCTAAAGTTGGTTAAATATACATGTCTTAATAATATTCAAGTCAAGAACTGAGAGAAAGTCATTGTTTGTTGCAAATTCAAAGGTTGTAAATTTGAACCCAAGGTGTGAAAATATTTGTAAATTTAACTATTTTAATTTTTCGAAGATAAGAAGAGAAAACGTCGTTGTACTGTGGTACAGCGTTTGACTTTAACGTGATGGTTGTGGGATCGATTCCCACTCGGGGAAACCTAATGTTCCCCACTTTCCACCGAATTCTGGACACATTACGTGTTTAATGGCGCAACTCAACGCCACGTTTTGCACGAACACTAGATCAAAGAAAATTAAATATTAAAAATTTAATTCCTCGAGTGGCAATAGAACCTAACCAATCGCGTTTACAGCCACACTTCGTGACCACAATCCGCCCCTGGCATCTATATCTACTAACTTAACACTTCTAATATCTTAAAATATATTATCACTTTAAAACAAAAAAAAAACATCTAAATAACCTATATCAAGTCCGCCCACACAAAAGCAACTGGGATTCCACACAACACGGCGGCTCGCTGCAATTTTGGGCGCGTGTCACTCAACACCGTTTGATGTGGCGTAATTAAACAATGGCTTTGGCTTTCCAGCCTTTATAGCGCTTGCTACTAGTTTGTCTCTATTCATACATTCATGTCGACTTTCTGATTGTAAAAAGAGGAATTTTACGTCTTATATTGAAATGATTGCACTATGATCCATAATGTCTTAGAAATGAATGATCTTGAGACATGCTGTTATTTTTTATTGTTCATACACTGCTACTTGATATAAGTGTGGCAGTGAATTTAGTGATCAGTCACTCTGTCCATCTTTTCTAAAATATTTTAGAGGCTTCAGATGACGGAGACATGGTAATGCCGCTAAGTATAAAACCTTATATTCATTCAAATAAAAAGTAATTAAAAAACGGCTTTGGAAAGACTTTATAATGCTTTACTCTGGTATATCTCTATTTATATATTAAGATTTTTTGGGAGAAGATTGCAGGAGAAAATCATAGTTACAAAGACGTACATAAGAGAATACAATATGTTTAATTTAATGTGCAATAGTGGCTTTATCACAAGTGATCTCATACAGGCAACCATTATCATACAAGGTTTACATGCAGTAAGAAAACGTAGACGCGCAACATGATGACACAAAACACAAAGGGCAAATATAGCCATTTGAGATTCAATGATAAATAAAAAAACAGCGATTATATATTATAAATATATATGAGAAATATAAACCTGTAACCACCGTAAGAAGTCAGACTACTAAACCACAATAACCTATCTATAATTTTCGTAGAATATTGTTCCTAATTGAAAAACAAGTAGTGTATCAGTAGCTACGTGATTATGTCAGCCCTTTGATGTGGCCTCATTAAATATACCATTAAGCCTTATTGCGGATATAAAAGAGATTTTGATTCAGACCTACCATTATGTTGGTGAAAATGGTAACGTAAATAATTAATAACGCTTCAAATAAACAATAACATGTCTGTTAGAGTATAAAAGATGGTAAATAAAAAAACATAGTTGCATATATATTTTTTTTTTTAGCTTCACGCTGTATCCCGCACACAGCAGGGTAGGCAGAGGGAACCTAGTGTTAAGACACTGCGTTCCCCACTTTCCGCCGAATTCGGAGGCTTACGTGTTAAGTGGCAGAACTTAACGCCGCGCTTTACCTCGACACCAGAGCGATGATAATGGAAATATAATTTCCACTCCTCGAGTGGCAATCGAACCCACAACTAGTCGTTTACAGTCACACGCTTGTGCCACTGGGCCACGACTGGCCACTGCATATTTTTAATTTTATTATGCCGACAAATAAAATCTGTTTTAGATGTAAAATAATCATTGTATTTTTTTATTTGGCAAGGAGAGAATTCATACATTACGTACGTATTTGACATAAAATTATGTTTTAATAACTTTGTTATGTGGTGAAACCAAAACTTTCTCTCCTTGTTATATAGATTAAAAAATTTCCCTGAAGCATATTTTATATAATGTAATATTTTTAGTTTTGCATTTTGTAAAGATGATGACCTTTGTTTTAAGTTAAAAACCTATTGAGATCTAAGTTATTACACAGGCATACAAACAGACAGAAAAACATGAATAAATCATATGTTTTAAATATAAAACAAAGACATTGAGGCTATCGTGGCGCAGTGGGACAGAATCTCACTGTAATTGCAATTTGCTGTGGGTTCGATTCCAACTGGGTAAAATTGATTATTTTTAAATTGTTTTTCGTCTCATGCAGTGACTCGATTGGGGGTGGAAAATGGAGAACGGAGTGCCTTGACTCTAATTTCTCTTTACCTATCCTAGCATGTGGGAAGGAAGCTTATTTTTCAAAAATATGTGTAAATTGAACCTACAACCATCGCCTATTCTTCACAATGATGAAACAAAGTCCACTTCCACCTATAATTCTATTAGCTACCTTTCCTAATACTTTTCATACAATACATTTAGGCATAACGATATAATATTTTCCCCAAAGCTTGTCCCATTACCAGAGCTTTTGTTATAAATATTTGATTCCTCAATTTCCAAATCTCGGTTCTTCATATAACCAATAAACAAGAGTACAAAGGCGCGGAGGATTCAAGCAACGCAACAAGTTCGCTCATATCGTAACTTGTTACGGTTATTGTGCAATTTTCTGATATCACACACCTATAGAGAGGAGACTCTACATGTTATGTTATACTTAGAGATTTTCTTAAATATGATATTTTATTTAAACAGTTACATAAAGACAAGGAATTAGAAAATATTCTTAAAAAATATATATTAACTGAGCTTGCGACTTCATCCGTGTGAAATGTAACAAAAAGAAATAAAAAATAGCGCAAATTATATAATGTATCTCTTAGTGAAAGTCTTATTACATCAATTATCTGCCAGTGAAAGTTTCGTCAAAATATGTCCAGCCGTTTCATAGATTAGCCAAAACAAATATACAAACAGACAAAAATTGTAACAAGTATTATTTTGGTATACGTACCATGTACACATACGTAAGAATTTAGTAAATTAGTATTATAGAAGTATAAATAAGAAACTATTTCGAACTTGCCTGTTTTAATCAGCAGAACTGCTTAGGCTGTAGCTGTCCTAGGACTGATTGTAGTAATAAATAGTTTTGTTAATTGATGACTAAAACTTGCCTATTTCAATTACTAACACGTTGACTTTATTTGAAAATACTGAAACTTTATATAAGACCTATGGAAACCAAGAGGAGCAAATTCATATAGATATTTTAATATTGCAACTTTAGTATCTTTTATACATTTTATGGAAGAAAAATTTTTTTTTTTTGCCCCCAATAATATTTTAGTCTTACAAAATAAATAAATATTTAAAAATCTTCTCTGCAGGAAAAAATATAGGTACAGCAGTTTTTTTTAAGTATAAAGTAAAGTATCTTAACAAGTTATTATAGTTTTGAAAAAATATATTTTTAAACTTAAAATCAAAAATTACAACGCTTTGGATTTTTTCTGCTTTTTCAGTTTTTTATGGAATCAAATCAAATGAAATATTTTCTCATAACTCATTCCAATACCCATTCCAATACCCATACAGAGCAATGTACAAAGTACTTTAACGTTTTCAGAAAATGTATGAAATTTTGAAACTAGCTGTATTTGAACCAGAGTCTCTTAGAAATTGGCAAGACCGCCAAGCTATACGTTTTATTTTCGACTATGTCGAAATTCTTATACACTTATAGAGTTTTTATTTTAATAATAAATAATAAATATTCATCTAACATGCATTTCAGCCTATAATCGTGTTTTTTTTATTTTTATTTTTATTTTTTTTTATGGAATAAAGGAGGCAAACGAGCTGAAGGCCCACCTGGTGTTAAGTGGTTACCTTCGCCCATAGACATCCACAACAATAAAGTTATGGATGCGTTGCCAGCCTTGGGAATGTAGGACAGAAGGAGGGAGGAAGGATGGGAATGGTGGGAGTAGGGAGAGCTGGCTTACATGCTATCGAACCGGAACACATCATAAGATATTTGGCGGTTCGTCTTTGACATGATAGTGGTCGCGAGCCAGTCGGAGAACGAATCTCCTACCACCAAGCTACTGGGTTACCCGCCTTTCACGGGACGCTACCCAGCGGCGGGGGGGAATTGTATTCTTAACCCGTCCCCCCACGGTAGAAAATTAATTAAAAAAATGTCACAGTTTTCATACAAATCGCTTCAATGGCATCAATAACTGTTAAAACAGTCAGTGTAACACAAAAAAGTTATGCAAGTAAAAAACAACAAATTCATATGGTTTTTGTGGTATTTTAAAAACATGCCATGTTTTCATATTTAAAAGTTTTGAATAAAATTTGCAGTTTAAACCAAAGTTTAGCATAATGCAAAGTACGCATGGAGTATAACCTAAAAAATTCATTAAAGTTAATTTACTAAAGTAAACTTTGGGCTAAAATGGCTTAGTGAGACTACTTAGCTTTTATACAATTTTGTGAATATGCATAAATAACCGTTATTTTTTTAAAGGTGACTTTCTTAGTGAGTCTAAGTCAGAGTCACTCCATTCTACACAAAATTTCGGGACACTCAATTTGAACATCGGAAGTCAAGTTCGTGTTTTATATTATCAGTTCGAAAATGAAAATAATTAAAATATAATCATTGAGCACCATCTTGGTGCAATGTGACAAATCTTACTGTGTACACGATGATTGTGGGTTCGATCCCCATTCGAAAGAATAAACAATTTAAATAATTATAATTAACTAGACAAATTGCGGCGTTAAGCTCTGCTACTGAACATACAATTCTTTAGATTCAGGCGAAAAGTAAAGAACGGGGCGTCTTAAAAAAACCTCTCTTACTACCTTGCTTTGCAGGGAAAGGCCTGAAACTCCTTTTTTATTTAATCAATGTTGTAAGTAAAGATCGAACCCACAAACATCGCATTTACAGTCACACCCCTTACCACTACTCCATAACAGTCTTCAAAGTAAAATATTAGTATATTTTATAGCACAATTTACAGTCACTTATACTAGCCACAAGAATTCCAATAATGATTACAATTTTAAAGCGCACAAAGAATTTTATTTATAGGATGAGCTATGAAGCAATATTCAATACACATTCTTCAACGATATTACGCAAAATAACAATATTATTATATAAGTTATAAGATAGTAAATAGTATTCCAGTCGTGGCGCAGTGGCACAAGCGTGTGACTGTAAACGACTGGTCGTGGATTTGATTCCCACTCGAGGAGTGGAAATATTTGATATATTAATTTTCCTCGCTCTGGTGTTGAGGCAAAGCGAGGCGTTAAGTTCAGCCACTTAACATGCAATGCCTCGAAAAATCGGCGGAAAGTGGGGAAAGTAGTGTCTTAACACTTTTTTCGCACATCCTACCCAGCTGTGTGCGGGATACAGCGTGAAGCTAAAAAAAAATATAGTATTAATACTTGAAAAGTACCTGACTGTAATCACGATTGGTCGAGGGTTCAATTCCCTCTTCGTGGAATAAACATGATATTATTAATTTAATTTCATTGCTATGGTAAACAAGACCTAGTGCAGCGTTGAGTTCCGCCGCTCAACACAGTATGTTCCGAATTCGGTAAGGTGAAGAAAGCAGTGCTTCGCCATTAGCTTATCTCTGATTACTATGCGATGCGGATAAATACATGAAACTGCAAAAAAATAAGAGACTAAATATTATTAACATAAGCCACCGTAGCGCATTTAAATAGTGTTTGTCTGTTACCCCGATTGGTGTTGGGTTCAATTCCCACTTGGTGGAATAATCGTATATTAATTATTATAATTTCACCGATTTGGTAAATAAGATCAAGCGCGGCGTTGAGTTCCGCCTCTCAACACACACACACGCATACACACATTTGGGTGAAAACTGGAGAAACTGGAGAGTGTTTTGAAACTAGATTCCCTTTGCCTATTGTGCTATGCAAGAAAAAACGTCAAATAGTTTTTAATCATAAATAAAAATATGAACAAGACAAGTACACTGGAATGTATGGAAATGAACCCATAACCTCTGCCTTTCCAACGAGATTCATTAACCACTAAATCAAAAGACTTCTCATAAAATATATCCTAATCTAAATGTTGTGTAAAAAATGATTAATTAGCTGTAAGACCGTCTTTTGTGTCTCTCGCAACGTTTTAATTAGTAACATTTTCTTTTAAGTTTTTGAATTTTAGTAAGTTACAAGAATATTTTGTATGAATAAATTATTTAGTTGGATTACTTTTGTGTGATAATTTATTATTTTGTAACGTAAAGCTTTCGTTTTTTTAGTTATTTTAAAGAATATATGAATTTCAATATTAAATTTCACTATATACGCTCTATATTATGTATATTTCAGGTTCGCATATAATTGTACGTATATAATTTTCGTTTTTCCGCTTTTGTGCCTAAGACAAAGCTATGTTTCGTTATTTAACACACATTATGTCAATTTAAGCGAAAAATGAAGAACGGAATATTTTAAGTTTTCCCCAACCAACCCTACTGAACACTACAAATAGTAAAAGTCAAATAAAATCAATTACTCCAAACAACTAATAGAATATCGTAGAAAACTGATACACATTAAATAGTACAATATCTATAGAAGTCCTGGTTGTAACATCATTTAATTATCCAGCCGATCATAAAGCGGCCCGCGGGTTAACGGCTCTCGCAAGGGCTCTACCCGACTCTACCCCCTAAGGTATAAGATTCAAATCTCTACTCTACATTACGCTCAGTTAAAATTTACCACAGCAATAATCCAAGTTTCGATAAAGGTGTAATTAAAAGTAATACGTTTTATTGCCGCTTTTAACATCCGCAAGTCTTTTGTTTTGCTTTAGAGTTCCAACGGTCGAACTGTTCTGTAGATTAACTATTTTGTTGTTATGATTTGGCAAATTATTGTTTAAATTAATTGTTGTGAGATATGCTATTGGTGATTAGGTTGTTTTGAAGAGAGGTAGCAAATAATAATGTAGCTGTAAGTTTGTTTATATACAAGAATTTTGTATGATTTATCTATTTATGAGGCCATTACGGCACAGTGAGAGAGCGTCTCACAGTATAAGTGTTCTTTTTAGGTTCAATTCCTACCCGGAGTATGATTATTATTAAATTATTTTTATGACTTTTACACTCTGAAAATAAGACAAAGTGTAGCATTAACTTCCAACGCAATGTCTCAGATGTTTTTTCTTTTTTTTATCTTAGATTCCGGTAAAAAGAAAAACAAAGTGAAGCTCTTGATATTACTCTTTATTTTTACCTTATTCTTGATTTCTCTCTGCCTACTTTATTGTATAATTACATTTATTTACGTGTGATATACGTATGTTTATTAATAATATGATTACTCAATTTAAAACATTAATCAAAATGAAAACGAATAATTTATACCTATAAAAACCGAAGCCAATAATAATGCCTTTGGATCCTGTGTGAATATGCATACAGTGTAGTAAGATAGTTGCTACGTTTTAAAGTATTACAGTACATATATTTTAATTTCCTTTTCCCAAAAAATAACTTTTCCCCGCTACATTGTTACCCCATTCACATTTAATCCAACAAATGCAACAATAGGTCTTAAAACATCCAATACATGTAGAGTCGTAACAAAACAAATAGTAACGAAACGTCAATACAATTTACAACAGTAGTCAAAACATCGTTAAAATACGATGAAGACGAACTCTACATAACTAATACAAAATAAGCATTTTAACAGCAGAATAAAGACTCACAGTACATTGTTATATCAGATTATGGACAATAAAGCATATATTTGTTTGTACGGAGGTAGAGTTCTATGAATATTCAAAGAAATTAGCATAAACAAATACCGCGTGTAAGAAGTAGGTTATTATGCGAATTTCCGTGACAGCGCTCCCCCCAAGCTTTGCTCTAATGTCTTATCTTTAGAATGATAGCTACTTATACTGGCTCTACATTGAAATTTTAACTTAAATTAGCTTATTTATCTGTTTTCTGCGAATACTGAATTTTGATGGTTAACGGGCTTAATTCTGAAGTTTTAGAAGGTATATTTTATTATTACCTTGTATTAAAATATTAGTGACAAGTCTTGCAAATGTTTGACACGTTTTGTGAAAAATGTTTTGTCAAATTATTTGTAAGACCTGACTGTAAAAACGATTAGATATGGGTTTGATTTCCACTTAGAGGAATAATTTCTTAATTCTAGTACTTGAGACAAAATACAGTATCGACGATACTGGAGGAGGGTCACGTAAAAAGTATGAGGGCCTCCCGGAGGGCGTGTATGAAGAGGTTCATGACAGTAGACGAGGCGAAAGAAGTACGCAGGGACCGTAGCGTTTGACGCTCCGTTCTCTCTGACTACCCCGCAAGGGCTACAGCATGAAGCTAAAGAAAAAAAAAGAGACAAAGCGCAGCGTTGAGTTCCGCCACAAAAGAGGCGTTAAGAATGGAGTGTGTTGATGCTATTTTCGTTAATCATACAAATATTTTAAAAAAGATTTGTTTTTTAATATATTATATATGTAAACATATTTACCACGTCTATAAAGCCTGTTAAGCTCCTTTAAGCTTAGCGAGGCGCTTTGTCGAGCCGTAACAACGTATGCCTGTATTAGAGATGTTTGTGGGTTCGATTTCCACTCGAATGATTATATGAAAATTATTTTCATTTCTCAGTTTTGAGGACAAAATATAGCATAAAGTTTTGCCATTTAACACACAATATATCAGATTTAGGTTATAATACAGAACGGAGTGTATCGACACTCTCTGCCTACCTTGTCAGAGGACATAAAGTAGCCTTAAAAACTTTAATAGTAAAGTGACACATTTTCATACAAACAAAACGTATTTCCAATATTGCGGGAAATCCTGCATTTCCAGGGATAAATTAAGTAATGACTGGCAATTTCGATTGGAATACTTGGAGTTGTTTCCGCGTGCTCGCAGCAACTGAATATTTCTGTAATGTCTACCCCATTTTGCACGGTAAGTACATAATTTTTCATGATAAAATATAATGCGTTTAACGGTTATTTTTCTCATATACAGGTATATATTAATTTAGGTGTACTTTATTGTCAGGTTAACAAGTTTTGCCATATAACAAAGTGGTTAGATAGAACCTAGTGTCAATATATTTCGTTCCCTACTTTGAGTTTGAAAATTGAGATATTGAACGTTGAGCGGCGGTACTGAACGCTGCGTTTTATCTTTAGTACTACAGATGAGAAGTTAAAAAAAATGAATTATCGTCATTCTTCCGAATGGGAGTACAAACCATAAATAATTACATTTATAGTCAAACACTGCGTTATAATTTCCTCCAGTTTGATCCTCCTTTTGAGGAAACACTAAAATATAGTGGCCAGTCGTGGCGCAGTGGCACAAGCGTGTGACTGTAAACGACTGGTTGGTGGTTCGATTCCCACTCGAGGAGTGGAAATATTTAATATTTCCATTTTCTTTGCAATGCCTCCGAATTCGGCGGAAAGTGGGGAACGGAGTGTCTTAACACTAGGTTCCCTCTGCCTACCCTGCTGTGTGCGGGATATAGCGCGAAGCTATTTTTTTTTTTTTTTACTAAAATATAAATAATATATTCATTTAGAAGAGTAGAATTGAGGGCATCGTGGTACAATGAGATAAGACCTGATTGTAAAAGCGATTGATTGTGGATCCGATCCCACTCGGGAAAAATGACGAAACTTAATAAACAATATCTTAATTTTAAGCAAAAAAGGAGAAGAAACGAAAAGAAAGAAAAAGAAAATTCAAGAGAAGAAGAACGGAGTGTCTTGAAATTAAATTTTCCCCTCCTACCCTAAAATATAACTAACTCTTAAAATATTTTAAATATACACGAAAAAACTGTTGTAAAGAAAAACATAAGCATAATATGATAATCAGAACAAACTTCGCAACTTTATTTCATTCGTTATACAACGAATGCATATAAACAAAAAATATCTGCTAAAGCCCCATATTTCAGTGGCGGCATATCGAAATAAAATTTTTAAAAGATTAAATTAATAACGCCAATAGCAGTTATGATAAAGTGTCGTGACGTTTTTACTGAAATGAACGATCAATTAATATTTTAAACTCCTCTACAAATATAAATAAAATTTGTCTGCTAAATGTTCGTTTGTATAATTGTATAATGTATTGTTTTTTATTTACACTATTATTGTTCAGTTGATAAGTGTTTACTAGAAGCTATGGGTGTAGATTCAAATCCTATTCGGAGATAAGTAAAAAAATAATGAATAATCTTTACAAAATTTGTTTAGAGAACGATTTTTTGAAAAATATTGACTTTAATTTCATTATATAATTTTCATGTGTTTTTTTTGGGATGTGTAGTAGTATCCTTCAGAAAGTTAACTGAGATCTACTCATTTCATTTTTACTATTCCAAATAACTTTATTGACACAAGTTTTTCGTATAAATGTTATATTTCTCACTATTAACCATTATTTTTCACTAAATTGTATTTAGCTTTTTATTTATTCTCACAAAGTTAGTATAAGCAAAGAGAAACTAATGCACTCTTACTTCTTCTACACTTTCAGTCTGAAATCTAGACATAAGTGGAGGAACATCACGTCGTGCTTTGCTTTAGGGACCAGAGCGTAGAACTAAAAATAATTTAAATGCATTTATTGCCTCGAGTGGTAATCGAACCTACAACCAATAGCATTCACACTCAAATAACATCCCGAAGTATATCTGAGACAGAAATATAAGCCTCTAAAACATTAACAGTATACATAACATTACAGCTACCAAACGCACCCAAGCGTGGCATACAAAGTACTGTTAATCAGCTCCACTTTTGTTTTCAGATTTGTCACTCTTAAACAACTCAAAGTTAAGAAGATTATTTGCTTTAATATTATTACTGAGGACATTTCCTTAATGGATAAATAACGTTTTACCTTATTTTGTTAGGAGGCAGGAAAAATTCTATATAACATGTGGCGCAGTTAACAGTATCTGATTATAAATGCGATGGTTGGGTTCGATTTCTACTCTTTACGCTGTATCCCGCACACAGCAAAGTAGGCAGAAGGAATCTAGTGTTAAGACACTCCGTTCTCCATTCCAACTAGAGGAAAGTTGTATGTAAATGTTCATTTTCTCGTTCTTTGACTTAGTGTCAAAGCGCGGCGTTGAATTCTGCCACTCAATACGCAAAATAATTCTATTCTGGACAGAAAGTGGAGGACAGAGTGTCTTGACACTAGGTTCTCTCCCTGCTATGCGGGAAAAGCGTGATGCTGCTAAAAAACATGTTTTTTATATTAGTAAAAAACTCCGTTAATTGTCTGATGACTAACTAGGCTGACAAAATACAGGTTGCTTTAATGATAGTTTAATAAATAGTGACCTTGAGTCGGTAGATGCTTTTGTTCTACAGTTTTAGGACCATTAGTCAGGTGTCCAAGGTTTAAATATTACTGTCATTATTCTTTATCACTAAAATCTATATACTCGTACAATTAATCCTACGTATGTATGTAATTTAAGGCTATCGTCCTGTCGTAGGAATACCTTTGACTGTTAATGCAATGGTTGTGGGTTTGATTCTTACTCGGTAAAAATATAATCAGTATTTAAAATGTGTTTATTTTTCCACTATAATTACAAAAACACAAAGAGGCGTTTAGCCACTCAATACATAGTATCTTGGTTACGGGAGGAAAGTTAAGTACAGAGTGTATTCTCTCTCTTTTCCTATAAAACATTTGTAAATTATATATTAATAAATATAAAAGAAAGCGTGTGTTTTGAAGTATGAAATATTTCATTTTTATTCTGAAGTTCAAAATCAATTCAATAGATAATGCATGGATGCAGATAGTCAATTTTGTATAACTTTACGACTTTTTACTCAAAGCAGATTAGCTAACTTTCAAGACACTATTTGTTACCTTCGCCATAATTTAATATAATGCGTATTAAAGAACGCAACTTAACTATCATCATTCCGTCGCGAGAATCGAATCAATAACCCATTGCATTTACACAAACGCTACCCCCCTGTACATTGATAGGTCTTTTTCAGTAATTTCCTTTATTTATTCAATAATATTATTAAAAAATAATCAAGCAGAATCTTGCCAAATGTCTAGTATTTTAACAAAACTAAACGGACGCCTATAAATTTGAGCCGTTGATGGAATACCTTATTCTATAGTTTATATCGGTTCAATCAGACGGAAGCTATCGTTTAGGGGCACGCGGCGTGACTCAAATGCGAGAAGAGATGAATCTTACTTCCCGGTAATGTTATAAATGTGAAACTTTATACGTTGTGATGTTTGGTTATTTCTTAGTTTTAGAAAAAGATGGGACGAATTTGGATTATGATTGATTTTTTTAGAGAATTGAACTTTGTATTTGTATGCATGTTGGATATTTTAATAGGAAATATAGATAGTCTATGGATATTATTCTTATTTTGTCTGTATTTAGGGGCAATACATAATACTTAACGTTATTTCGGTACTTTATTTTAGCTTGTTCTGCTATAGCACGGTAATAAGAAGGAACTTAGTGTTAAAACATTCCATTCCTTACCCTCTATCTGAAATTGCGATTTTGCGTATTAACTACTTAACTCCGTGATTTGTCCTAGGTAATCTAGCAGATTAATCACTTTAATTTCACACCGCTTAATTTATATAAATCAATAAGAACTAGATTAAACTATGAATAGTTCTCCTAATTCTAGCCCCAAGTAAACGGCTAGACTTAGAATTATTTTATTAACACTACAAAAAATGAAAAAATAAACTTTATTTTTCAACAAATACTCTTAAGTTTTTTAACCAAAGTGGCGATTAAAAGCTAGTATTAAAATCCAAACATCCTTTGTTTCATTATTTATAGTATAACAACTAGTCAAAACTAAAACTGTTCATGCTTTTAGATCCACAGAGTGCTGTCAAAGTCAGGCTTCAAAGTTTGAAGGAGCAAAACGTCTAGGTAATTGCGTGTCTACTCATACCTTTCAACTTCACGTTGGCAACAAGATGCACCACGCTCGTCTGACAGCAGTAGAAAACTATAAAACTCATGTTTAAAATGGAGAAATAACTCTAGTCTATGCTAAATAGAAGAAAGAATAATATTTTCACGTACACAGGCAGTCAGAGGCTGTGTGACGCAGTGAGGCAATAACTGATTGTAAACGCAATGATTGTGGGTTCAATCCCCAGTTGGGGAGTGATTATGAATAAATAACCTCCATAAGACACGAAAACTTTAGTACTCTAGATAAAACTTGGCGTTAAGTTCCCTTACTCAACACACGATATCTCAAAATCTGACAGAAAGTTGAATACGGAGTGTCTTAACACTAAATTCTCTGACAGTACCCTCCTCCACGGAAAAAAGCGTAAAACTGGCTAAAAAACCTTATTCCAAAATGAAGAGAAATTTAAACACGAATCATTTATATCCTTCCACTCTAACTACCCCTTCTAACAAGGAAAACATATTATTCTGGAGCACTTTACAAAGCCACCCTTTTTTTCATAACCACGATTGTCCTTCAAAATAAAGCTTTCCACGAGTATTAAGCAGCGTCAAAATCACCCGCACTCTTACACATTCATTACAACGCGCTCACACATTTTCTAAGCCTAGGAAAAGGCTAGGTCTTATTTATTAGGTGATAAGGTTGAAATTTATATGACAAACATAATAAGGGACATGTTCAGACAGCAACTTAAATAGGTTTGACTAAAAGCTTTTGGTAAACCTAGTTTGGAACACCTCAGTACCTAAATTCACGTTTTTTTTCTTTATTTTTTTCATTTTTGCTGTGTAAATAGGTAAAGTGTAGTAATTTCATATATTTTGGGACATAGGTAGTTAGATACCGGTCTCTAATGTATTTTTTGTATCATAAATCTCAAAAACTTCAAATAAATTCTGCGCTTTACGAGACACATAATAAGAATTTCGTAAACTAGTACTATACATTTTGTAAATTTTATTAAAATAAATACATCCTATTTATCAACCGTAATAATATAGATTTTTATTCTCTCTAACAGGGTTATTACTAATAAAAAGGAGCAGCTTCATACTTTTTTCGAGTAGCAAATTAGGCTGACAGGAACATAGTGTCAAGACACTCCCTCTCTACTAATAAAAAATAAAATAAATATATAAACCACCGCAGACACCAACGAATCAAGAATCATAAAACACAGTTCATCTCATACAAACTTACACACATCAATAACAAATACAACAACAATACTAAAAATAAGCTAATAACCAAACGCAATTTAAATTGCACGTATTAAATCATTAATAATATAAACAACCGAAGTGCCTTTATTTCAGCGAAACCCATCAAACTATGCCAAATTCCCGTTCCAAATATAATAGCTAGCTGCCAATTTTTCCACTACTAAGGGGGTCACCTATATGTATGTGTATATTTTATACGATTTTTATGATACTATTCTCTATGCATTTATATGGCTCTAGTTCTATGCGAGCTCCAATTTATTTTGTATCTACAATATAGTCTAGTAATTCGTTTTGAAATCCAACTCTACATACTGACTGTACATTCAATATAGAAGCACCGTATCGCTGTAATCCTAAAATCTCTAACAATAAACTACTTTGGATTCCTTTTATGAAGCAATTTAGAATGTTTATTCTAATATTTTGTTGTTGTATGGCAATTATGGGCAAGTTTTCTTAAATATAACGAATGTAAGAGTAATTATCAAATAAGTATTTATTTTGGACTGGGCCTTTCGACAAATATAGACGTATATAATACCATATTTTTAATTATACTCTTGCATTTATATTCATAATCAATAAATTGTAAAATAGAAATAAAGAAGTTATAAAATGATTGATAGAATTTCGTAATTCATTAAATTGACATGACCCCCGCCTTTCTGTGTAAAGGAAGGTCAAAAAAATGTTGTCGGTAGAAATCGAAAGATTTCCAAAAGATTTTACTAATTAAAAAATATTTTATTAATAAATTTAAAATTTAAAATAACAATTTAAAATTTAATTTAATTTAATTTTTATTTATTTAAAATAACAAATAAGAATAATTAAAATATAAAACTTGTATATTACGATTTATCATATTCCTAAAATGTGCAATATGAAACTCACATATGTAGTAAAAATTACCTTTAAATCATTTTTCTCATACCTTTAAAGTGCAGGTTCAAGCTCTGCCTCAAACTATAAATGAAAACCACGTTTCTGGATGACACATACCACGTAGGTGGCCAGTCGTGGCCCAGTGGCACAAGCGTGTGACTGTAAACGACTGGTTGTGGGTTCAATTCCCACTCGAGGAGTGGAAATTATATTTACATTTTCTTCGCTCTGGTGTCGAGGTAAAGCGCGGCGTTAAGTTCCGCCACTTAACACGCAAGCCTCTGAATTCGGCGGAAAATGGGGAACGGAGTGTCTTAACACTAGGTTCCCTCTGCCTACCCTGCTGTGTGCGGGATACAGCGTGAAGCACATACAGAATGAATACTATATTTTTTATTATTCCTCGAATGAATGATAAATTGTATTTCCATAAATTTTCATAAATTTCATTTGATACGTAATCAGTTGAATACAAACATTTTATACCTTTTTTATATATCTACATAACATTTTTATCCACTATTTTTTGTGTGCAATAAAGAGTTTTTATAATTACATTAATTATCATTAAGTACTTACCGTTCTATTTCCGAGGTTCCGCACAGTGCAGTTCAGATACGCGAACTTGCCCACGAGGGCGGTGACGTTGCGCGAAGTGGTCGCGTCGAAGGAGGGCGCGAGGCGGGACGTGCCTCCGACGGGAAGCGAATTTATGGAACCCGCACCACCTGCTACGTCGCATATGCCTGGAAGTAAATATGTATTTTAAAAATCAAGTTTTAATAATAAAATATTTTATTTTTAGCTTCACGCTGTATCCCGCATACAGCAGGGTAGGCAGAGGGAACCTTGTGTTAAGACACTCCGCTCCCTATTTTCCGCCAAATTCGGAGGCATTGCGTGTTAAGTGGAAGAACTCAACGCCGCGCTTTGCCTCGATACCAGAGCGAAGAAAATGGATATATTAAATATTTCCACTCCTCGAGTGGGAATCGAACCCACAACCAATCGTTTACAGTCACACGCTTGTGCCACTGCGCTACGACTGGCCCCTATTTGTTTTTATTTGGACCTGTTTAATAGGGTGGATATATTTTTGGTATTAGACTAAGTGTGAGTCTACCTGTCACCATAGACTACTGTAAATTGTTCTATTTACTAAAATAATTTCTAGATCTAAAAATATACACGATTGATCAGATTAAAACGGTTCTTTTTCATAATCTAGTTTTTTTGTATTGCTTTTAGCTTTATAATATTTCAAAAAAACCTTCATGACAAGACACTCATTTCGCCATTTTTGTCTTAAATTCTAGCCCTTGTATTGTAACTGGTTCCTTCCCTTCATCCACCTGAAATGTTTGAAAATATATTAATCAAATCATGCCTTGGCTCATGATACGTCTTGTGGTTAGGATCTTTATTGTTATGTATGTAAATAACTCTAGTTCTTTTTGAGATTCAGAGGTAACAGTGTTTGGAAATTCTACGTGTAACATATTAAATACATATAATAAGCCATCAGAAGGGTTTCTTTCTCAATTATATAATTGCCGTCAGAAGGTATTGCCTCGGTATCGTATATATAAATTAGCCATCAAAAGATTTTCCTTTTTTATTATAAATTTGCCATCAGAAGGGTTTTAGACATGTAAGTATCTAACACAAACTATCCGTTGCAATCACCCAGAGCTCGGCCGAGGAAAAGCCGTATCGTATCATTTATACACTTACAACTATGCAAGATAGCTATATCAAGAGAAAAATGGCCGTGGTGCCCCGCCCCGCCACTTGCCGTGAGTTCCGTCCGTTCCGTTCCGTTCGGCGGATCTGACCGATCATACATTGCACCCTCCGAGACACAACGAAACAGTTCACGTATATGATACTTACTATGCCTTAGCAAACGATCAATTATTAGTTAGCCGTGTCACCGACATCGCTTATCAGTAAGGTATAAGTCCCCTGAACCCACGACAGTCGCATGTCACACGTTATACCACTATCTGATTTGTACAAGCATCGCAACACTAAACAGCATCAGATAAGATACAACAGACCAATATCACTATAGCTGTTCACTTTACCAAACATATCAGCCTTGGTGATGCTAAGCTACATTGGCTGTGTCATCGACATCGCTTATCAGTAAGGTATAAGCTTCCCGAACCCTGACAGAGAGTCGAGAGACAGTACATGTATGGCCTTTACTATATATATTTGTTATTTTAAATTTCACACATTTGTATGAGATCGTGCCAATCATTGCCATAAAATATTTAATCATCCAAAGCCAAATATATATATATATATATATATATATATATATATATATATATTCCCGAACCCTGACAGAGAGTCGAGAGACAGTACATGTATGGCCTTTACTATATATATTTGTTATTTTAAATTTCACACATTTGTATGAGATCGTGCCAATCATTGCCATAAAATATTTAATCATCCAAAGCCAAATATATATATATATATATATATATATATATATATATATATAGATATATATATATATATATATATATATATATATATATATATATATATATATATATATATATATATATATATATATATATATATATATATATATATATATATATATTTATTATTGCTTAATAAATATTATTTACACTCGCAACATACAATTAATTTATAAATTTTATAATGTTTAGGAAAATGTAAACTATAATGTTCATACAACACTATTTTAAAATGGCGCCGCCATACGCTTAATGTTTAAATAATTAATTTGTGTTGCAAATTATACATTTTCTTTTTCATAGAACTAATATCTTAAATATTTATTGCCTTTAATACTATTATATTATTAAGTTATTATTATTTAAATATTCATTTCAATATTCGCTTTTCTTATTTTTATATTATTAATGTAATAAGAACTCACCAAGAAATTCTTCATAATTAACAAATATGCATCTTACCAAACTTGAATGTTATAAAATTATTATATTCCGATCACTTAGTATTTAATATGTTAAATTTATTTATTAAATATCCATTTCCTTGTATTCAATTTATATTAATTGCAATTTAATGTCAATAGTTTTCAGAGCGGTACTTTTACTACGCCACGCTCCCGCCATGTTCCCTTTATCTTTCTATTCCATTTTTAAAAATCATAAACTATAATCGGCCGCAACTCATACAGCCAACGTTGCATTTTCTGAAAATATTAATTATATATTTTTTTATTATTTGTTTAAACTATTCCGTAAAATTGCATATATTTTTTTATTATTATTAAATTATATTATTTAATATTTTTTTTACATTCCTACGTTTATTTATACATAGTCTGTATCGTTAGAGTGTGTTGAATAGCAGATGTCAATTGGCGCGCTTAGGCTTGTTCACTGGAGCAAATAAAATCAAAGTATTTAAATTCTGATCGGTTCACTGAGTATCGAACCCATTACCAAACACAAATAAACACATAATGATTCACTGCACCACAATATCTTATATACCATAAATAAAATATCCATGTGGGGCCAGTCGTGGCGCAGTGGCACGAACGTGTGACTATAAACGACTGGTTATTGGTTCGATTCCTATTCGAGGAGTGTTTCTATTTCCTTCGCTCTGGTATCTGAGGTAAAGCGCGGCGTTAAGTTCCGCCACTTAATACGCAATGCCGCCGAATTCGGCGTAAAGTGAGGAACGGAGTGTCTTAACAATAGGTTCCCTCCGCCTACCCTGCTGTGTGCGGGATACAGCGTGAAGCAACAAAAAAATAAAAAAATAATATTCAGAAATGTGATATATTTTGTAAACAATACGAAACAAGTAATAAATACAGAATTTATATAAACATATGCAAATTCGTAATAATTTGAGAACAGAAAGTTTAATAGTAATTTATTTCAGTTGAATAATTTATTTATATTGGAAGTGTGAATATGTTTTATATTAAAATTTGTATTTATACTTACCTCCATAGAATTGAAGCTTTCATATTCAAATTCTAACTAATACATACTACTACTACAAGGGGCCAGCGGTGTCGCAGAGGCACAGTAAATGCCTGTAAAGCGATTGGTTGTGGAATGTGTTCGATTTCCACTCGAGGAGTGGAAATATTTAATTTTTCCATTTTCTGCGGTCTGCTCAGTTCAAAAGAACATACTACTATACCTACTATCTCAGTGTGTGGCTCATTAATAAAAAGACTACAGAGCAACACCAACAGCATCTTAAATATGATATGTTTTGTTATATGTTGTTTATGACTTGATTATACATATGTTAATCATTGCTGGGCCATCTCTAGTGAGATGGGGAAACAATGATAATACTAACATAGTTTTTAAGTCTTAAATTATTATTAAAAATTTAATGTTGTGTCTTGTGTTACTTGAATTTGAATCAAATAAATAACATAAATAGACCAGGTGTGGGAAGTGCAGAAATATAAACAACAAAAAACTCATAAATAGGGGCCAGGGCGCAGTGGCACAAAGTGTCCCTGTAAAGCAGCTGATTGTGGGTTCGATTCCTATTCGAGAAGTGAAAATATTTAATATATTATTTTTTTTCGCTCTGTTGTCAAGGCAAAGCGTGGCTTTAAGTTCCGCCACTTAGCACGCAATGCCTTTGAATTTGGAGGAAATTGAGGAACGGAGTGTCTTAACATTAAATTCCCTTCTGCCTACCCTTCTGTGTGCTGGATATAGCGTGAATATAAAACAATATATTCACATTATATTTATTAACAACAAAAAAAAATTAAACGAAGTGTTTTGACACTACCTTTTTTCTCTCTTCTTTAAAAAAATATACTAAGAAATAGCTAACCTAAAGACATAATACACTAATTCTACCTACACACAAAGACACTCTAAGAGGATTTCCACAGTAAACCGTGGCGGTGAACAAAGAACTAAATTAAGCGCCCCAAGATCCAGCATTGTGTTTGAATTGTTTAATTAAGAGGAGTCACAGCATCCGGGGGAGGAGATCTGGACCAAATATTATATTCATTGTCATTGTCGAGATACGCTTAGCTTAGTGAAACTTTTTTAATATTTCCTTTCTGAGTCTGTTCGTTTTGTGTGATAAGCGTACATATAATGTTCTGTAAAGCAATATATATTTATACTAGTGGCCCGCTCGCGGCTTCACCCCGTGAACTACAAAACTGTTTGGTTATATTGCAACCCTCGAGGATGGATTTTTAAAATAATATAGGCTATGTTTAACCTTGAATAATCAACTATATTTATTCTAAAATTCATTACAATCGGTCAAGTTTATTCATATAAATTTTCATCTCCTATTTCAACCCTTTAGAGGTTAAAATATATTAGTTATGGTATTGAAAAAATAAGTAGCCTATGTTTGACCCTGGATTAATTACTACTTTCATTCTAAATTTCATCTAAATCAGACCGGTACATTAGCCGTGAAAGCGTGACAGACAAACATACAGACTTTCGCATTTATTAATATAAGTATGGATTATTGTAGTTATATATATATATATATATTCGTTAGATTTACTGTTCTACAGTAAAGTAGATGAAGAGAATCAAGTGTTAATTTGTACTGAATAACTGTGTTAAAATGAATAAAATAATTTAAATTCAACAGAAATAAATATTCCAAAGGCGGAATACCTAACTGGCATGCATCGTGTGAGCTGTCAGACACTGTCCCACGGCGCTGTAATAGCCTATACGAATAGAGGTATGTGGTATATGGTTAGAACATAATACAGATAGTTGTGGTGTAAGGTGGAAGTGGAAACTAAGTAACAAAGTGGAAATCAGTCACACAAAAAATACTCCATTTTATTGGAATATTATACACACTTTAGTGTGTAATATCATTTACATATGTATGTATATGCATATGTATGTGTGTATAAGACTTTCACGTAATTCAAAAGTCTATTTTAGTATATTCCAACTTTAGAACAACAAATACCATGACTGATTTTGTATATTAAGTAGAAGCTTTTTTAGATTATTGCATATTAAGTAGAAGTTTATTATACAGTTTTACACTTTTTAACACAACAGAGTAGTAAAAAAAAACCCAGTGTCAAGATACTACATTCTTTACTTATCGCACGAAATCGAGATATAGCGTGTTGAGCGGCATTGACAGTGCATTCCCCCAAAGGAGAATCAAACCCACAACCACTTTAATAAGTGGAAAACACAGTGTTCCAGCACTACGTCCACCAAATACGCGAACATAAGTAAAACATATGCAATTACAGTTAAACTTCCAGCTTTCTACCACACAAATGTAACTCAAACAGCCAGTAATCCTACTGGCACTGTGAATTGCAATCGAAAAGCCAATACATTTTCCAAACCGTAAACTTATGTGATTTAGATTTATTTCGATCGAGTGATTTTCTATTAGATACGGTTATAAACATCCCCTGGTAGCGAATACTCGTATACACGATATCATATCAGTGTTATAGTACGATGAGATCGTAAAATGCATTTATTGGATATAAAATTAAATATTTGGGAGGGTTTCAAAATTTGTTCCGATATCGTATAGGTATTTAATGTAATTGGCTGGGCTTTTGCTGTGTAACCTTCTGGCAGTGTTATAGCGTTTGACTATATGTGGGTTCAATCGTTGTGGCTTCAGTCCTGCGAGGTAATGTTTATAGTAAATATGTAAATATGTTATATGTAATTTTTTAGTAATATAAAGTGCGGGGTTGAGTTTCGCCATTCTATAAGTTATGATTCGTGTTTCGCGGCAAGTAAAGTTCTCGAACAATCTTGTTATGTAATTAAAAAATAGAAGAGTAAATCTTTTAATGTAGTAATTTGTAAATACATAAATATATATTAAGTGTTAAATGCAAATAACTTGATAAATATATTATAATAAAACTGTAATGTTTCTAGTCATTTCATTCTTAATACAGAAAATAATACTACGAATACACAGTTCTACAAAAATTATAAATTATTTTATTTTAAAACGGAGATATCATTTTTAAATAAGGTGGAAGTTGAAATATTTTACTTTCATACTTTTTCCCATAAAGGATGGTATTCAGATAGAACCTAATTTAAACACCTTCCATTCCGAAATCGAAATATTGCATCTTGCGTAGCGGAACTCAACGCCGCGCTTTGTCTTATGTGGCAGAGCTAGAAATAAAAAATCATTTAAATATAATCTCCTTCCTCTGAGTAGGAATGCAATCTACAGCCTTAATGACCTCAAAACATATACAACATACAAAATCCATAAAAAAAATCGAACCTATACCTCCCATTATTCAAAACAACAAGCAACCTACATTCCCACTCGAGTATGAAGATTCCCACTAACATTATTACACTCAGACATTCAGGTTATTGCCCAAATCGTGCAATTGGCTCAGTGGTCTAATAGAATTAGCTATGAAATGGCACAGAGCTCGACACAGGTGCTTTTGGTACTGCGCGAGTAATTGCCCTTGAGTGACCATTATGACGCTGTTAGCAACTCGAGTGGTTGCTCTGGACTAAGTTGCTGAATTGATTAAATGTTATAATGTGTTGATTCTGTCTTGGTATCTGGCTGCTTTACGATGGATTCGGTTCGATTCCCATTCGGGGGCATTGTTATAATTATGTTATTTTTATTTATTCTGAAAATTTTGTTCCATCCGTTAGACAGTGTGTTTTGTTAAGTCAGAGTTCGTTTAGAAATTGGATGAAATACGGATATTACGGAGTTTCTCAACACTAGTTCCTCACAATATCCTCTATAAGTAAAAAAGGTTTGAAACTAAAAAGAAAATCGCATTTATACTTTATCCCTCACATCAGGGTAGACTGAGAGACGTAGTGTTAAGACACTCTCTCTTCACTTTGTAGAAGATTCTCGATGCTTCGAAATAAAAAATAATAATTTCCTTTTGCCTTCACGTTTTATCCCCCACTACAGACTAGGCAGAGAGAACCTATGTTCTCACTACACTACACTACACTATACTACACTATGTGTCAAGACACTCAGTTCTCCACTTTCCCCCTAAATCCAAGACATTAATTGTTGATAGACGGCACTCCTTCCCTTTTTTCTAAAATAATCATATATTTATCTGAGGCCAGTCGTGGCGCAGTGGCACAAGCGTGTGACTGAAAACGACTGGTTGTGGGCCTTATTCCCGCTCGAGGAGTTGAAATATTTATTATTTCCATTTTTCTTCGCTCTGGTGTCAAGGCAAATCGCGGCGTGAAGTACCGCCACTTAACACCTCCAAATTAGACGGAAAGTGGGGAACGGAGTGTCTTAACACTAAGTTCCCTTTGCCTACCCTGCTGCGTGCGGGATACAGCGATTGAAGATAAAAAAAGACAAAAAAACATAAACATATATTTATTAACATATTTTTATTTGTAATCAAATCACGGGGTAATTTATAACAAAGGTAGGTTTGAAATTTAAGCAAAGCGAGACAACCGGTCCCGAGGGTAACACGGGCGCAGTTACTATCAACGGGAGAGGTGAGCTTTCTATTTGTTAATTAATTATACATTATACCACGTTTTAGTTTCTGTTTACGTACCTGTTTGTGTTATTTGGTGTTTCTCGTTTTAGAGATTTGATGAATTATATTTATTTGGTTGTTTTTGATTTTTACAATTATTATGTTGATTTTATTTGCTTTATAAATTTCTGTTTTGGTTTTAAAGTCTCATGACTATCCCGCTCTAAGCGTGCTTTTTTTTATAAATATCGCTTTATAATTTTTTTTCTTATTTCAGAATAAGAAAAAGAAATGACAAATGACAAAATGAAAAAAATATCATAATTTTGGAGCGATTAGTAGAAATAATTTAATGATAAGTTATAAAGTACAATTACTGGCGAAACTCAAGAACATATGGCGGATATGTTCTTTCAAAGAAATTTCTTCAGTCAAAGAACAAAATATTATTAAAAAAAACTATATATTCACATCATTATTTTTTACTTTACGCAAATCCCTATATACGTAAATACAACTACAGAGCTGTTTCTGCCTAGGTTACAGTCGAATGAAATTAATATATAATTTCAATTTCATTCATCAAGAATCAAACTCACAACCATCGCGCTTACAGTACGACGTTAAACTACTGCGCTACGATGGCCTCTTATCTTAATAAGTACATTTTTTAGCTTCACGCTGTATCCCGCACTTAGCAGAGTAAGCAGAGGGTTAGTATTTCCCCCTGCTGCGTAGGGCGCAGAGGGTGATGGCCATCAGGGTGATACGGGGGTACAGGACCATCTCCGGTGAGGTGGCGTGTGTGTTGGCGGGAGTCCTGCCGTGGGACCTGGAAGCCGTTGCCCTAGCGTCGGTCTATTTCCGGCGCCGAGGCCTGGGCACCGGGGACCCGGCAGAGTCAGCACTACGTGAGGAGGCGCGGGAAGCCGCATACGAAGTGTGGGAGTCCCGGCTGGCAACTCCATCCGCCGGCCGGTTGACGATCGAGGCAGTTCGTCCTGTCTTCCGCCGGTGGTTAGCGAGGCGTCACGGCGTCTTAACTTTCCGCACCACACAGGTTCTCTCGGGGCATGGTTGTTTCGGGAAGTACCTGTGTCGGATCGCTGGGAGGGAGCCCGACGCTCGCTGCCACCATTGTGACGACTGTCTCGAGGAGACGGCCCAGCACACGCTGGAGGTGTGCTCAGCATGGGCGTCTCAACGCCGCGCAGAGCGCGGCGTCATTGGGGACGACCTCTCCCTTCCAGCCGTGGTGAAGGCCATGGTGGAGAGCGAGAGGTCGTGGGATGCGGTCGGAGCCTTCTGCGAGGCGGTGGTGCTCGAGAAGGAGGCGGCGGAACGGGCGAGGGAGATCTTCTCCAACCTCGCCATCCGCCGCCAACGCTCGGGTCGCCGGAGGGCGGCACATTATCGTCGCCTTCCGCCCTAACCGGCCAGAGGGCGGTCAGCGTGGGGCTAGCTGACCGCCTACTCACCTGGCCCGAGTAGGCGTGCGCGGTCGCTCCCGTGCGCTACTCCGAGCAGGCCGTCGAGGGTGACCTACACCACCCTTGACTCCGCGACGTGCCTTGCAGGCTCCCGCCGCCGGTGTCCTCGGACGATTGATTCGGTCCCCGTGGCCCGGCTAGTGGCGGTCGAGAAGGAGCATCGTCAGGTTTTAGTGGGTAACGGCGGCGTTACCATCTTGCCTCACCGGAGTCCCACATAACCACGTCCCGGGTCCCCACTCGGGCTGGTATCCGTTACGGATTTCCTGACGAAAAAAAAAAAAAAAAAAAAAAGGGTTAGTATTCAGACACTCCCTTTCCCACTATATATCATATAAACTATTATATCTAAGCTTTTCCAAATTAAATTCTATGTACCACTCGATAAAAAGCTCAATCAATCACCTACCAAAGCTAAGCAGAAACCAATAACAAAAACTAAACCAGATCTTATTAGGAATGGAATAGATTCTAACAATTTAGACAATATAAAAGTAGCCTAGAACATAATGATACCATCAATTGACAGTCAGTAGAGTCAGTCAGTAACAAAGCGACTTCATTCGATGTCTTCAAGGATCCCAACACAATTAAGGTTCAAGGTTTCTGAGATACTATAATTGGATCAAGATTGAAATCTATTAGAAGTAGTCGTGGCTCAGTAAGAGAGTATCTGACTTTAAGCGCAAAGATTGTGGATTCGATTCTCACTCGAAGAACGATTTTGTTTAAATTTTCATTTATTTACTCTGGTACAGCACGGGGTTGGGTGCTACAACATGCAATGTCTCCATTTCGGGCGGAAAGTGGATGACGGAGTGTCTTTACACGAGACTCTCTCTGACTACCCCGCTATGTAAGAAAAGGGGTGAAGCTGCAAAAAAAGATACAAATCTTTGCTACGACTTTGTACGATTTCTCTTTTGTATAATTACATCTGTGACCCTCGCCTTTACTCGTATGATTAATGGGAATTAAAAATAACTTAGTCTTCCACCTTTATTTTATTTATTATACGTAACAAAGTAAAACAAAAACATTGTTGGTTTCAGAATAGCGTTATTTATATTATATGCAACTTTTTACCACGGTAACTAGTTATTTTTGACACTCTCTAGGCTCGTTGCTTCTTTCTACAGTGAAAAAATTACATACAAACACTTTAGATATTTACCAGTTATAATATTGGTAAATAGTATAGGAGTAGGGATTAATTACCTGTAAGTGGGGAACGGAGTGTCTTAACACTAGGTTCCCTCTGCCTAACCTGCTGTCTGCGGGATACAGCGTGAAGCTATAAAAAAAAAATAATAGTTACCCTGAAAGAAAGAAATTAGTGCATGAATAAATTTTTAAAAGGAACAGTTCCTAATCATTTCTAAATTTAAAATTATATTAAAATATCCCTTAAAAGCTGTAAATATCATATTACTAGAAAGAAACTTATCAAAGATTAGAAAATAGACAACGAAATTAATAAATAATCGACTCCACTCCACTGACATGTTGATTTATCGATTTTAATGCAATTCCAAGTAAATTACAAACTTTGTCTAATAGAAAGCCGTAAAGTTGTCAGTGAGAGTACTTTGACAGTCGGTCTGTTTTCCATCGCTCCGGACCAAATGAGCTGTCATCGCTTAAATATGTAGCGCGAGATGATATGGGTACTCCACACTAGAGCATCTCCATTTCCTTTTATTTATTTATAGTTAACCAAAACAAAACTAAGGGGAAACACTCTGGTTACAAATAAGTTACGTTAGCACGTGATATTTGTTTGTGAATGTTATTTTTAGCCCTTTTTAAAGCTTGTAACAGGTATCGAAACCAAATAAGATATTTTTTTTTTATTTGCTTATTTGTTTTACCTATGATTACTAAGTAAGTACTACTATTTCATATATAACTACGTGGCGTTCAAATCCGTCATTTATAACTTACAATATATCGATTTCAGGCGGAAAACGAATATCATAGTGTCTAACACTAGATTCTCTGTGACTAATCTCTTATGCAGGAAAAAAAGCTTGAAGCTGCTACTTATACGATTACAGTCGCAGCTTGCTTGTGTATGATAATCAAGCAACTATAAAAGTGTATTAAGGAGTAGCACTGAGTAAATAATAAGCAGAGCCAAGTTTGATGTACACACGATGATTGTGGATTCAATATCTACGTGAAATAATGATTATCTTTATAATTTTAGCAAAACAACGCGCCCTCTTGCGTTCGACTGTTCTAAAATGAGTGACGGAAAGAACAGAGTATTGTATAACACTATTTTCTGCTGAATACAACTGGAATGTAAAACTATAACAGGAATTGTTATTCCTTATCTTCAACATAGAACAACTACCATTCTTAAAAAAACTTCATGAATCATGCCCTTTTTATTAGACAGTAACAAATCAAAAACACTAATAAAAGCTAATTATGAAATATTTCCACTAGTTCCCATATCCAGCATACTCTACATAGAGTTTGTATGAAACAGAATGTAATTAATGTGATTTAAATTCATTACACCGTAAATAACAACATTATTTGAATACTTCAGCGCGACAAACGCTCGCACGAACGTGGACGAATATTTTACTGCATTGTTTTATTTTAAAAATATATGTTTTTGTACATTGTGTAACGGATGTGTAAATGTATATACATATGTATGTATGTACGCTTGTACTGGATATTATGTAGATATATGTACTTATATAAATAAAAAATGTTCTTTTAATATTTATTTTATAACCATCGTGGTCATAATGGTGAAATGGGACAGTGTCGGACAGTTATCGCGGTTAGTTAGGGGTTTAATTCCCACTTGATCAAATGATCATAATTTAATTGTTTTTGTGTCTTTGTTCTGACAAATAAGATAATTCGTGGTGTTGGGCTCCACCATTGTGGACTGTTACAAATTTAGGCGTAAAGTAGGTAACGGTTTGTTTTCATACTAGGTTTGCTCTGATGACGTAGTTTTTAATACTGGCATTTTTATAATTTTATTCTATTCTACACTGTATATATCTCAATTCTTTATATCAATATAATAAGATATGACGATTCGATATCATTGTTAGTCAAGTATTATATTTTACATCTTAATTCATAACAAAATAGAAAATTCTATTATACATATGTACTTGAACCTAAGACTTCCCGATTTCAACACCTGAGCCACCAAGCACTAATTACCATAATTACAAAGTAAACAAGCGTAATGTGGATTCAAAGTCCGTTTGGGTCGTTTTATGTGTAATTGAAAAGTAAGGGAAAACTTTAAATTGTTTTTGTTTTCGGCCCATTCGCTCTGGGCTACTGGCTACCTGTCCCTTAACTGAAACTGTTAAATTTCACATTACCTATATGTACGTGAAATTAATATGGTAATTTATAAGGTTTCGCAATTCGTTTGTTCGTTCATTTCGGTAGGTCGACGCATGGTCGACTAAGAATGATTATTAATATTTTTTAAAGTGTTCAACATATATTTAGAAAAAATATATATTTTTGTATTATTATTATTATTATATATTATTACTATTTGAAAATATATTTAAAAATATTAAAATTCCTGTAAAAAATAATTTCAAATCTTCCCAATGTTGTGACATATTCTAGTTGTCTAGGTAAAACTGTAAGTTAAAAAAGCTTTTGATGGATTATAAATTATAAGTAGGTTCTTTTCAAAGATAAGACAAAGCTCAGCGTTTAGATCCGTCACTCAACGCGTAATATCTCCGATCCGAGCTTAAAGTAGAAAACAGGGTATTTTAGCACTAAATTCTTTTTAACGTTGTGCGGAAAAAAAATGCTAAAGCAGCACAAGCTAAAAAAAATGTTTTTAACCGAATTATTCTAAAGAAATCAGACACTAACAGTTAATTTCAACTAAACCACATCACATACTTTGATTTAAATAAAAAAAATACAAATATATCATTTTTTTTAACCTCACGCTATATCCCGCACACAGCAGGGTAGGCAGAGGGAACCTAGCGTTAAGACACTCCGTTCCCCACGCATCACCGAATTCGGAGGCATTGCGGGTTAAGTCGCGGAACTTAACGCCGGGCATTACCTCATATACCATAGCGAAGGAAATGGAAATATTCAATATTTCCACTCCTCGCGTAGGAATCGAACCCACAATCAATCATTTACAGTCACACGTTCATGACTCTGCGCCACGACTGACTCCATACCTGTTTTTATACCCATTTTTAACCCATTTAGCCCTGAAATTTCTATTTTAATGCCTAAAAAAGGACCTAAATTAAACAACATTAAATATCAAACCACTGCCACTTATTAGCCATTATAAATAGTACCTATTTACATGAAGAAGCCTGTAATAGCGGTATGACACTATAATTACGAGAGCATTTTGTAGTTCCACCAAAACTACGTTATTAGGACGACCAAAATTGCTTGAAAGTTTTTAGGTTATATAAACATATAAAAGGATTTAATATACAGAATGAAATTGTAGTTCGGAAATTAGGATAAGTAAGCCTAATTAGAGAATGTATCATTGTTTCTATATACGTGCTTAAGTAATAATTTTGGATGTTTGTTTGTACGTAGTTAAAATAATAATATATGTTTACATTTTAGTGATTTATTATATGTTTGTAAATTGTACGTTACGCCGCGCTCTGGTTGCAGTTTTGTAATACATGCAATGGTTGCGTTTTTCAATTTTTTAGCTTCACGCTGTATCCCGCACACATCAGGGTAGGCAGAGAGAACCTAGCGTTAAGACACTCCGTTCCTCACTTTCCGCCGAATTCGGAGTCATTGCGTGTTAAGTGGCGGAACTTAACGCCGCGCTTTACTTGGATACCAGAGTGAAGAAAATGGAAATATTAAAAATTTTCATTCCTCGAGTGGGAATCGACCCCCAACCACTGCGCCACGACTGGCCCAATTTAATATATGTATATTACAATTATACTTATTTTGGGGGCTTATATAGTGAAAATAATGTTAGAAATGGCAAAAAAATGGAGATCAAATTATGTTTAGCTGTTTCACATCTCTTCCCACATAGCAAGGTGCTCAGAAGGCACCTTATGTCAAGACAAGTCACCTGAAATCGAGACATTCCATGTTGTAGTACGGAACTCAACCTCGCATTCTGTCTTACATCAGAGCAAAACGATAAAAAAATTTTAATTATATAAAATCATTTCTTCAATTGCGTTATGACACTATAATTACGAGAGCATTTTGTAGTTCCAACAAAAGTACGTTATTAGGACGACCAAAATTGCTTGAAAGTTTTTAGGTTATACAAACATATAAAAGAATTTAATATACAGAAGGAAATTATAATTTGGTAATAAGGATAAGTATGCCTCATTAGGGAATGTATCATTGTTTGTATGTATGTATGTATGCCAATAATTATGAGTGTCTATTTATATAGTAGTTAAAATAATAAATACATACAAAATAAGTTAACGGCCATAAAGCATGACTGTAAAGCGACTGCTTGTGGGTTCGACTCCCACTCGAGGAGTGGAAATATTTCTATTTTCTTCTCACTGGTGTCGAGGCAAAGCGCGGCGTTAAGTTCCGCTACTTAACACGCAATAATACATAACTTATTTCTATTTTTTAGGTTACCGCTTTATCCCACACACAGTAAGGCAAACGGAACGTAGTGTTAGGACACTCCTTTCCCCGTTAAGTGGGGGAACTTGACTTAAAAGAGCGAAGAAAATAGAAATATTAAATATTTTCACTCCTCGACTGGGAATCGAACCCACAACCAGTCGTGTATACAATCATACTTATAAGCCCCTGGGCCATGACTGGCCCCAATTAATATATTTATTTAATATAACCACTCTCTTGGGTTAAACGTCGTTGATGTTAGACTAACAACCGCGTTCTGTTGAACGTCTCAGTCGAGGCAAAGATTTGTACTAATTGAATCGACTCTTGCTTAATTGGACTCGCAAGAAACCGAGTAATAATTTTAGTATTACATTCTTAGTATTAAAAATTAAAACAAGTGCGGATATATATGAGTAGTTGAAGCCACGGAGGCACAGTGGCATAGGTTGATATCGAATGGTTGCGTGTTCTATTCCCATTTTGTGTAATGATTCTTTTTTCAGTTAATTTTATTTATTCGCTCTTATGAACAAAAATCGCGCGTGGAGATCCGCCATTTAATACACCTTGATTTAAGGCGGAAAGACGAGTGTGGAATGTCTAACACTAGATTCTTTCCGCTAGAAAAGAATAGTTGTTTGTGTGTTAAAAACATAATAATTTTATACCAGAAAATAATTTCTACACCTTATTTTGTTCAAAGTTGACTAAGATTTTATTGCTTTTCTATTTCATAAGTTTAATGTAAATGTATGACAATATCTTTATTTCAAAGTTTGCCAAAATTTATTATAATATTAAGCAAAAAGTATATAAATATATTAACGTTAAAATAACCATGTTACAAAATAAAAATTGATATATTTCAAAACGGTCAGACCATTGTAGTACAGCGGGACACCATCTGACTGTAAACACGACTGGTTGCCCGTTCGATTCCTACTGGATAGAGTGATTACTTAAATTATTTTTATTTCTCCGTTTTTATTCTGGTAGGGCAAAATATGGCGTTGAGTTCCGCCACTCATCACGTAATATCTTAATCTCAAACGAAAAATGGAGAAATAAGTAATAAGCGAGAAGCAGAAAAAAACACTACATGACTTTTCAGCCATTTAACAGTAAATTAATTTAATACACCTTATATCGGAAACATGCAAATTTTTAAAACGGTAGATTAAGCGATTTTTGATGATCGTCAGAACATATCAGCTACACGCAATCCGCTTAATTGATTTTAACATGATTAGTTTAAAGTAATTACGCGTGTTTTTCCAGGATGGGGGTAGGGTGAGCATTTTTAAAAGGTTTTTAGGGATAAGCGTCGCTCGTTAATGTATGGTTTAATCAATTTTTATAAAATGTGTTGAATAATTATTGATATTGTAGCCATTTTTTGTGCAAAAGATGAGTGTGTTGCTGTTTAATTTAATGGTTAATTTCACAAAATATTAAAAATTGACACAAAACTTTCAAATTATGTTTATAGTTTAGCCTAAATGTTAAATCTATAAAACTATTTTACTTTCTGACTGTAACAGCGATTAGTTGTAGGTTCAATTTCCACTCAGTAAAATTATCATAGTTTAATTAGTTTTATTTCTCTGCTTTGGTAATCAAGGCGGCAAATCGCCGCCTTGAAGTTCAACAATCAACACTCAACATCTCGAATTTGAGCTGAAATTGGATAGCAGAGACTGTCTTGACACTGTATTCTTATTATAAAAAATAATCATAGACGTATAAAAACAACCAAATCTCTTTTCCAAAATAAAAATGTTTTTTTAGCTTCACGCTGCATTCCGCACACGGCAGGGTAGGCACCACTTTCCGCAGAACTTTGAAGGCATTGCGTGTAAAGTGGCGGAACTTAACACAGCGCTTTGCCTTGGATACCAGAGCGAACAAAATGGAAACACTAATTATTCCATTCCTCGAGTGAGACTCAAACCCACAACCAGTCGTTTACAGTCACACGTTTATACTACTGCGCCACGACTGGCCCCAAATGATTTATAATAAGTAGATATTACATAAATAATCCATAATTTATAAAAGATTTGAACACCGTACGCGGCGTGCTGCCGTCACACACGCTGACAATGATGGATGAACTACACTTTAAAACAAAAATAGACGCTTTACGCTGTCATTCAAGTGGAAAGACTGGTGCGGGCGATTTTTTTAGATCGCTATTTGCGATTGTGTAAACATATTAGACTGGGAACAAGTGTTTAAGTGTTGTGAACTGACTGAACTGACTGGAGTGAATGGCGTTTTGAAAATGTTTGTAAATTTTGTATGAAATATATCTTATATATTATGTTATTTAGTTGAAATACTAGTTATTTTAAAAACAGTTTCTTTTTTTTAGTTTTACGTAGTATCCCGCACACAGCAGGCAGAGGGAACCTAGTGTTAAGACACTCCGTTCTCCACTTTCCGCCGAATTTTGGTGGCATTGCGTGTTAAGTTTGCCGCGACACCATAGCGAAGAAATGAAAATATGAAATATTGTTATTCCTCGAGCTATATCTAATTGTATTATATACAACTTTTTAGGTAGATAACTGGAGTGAATGGCGTTACGATTATGTTTGTGTATTAGTATGATAAACAATCAAACATTCATTTATTTATTTGATTCATAATTAAAGAAAATTATACTTAATACGCAATGTCTCCAGAATTCGGTGGTGCTATTTTTAACAGGTAGTCTACCTGTGTCTTCGGACTACTGTAAAGTGTTAGAAACGTGGGGTTTTCTGAAAATATATTTCCGAATACCAAAAATATACGTGATTAATCCAATTAAAAATGTTTTCATTTCAAAACATTTTAAATAAAAGATCAAACCAGCAACTATATTGACAAGTAGTATTTTATACAAAGTACGTCAATTGATTATCACAAATGAAATCAGCAGCTATTTTGAACAATACAAAAAGTATAGCATAATTTGTAAAAACTTATTATTAGTGCAGTGGCATGAACGTGAGACTGTAAACGACTGGTTGTGGGTTCTATTCCTACTCGAGGAGAAATATTTATATTTCCTTTTTCTTCGCTTTGGTATCCAAGGCAAAGCGCGGCGTTAAGTGCTTCCATTTAACACGCAATGCCGGAATGGCGGAAAGTGGGTAATAGAATGTCTTAACCAAATTATGTATTTATAACAATATTGTAAAATTCATTAAAGCTAAAAAACATCATAAAATTTCTTAAAACTCACAGTAATAAATGACCCAACTTTTTTTTAAAAAATAATGTGGGAATCAAACCTGCAACCACCGCTTTAACAGTCAGACATTTTACCACTAAACCATGAAGAACTAATTTCTCTTGCCAAAAACACAAAATGAGGATAGTAAAAACAACAAAAGTATGTAAATCGATATTGTAATGATAATTGTATTCAACGTTCCCATCTTGGCACGCGCAAAGCATTTACAACAAATAATCGCCTGTTGTCCATATTGTTGCGTTGCGGTACATTTGTCCATTTACCACCCAGCCTATTTATTAGTTAGTGTTATTGCAAGCCTTAAATAGTTTCAATTTACTCGTTTGAAAACTAAATTCCGTTCTATTCTATCATTGCGGGTGTAGAATTATGTTAATTGGTGATAGATATGCATATACATATGCATATGTGTATAGTGCAATGTGTAATGGTGACTAAAATACACTTTTTGGGTGGTATTAGCTAAAACTGATGTAAATAAACTGTTATTGGGCGCAGTGGACAGTGGCTGAGTGTAGGTTAAGGGTTCGATTCCCATTCGGAGGAATTTTATATATAATTAATTTTATTTCATTAGATAAAACCAAATTCGGCGAAAAGTGGTCTTGAATTCACTCAATACGTTGCCTTAGCAGAAGTTATTGTCAAGAATGTGTTTCGAAAACATGGATCTACTCCTGAATTTAAAAGATATAGAAAATTAAAATTATCACCACCGAATAATTGTAACATTTGAAACATTCAATTATGCGCGCTGAAAAATAAGTGAAATATTGATAGTATTTTAATTATTTGCATGAAAAAAAATTAATGGTAGTGATAATTTTAATATAATTATTCCCCTAAGTAAAAATCAAACCCATAACCAAACACATTTAAACTCAAATACTGTTTCATTTTGCCACAACGGCCTCAAGCATTTTTATAGCTTCACGCTGTATCCCGCACACAGCAGGGTAGGCAGAGGGAACCTAGTGTTAAGACACTCCGTTCCCCATTTTCCGCCCAATTCGGAGGCTTGCGTGTTAAGTGGCGGAACTTAACGCTGCGCTTTACCTCGACACCAGATCAAAGAAAATGTAAATATAATATCCACTCCTCGAGTGGGAATGGAACCCACAACCAGTCGCTTACAGTCACACTCTTGTCCCACTGGGTCACGACTGGCCACAAGCATTTAAATATAATTTAAAATGTTTATATACCACTATATATTTAAATGAAGTTATCAATAAGCATTTCGGACTATTACAGATTGTGCAGTAGTACGGGCGAGGCGTACAACGTACAGCAGGTAAATTGTATGGCATAATAAATCTGTAGTTTCAGTTTAATATCCGGTCGGATCCTCCAAGTCGGCACTACTTCCGGTTGTTCAGATCTGACGGAAATTTCGCTGTAAATGTTACCTGGGATATTTGTTCGATGAGTGGTGATTATTTTTAGTAATAATATACTAACAAGAATCTATTAGTTCCGCGTGAATGAATTCTACCATTTAAAATGCAATACTTGCAAAATTCAACGGTAAATAGGGAACGGAGTGTTTTTACAATAGATTCCCTCTTCATGCCTGCCCTGCTGTGTGCGGGATACAGCGTGAAGCTAAAAAAAATATTACATATGTTGGGTTTTTCTCTTGCATCATTTTTTTTTTTTAAGATTACACGCCACAAACCTATCGCTTCCATGTCTTTTATGAGACTATTCTTTATTCTTTAATTTTTGTTGAGTTAATTTTATAATTCATGGTGTGAATTAAGACATATACACAGTTACAAAGCTTGTTTCTTTGAGAATCTAGTCTGGAAATGTTTTACTTCCACATTATGTCTATTAAAAATGCTGCGGAACCCAAACCACTAATATAGCAAAACTCAAATTCACTAAGAAATGAAGCTTTAATAAGTACTTTTGGAGCCCTATAGTAAGGAGAAGCAGGAGGAGTTCGGATGAGATCGAAAACGATAACAACAAAGTGGGTTCGATTCCCACTTAGTGAATGATAATATCTCAATTACATTAATTTTTTCGCTGTGGTAACTACAGACAAACTTACATAACTCAACACACAATGTCTCGCAAAAGGTGGAGAACGGAGTGTCATAACATTATTTTCTCTCGCGAGAAACTGAAAGTACGTGAAACTATAAAATAAATATTTGTTCGATAAGTGTGAAATGTCTGTGTGTTTGTCTGTCACGCTTTCACGGCTAATCTACCGGTCTGTTTCATTCATATGAATGAAATTTGAAATAAAAGTAGTAAAAATTACTGGGTCAAACATGGGCTACTTGTTTTTTCAAAAATAAACCTCTAAAGCAGAGATTCTCAACCAATGTGCCGCGGCACTTTTGTGTGCCGCCAAATTTTGCAAATATACCATAATGTAAATATTATTAAATTAATCATTTAAAATCTTTTTCTCTATGTGCCCCCAAATTTGGAAATCATTAAATATGTGCCGCAACAAAGAAAAGGCTCTAAAGGATTGAAATAAGGGATGAAAGTTTGTATGAAAAATCTAAACCGCTTGCCCGATTGTAATGAAGTTTAGCATAAATATAGTTAATAAACTAAGGTTCAGCATAGGCTACTTAATTTTTCAAAAATCTACCCCCGAGGATTGTAATTTAACGTAGGCTAGTCTGGATAGTCTCAACTGGGCTCTAATTCTTACACCTAACATTTACTTGTATTGAAGAGTAAACTTTACGTAAAGTAACTTTTAACTGTAAAGTTAAATTTTCTTCGAATTTCAATACTTCAACTTTATATTAATTACTGACTCTAACGAAACTTAAAATACATAAACTTTATGCAGCTGTGAAAATACTGCTTCACTCAGAATTCGCATTAACATAGTAAATATGTAAATAAGAGATAACTGGAAAAGTCATGAGACCATTATGTAATAGTGGCAAATGTTTAACTGTAAACACGGTAGATGAGAGTTCGTTTTCCACTTTGGGGAGATACTTTCCACTATTTTCGTTTTTTTCCCTCAGATAACATAAAATAAGAATTTGGATTCCATCACTAAACGGTAAATAAAAAAGGATTATTCACTGGAGTTTCTCCGTATGAACCTAAGAAATAAAGAGGACACTCATTCTCTTACGGGCACTCATCACATTGCAGAGAAAAGAGCTCAGGGCAGTGCCTGAAACTTGCACGTGACTTGCAAGAGTAGGCTTAAGGGTCCCCTTTAAAATGTATTACGGTCATCTCCATTATCCGAGTTCCTCTCTCCATACTTAATCAAAATCGAAAAGATGACTTTTAAAAACGCACTAAAAATGAACTAAGATAGTTCTGCATGACCTAAGATCTTTTTTTAGTAAAAATTAAAAAATTAAATAGCTTCACGCTATATCCCGCACACAGCAGGGTAAGCAGAGGGAACCTAGTGTTAAGACACTCCGTTCCCCACTTTCCGCCGAATTCGGAGGCATTGCGTGTTAAGTGGCGGAACTTAACGCCGCGCTTTACCTCGACACCAGAGCGAAGAAAATGGATCCACTCCTCGAGTGGGAATCGAACCCACAACCAGTTGTTTACAGTCACACGCTTGTGCCACTGGGCCACGACTGGCTACAACTGGCTTTTTTTAGTAGATTATAGAGAGATAATCTTGCCTACTTCTACTACACGTTTACATAAAAGTACATAAAAATAAAAACATTAAAATTATGAGATTACGTTCAAAATAGCATATAAAACGTAACATTGTAAAACAAAACTTTTTACATTTATTTAACTTATGAATAACCGTACAAAAGTCGAAGCATAACAAAAGCTTTCATCGTACTCGTATTTACAGGAAAAATAACAATTAGAAAATAGCCAGCTAGTGACTTTGTTTACCTGTTATTGACGTAAATTGAAATATTAGGCCAAAACAGCTTATTTAGGATTTTGGGCCAATTTGTTTATAGAAATATCGTTTTTGTACGACGTTGTTAATTGTGTTTTGAGATTAACTTATTACTTGCTTTAGAAAGCAAGAGGCTATCTAGGTGCAGTGGAACAGTTTACTGTAATCATAATTGATTGTGTATTCGATTCTCACGCAGAGAAATTATCGTGATTTATTTTTTTTCATATTTACCCTTTGTTGGACAAGACAAAGCGCAGCGTTGAGATCCGCTATTTAATGCGTAATGTGTAAATCAAGGTGGAATCCGAAGAACAGAGTGTCTTCGTGTATGGTGGAAGAAACGTAAAAATGTAAAAAATCTGAGTTTCCGTCAAAAATAACAAGGCCGGCCGTGCCGTCTCAAGGTGGTGGTGTGTGTTTTAAAGGCCGGCAACGTCCCTGTAGCTCCTCTGGTGTTGCACGGGGCCGTGGGCGACGATGTTCACCTATCATCAAGTGACCCGAACGCTCGTTTGCCTTGTCCTTTTTTTATAAAAAAAAAAAATGTCAAAAATATATAAATATATTTTATGAAAGAATGAATTCATATTCATTCTTCATAAATCGAATAAATCCTTACAAATGTGTTCGGCTTCTTATTTTTATATATAAAGATAGAAGACATTTAGCTATATTAAATAGCAAAAAAAAGAAATATTTAACTATACTAAAATTAATTACAAATAAGCTTATTTGTTTCTTTAATAATAAAAATACCTATTTTACTTACACAAGTATTGTATCGTTTTCAACATTCCTAAACCCTATTCACGTTCAAAAGTCCCGAAAACGTCGAAGGAAAGAGTTTTCGGACTCGCCCATATTCAAATCATTGTCTACTTATAACCGTTACAAAAGACTTCCGGGAAAAATAAGATAAAGGACTGCTGCAAACAATCTTGTTCTCTCGTCGTTATATTTTTAACTTTACAAGGAAAGCAGAGAGTACCTACCGTAAAACACTCCGTTCTCCACTTTCCGCCCAAGTACTTACTATAAGATATTGCATATTGAGTGGCCAATCTCAACGCCACGTTTCGTCTTGTTCACCAGAGTCGAAAATTAAAGTAATATCAGAGTCAAATAATTTTACTTAAAATAATAAGTTACATGTTTCATTTTTTGAACGTCAAATAATTTATCACTGGTTCGTTTGAGATAATTCCTCAGACCTGAGAAGCACAGACACAAGAAACTCAGTGGAACAACGGGGTAGTGCAACAGTGTCGATTGTAAGCACGACGATTATGGGTTCGATTACCACTCAGAGAAAAGAGTATAACTAAATCATTTACAATTCTTCACCGTGGTGCCTAGGACAAAACGTTTAAGTTCTTAAGTTCTTCCTCTTAACACACAATATGTGGAATGTGAAAAAAAGAGTGTCTTGAATATAAGGTTTTTCTGATTACCATGATATACCGGAAAAAGTACGAGGAATATTTTTCAGAGAAATTTCTAAATTAAAAATCTTATACCAAAAATCGTTTAATCCACTGCCGAATGGATATGTGAATGAATTTTAAAAGAAATATTAGCACTGTAAGCCGACTGAGTACAGCCGGAAGTAGTACCGACTGCGAGGCGGATTCTCGAACCGGATATTAAGCCGAAACTACTGATTTATTATGCTACAACATTTACCTCGTATTCTGCATTCGACTAAATTGCCCCATGCATTTATTGAATATTGTTATAATTGCTAATCTTTTATTTTGAAAGATATGTCATTGACAAGTTGATTTGTACTCAACTGGCATGGTCAAAGCCATTAAATAAACGACTAACTAAATTATTTTTATCTTCACGCTGTATCCCGCACATAGCAGGGTAGGTTAACGCCGCGCTTTGCCTCGACTCAATATCAATTCTTTTTTTATTTTTTAATATTTTTATAAAAAATGTAGACGCAGAAAAAAAGTAAGTAATTTAACTTGTTTATTAAAAAAGCAAAACCTATTTTATTTATTCTGTCATTTTTTTGGATTCCCATATTGGATGGACTATTCAGATATACATATTTATGTACTTACGCAGCTCTTTTGGATTAATAATAGTATCGGTTATATATTATTGCATTATCATCAGAATTAAAGTTATATTTCAAATTTCAGCTCAAATGGACACAGGTAAGTGGATGAAGTTTAGCTCGCAAGATTTGATTACAGACAAAAAAATATCAGGACAGGTAAAACTAAGTAAAAACTTTTAAAAAATGATCAAAGTGGAGAACGGAATATATTGCCACTAGGTTCATTGTACTGTTAAAATATTATTGGAAATATCATATCTAAATATATACTACAAGCAAAAACACAAATTTAGAATGAATTACTTTTTCAAAACATTAGAAATAATTAATAAAGACTTTCTTTAGCTTCTGGTTAGAATTTATGATACAGTTAAACAGCGTTGAAGATGCACACGATCGTCCAAAGTACTGTCTCGAGCAAAAGTGACGCTATCTTGTCAATGTCAACTGACAGACCTGCTTTATCGACATTTGGAAACGTCAAAATATCGATTCTCCTAATAATACATTAAAGGCCTAATACCAATAATAATAAACCTGTTACTATCAAGGTATCAGGATCGCTAAACCAAAGCATCTCAACTCTTATTATTTATGCCTTCTCTTCTAACACTTGCTGGTGTAATAAATGTTTATATACGCTTTTTGTTTTTCTTACTTTTCTGTGTTTAGTGTTATTGTTTTAAGTGAGCCGTGCAAATGGAAGGGAACCAAAATATATTTACTTCTTACTATTGAGTGCGCACGTGTACACGCTTTAACTGTGAAATTGTTTGGAAAATAATGTAATATGACTACATGCTTATGTTATATGCTTTAGAATATTAGAATGTCTTTTACATCTATACTAATATAATAAAGAGGTAAAGTTTGTAACTTTCTTTATAAGGGGTAATCTTCGGAAAAACTGAACCGATCATGAAAGTAATGTCACAATTAGAAAGCTACACTATTCAGGAGTGCTATATATTTTATTAAGATTGAACAAAAAGTTCAGAAAATCCAAAAGGGTCTCAAATGGGATATAATAGTGCAAATCACATTTCGTTAGTATTATAAGCAATATAAGCTTGTAAATAATTCAGAATTTTGTTATTTTAGAAGCCGTTACGGGGCAGTGAGATCTAATGAAGAACTATATCAGTCCTTATATACGTTGTTTTTTAATTAAGTCTTCAATTTCAATAATACGTTCCTGCAAAAGGTCCCCATGGTCCATCCCCATTTAATAACATACTTAAGCTCAGTTTTTAAAATAAAATAACTACTTTTTAAACACAAATAAAAAAAAATATATGAAACAATTTGAACACATAACCTTTATAATACTAATCAGACCCACAGAGCATATATCTAAAATCCATATAGAAATTTTCGGAAAAGCCAACATAATTCACTTAACTCTAACATTATATAGTCATAAACGTTCCACGGCATATGCAATTTATGTTTCAAACAAAACACAGAATTGAATATCGCCGGAATTAATATGAATATATTGTATAAATCGAAAATTAGTTAGTAGCAAGTAGAGAGCACGGTGTGCGCGACAACCCTAACCGCATACGAGTACATGGGAGGACTGAATATATGTACCTATATATGTCTATAGATATAGATATAGTCCTGTATGGAATATGGATGGGCTGAATATATTATCGGTATTTGAGGTACAGTGGGACAGAATCTAATTATAAATGCGAGAGTTGTAAGTTCGATTTCCATTTGAGGATATGATCATATTTCAATTATTTCTTCGCTTTGGTACATTAGATATAGCGTAGAGGGGCCAGTCGTGGCGCAGAGGCACCAAGTGTGACTCTAAAGCGATGGGTTGTGGGTTCGATTCCCTCTCGAGGTGTGGAAATATTTAATATTTCCATTTTCTTCGCTCTGGTGTCAAGGTAAAGCGCGGCGTTAAGTTCCGCCACTTAGCACGCAATGCCTCCGAATTCGGCGGTGCGTGGGAATCGGAGTGTCTTAACACAGGTTCCCTCTGCTTACCCTGCTGTGTGCGGGATACAGGGTGAAGCTAAAAAAAAAAAGAAATTATTACCTAAAGCAAAGGTTGGTGTTGAGTTCAATAACTTAATATGTAATGTCTCGATTTTCGGCGGAAAGTGGAGAATGGAGTGTTTTAAGACTAGGTTTTCTCTGATTACTATGAGAAAAAAAACGTAAATCTGCCTATATAAAATATTAATATATTATAAGCTACAGTGATGCAGTAGTACAGCACACACGATGGTTATGGGTTTGGTCTCCACTAAAGGGAATGAATATTCTTAATATTCATTTACCTTTGAATAATTATGATTTTAATAATTGTGGCCAGTCGTGGCCCAGTGGCACAAGAGTGTGACTGTAAACGACTGGTTGTGGGTTCGATTCCCACTCGAGGAGTGGAAATTATATTTCCATTATCTTCGCTCTGGTGTCGAGGTAAAGCGCGGCGTTAAGTTCCGCCACTTAACACGCAAGCCTTCGAATTCGACGGAAAGTGGGGAACGGAGTGTCTTAACACTAGGTTCCCTCTGCCTACCCTGCTGTGTGCGGGATATAGCGTGAAGCTATTAATTATGATTGTTTAAATTATATGCATTTTTTTACTCCGGCAAGACAAAGAACGATATTAGATCCCACCCTTTAGTACAAAACATATTAAAACTGGGCAAAAAAAAAAAAAAAGTGCCTAGGCACTAAGTTTTCTCTGCCTATACTGTTATATGACTTAGCCTATACTATTATACTGTTATTGACCAATGCGTCTAGCTAAAACATATTACTGATTTTTTTATTATAGAATATCGAAACACATAGAAGAACTTTGAAAACTCAATTTAAATATGACATACAGATATGTAAAACAATTTTAGGTACAACTAGATAACGATTTGTGCAATAAGAGGGTATCAAGTTGTTATTGATGGGAAAACTTCGCAGCACCGCTCCGCCATAAGTTATGTTGCATGTAGGAGTCTAATGGGAGCGTTGTAATATATGGGTTTATACTGAAATTGAATTATATCTTATATTATATTAGGTTGAACTAGTTAATCTTGTTTGTGATGAAATCTGTAAATTTAAATAAGATTTTTGAGTAAAAATATTATACATTTTGTGGCCAGTCGTGGCCCAGTGGCACAAGAGTGTGACTGTAAACGACTGGTTGTGGGTTCGATTCCCACTCGAGGAGTGGAAATTATATTTCCATTTTCTTCGCTCTGGTGTCGAGGTAAAGCGCGGCGTTAAGTTCCGCCACTTAACACGCAAGCCTCTGAATTCGGCGGAAAGTAGGGAACGGAGTGTCTTAACACTAGGTTCCCTCTGCCTACCCTGCTGTGTGCGGGATATAGCGTGAAGCTATTTATTTATTTATTTATTACATTTTTATAAGTTTTTTGAAAAATGTCTCTTTCAAGTTCTTAAGTGTGTGAATAACGCTTTAAAATGTTAACAGTATCTGTAAATATGTTTTTTAAGATATATTTCGTTATTTTAAAAACAAGATAAATGATAAGACCGAGCTTTGCTATCATCATATTTAATTTTGTATTTACCATTTTTTTAAATGCAATAAAGAATATATTTATATTAAAAACAAAGTAGTAAATAATAAATATAATAAAAAATATACAACTATAATAAAAAAAACGGCCTGTAAACACTTAACGCTCGTTTTCCTACCTAGCTTAGATCATAAAATCTTACGTAATGACGGAATTTACCTAAATATTCTAATATTATTTTTATTTTCCATTGCCCAAAACCACTACGGACTTTATCTAAAAACGAACGCCTCAAGCCAAGTAACTGAACGTGGTACTTTTAAATGTGTATGATTTGTATATAGCTTTTTCACCTTACCGAAAGCTTCAAATTTAACAAAAGTTTTTCTTTTTGCACTAAAACACATAGATACTATTTTTTTCAACGCCACACCATACTAGTGTTACAACATACTACATAAAGTACCCAGTTTTGAACATCCCGTTACTCCGAAGTGCTCCACAGAACATGATTTAAGACCGGTAATAAGAGCGAGCGGTCCATCTATTAATATTGGATTGGACCTTTGTTCGGCTTCCTTTGACAGAAAACTTAGAAATGGTACCATTTTGCCAAAATAACAACATTGTTAACCCTTACCCTTGATTTACAATACCAAAATTACTCAACTATAAAAGCTTGACTCTTCAAAGAGCTTTCGATTTGGTATGAAAGTTTCTGTGATAAAAAAATAAAATATAAATTGTAAATGTGGCAAGAAACTTACTAGGATTTTAAATTTTATTTTATTTTAATTTACTATAAATTGCTAAGAACATTTTAAAGTACAGTTCTTTTTTATATAAATATAAGGCCGAATTTTTCTTCCTGACACTGAATGTTTCTTTCTGAAACAGATTTTTTTAAGGCATTCTTCCCCTTTACTATTTTACAGACATTGCATATTAGATGACAGAATTTAACACTATACTTTATATAAACAGAAAAAAAGATTTTTTTAAATAGATCCTAACCAAGAAAATTGGCAGTTAGCACCAAGAAAAAAATCAACGTACAATATTCTTAAGGCATTCCCTAAACTGATCGTAAGTATCATTTAAAAAGTTGTTAATTAAGAAATCTTAAATGCTTATTCTATAATACATCTGTCTGATAAGTCCTACAGTCGCTAAGGCATTACACAGAATACACTCAGTTAAATCTTTTGTTTTACCTTTTATTTTCATAAATATAAATATATTTTTTTAAATCTTCAAAATACATACTTGAAATAAACAAAAAATGTAACAGTTATTTCAATATTTGAACAAAATTTCACAAGCTTTATATTCTAAACTTAAACAACATCATGTTTTCATAAAAAGTTGCTAAAAAAAGATAACACTCATAAAGCGTTAGTAGTACACTGAAAAATTGCAATATTTGACTTATATTTTAGTTAGAATTTTAGTCGTAATATATAAAAATGTAAAAGATTTTTATTATTGCTTTTACGTCATCGCTTATGAACAGTTAGTGTTAATTCACACCCAATTGATAGTGTTTGTTCTTTTTTATATGAGACTTGGCTTGGCCAGAAGTAAAATGTACCCTTACTTTTAACATTCTAAAGTGTCATTTACACATTTAGGAAAATTAGAAAAGAGATTTTGTGACTGCAAAACGAATGGATGTGGGTTCGATTCCCACTCGAGGAGTGGAAATATTTAATATTTCCATTCTCTTTGTTCTGGTGTCGAGGCAAAGCGCATCGTTAAGTTTCGCCGCTTAACACGCAATACTTCCAGATTTCAGCGGAAAGTGGGTAATGGAGTGTCTTAACGCTAGAACCCTGCATATCCTGCTTTGTGCGGGATACAGCGTGAAACTAAAAAAATATAAAAATATGAACGCAGCGCACAACCAACACATTACATACAACACAGCTACGATATCAAATACTAAAATAAACACGAAAAAGGGGTCAGTAGACATTCCAAAAAGCAAAAATATTAGACTGTACCTAGTCAAATAACCTTAGAAGGGAACTATATATTAATTTAGAGCTCTTTAATTAAACGCAAACAGACGGACGGACCGCAGACAGTTTTGTTCTGATGGACGTCGTATATATTACAGTCGGCCCTTGCTCCGAAATTACATAAGCTACAGTAACAGTAACAGTGGGAAAGCTCAAATTTGAACTTTGCAAGCTCTGTGTGATAAATAGTTGAAAGTTTTCATCTTTCGACTTTTGTATTGATTGTTGGGCTTTTTTTTTGTTTTGTTCTTGTTTTGTTTTGTTGTGAACTATGTATTTGATACTGTGATATATTTGGGTCGTGATTGTTCGTGTAGGTATTGATAGTTAAATGCTAACGATGAGAATGTTTATATTTATTTACTAGCAACCCGCCTGCGGCTGCGCCCACGTTAATTACACAGCTTTGATTTCATTTTTTCCGTGATCTAAAATGTAAATCTCTTATTGATATTTATTTCAAATAGAAGAAAATCAGATCATAAAATAAGAGAATATTTTTAGAAAATGTTTAAAAATTTAAACGCAACGGGCTTCGAACCCACGCTTCTTGGAAACCATCTATGCGCTCTGATCGCTAAACCATGTGTTCTTACTGGCTGCATCGAAATTCTTGTACACTTTTCATTATAATCAGATCTCTAGGCATAGTGCTCTTATAGACAGGAAGGCACTCGTTGTGTAACACTATTAAATTCGTTTTCTTGGGATAAAATCTAACTGTAAGCGCGATTGGTTTTAGGTTCAATCCCCACTCTAGAGGTCTTTTAATACAAATTATTGTCAATCCTCCTCCCTCCACTATTGTAAAACAGATCGCGTTCAGTTCCGCCATTTAACACATATGTGTTATGTGTTATGTCATAAATAATATACATTCAATTTATTAAACAATTACTATAGATTGTGTTAAGTTTCATTAATTGGTATATACCAATTATCACGATTTGAGGCCAAAAGTTTTAGTCGAGAACGGAGTGTCTCAACACTAGGTTTTCTCTGACCACTAAGGATAACAAGGCTCTATAACCACTATATTTACTTATATATTAATGTATTATCTACATAAGAGGCCTGTATTGAATTTAAATCTAACCATAGCAAAGGAAAATCACGTCAGGACGACAAATCAAAGGGCGAATTAGAGGCAATCGATTATTAGCACTCCAATGAAATTGAACAATTAGCCGCCTGTGATTGGGACGGGTAATTGGTACCCATATTCAGATGAGATGAGATCTCTACTATTATTATATACATACGTTTGCTTAAGGAAGCTGTATGTATTATGATTCTTGTTGTTTAATGTATACATGTTATTTATGGTTGTTAGAAAAGGGGTTGAGTTAAATTTTTATGAAAGGAATTTTTCAGTATTTTTACGTCAATATTTTCATACGTATTGAAATCTGAACTATTTAATAATATTTGCAACTGGTTGCCGGTTCTATTTCCACTTAGGGGAAAAATATTTTTCTACCCAAGGGTGGATAGATACCAGTATCTAAGACAAATTGCAGGACTAAGTTTTGTCTGTCAACACGCAATCGATTCGGGTAGAAAGTGGAGAACGGATTTTACTGACACTTGGTTATTTCTGCTTGCTACACGAAAAACAGTGTGAATCAGCTTTTTAAAATATTATAATTAACTTAAGTTGCTAAAATATGTAATTTTAATATATTCCTACTTAGATTTAAAGGAGCAATTAAAGTTAATGTCTAGATAGTGTTGTTAGACATATCAAGATACTCGTAATTCACTTTCTGCCTGACAAGTATCTCGCGCCTATGTTGAGTGTCTGTACTTCATGCTTCATCTTAGGATAAATATATTCTTACATTTGAACGGGAATTGAACTCACAACTAATCATATTAATAATTATACGCTGTCACACTGTGCCATGACGACTTTTGATATAAATATAGATGGAAAGATTATTTATTTTAAAGTAATAAAACCTATTACCGCCTCCCACTACGGTATAAAGCACTGCTAAATGCAGAAAATTCACATAAATAAAAAAAAATAGAAAAACTAATTCTGACGGGTAAGGTAAAAGAGAAAAGACTACGCGGCTGTCCACCTAGCCGCTGGTGTGACCAAGTTACCTCTCTTACCGGGTTCTCATTAATATCTGCCGTGAAAGAAGCCGAAGCCCGAACTGGTTGAAAGAATTTAAGACTCAAAGCAACGCAGGACTTTCAAAGACACGACCTTCAGTAATGAAGTAAAACGACTATGAAGAAGAAAAAAAATAAGTGATATTTCATCACAAGGACTACCTAAACACATTCTTCAGATTTATAATAGACAGCAACAAAAAGAGTTACACAGGAGATGCTCCGCATCAAAAACAGAGCATTTAATCAGATGCTACAAATGCTGACATACGTATTTCATTATTTATTGACTACTAATAAATAAAGATTCATATTTGGCTACTTACGACTAAAATTTTTAAAATCCTTAAATTCTTACTAATTCCTAATCAGTAGCCAGTAAACAAAGTTTCATATTTTTAACATCAAAAATAATGGGCTTTTATAAAAACCTTCAACCCCTACTTAGCTACCTTAGGGGTAGAACTGTGTGAGGATGCACTGCGTCATTATAGACTTTTAAATGCAAAAAATATATAGAAATAAAAAAATAAAGTCATTCTTCAACGCAAGGACTATCTAAACACATTCTTTAGGTTCATAATAGACCAGCAACAAAGCCTGTCGGTATTCCACATCAAAAATAGAGCATGGCATTTAATCAGGAGTCATAATGAGTGCAATTCTGAATAATCACAAAGCGATTTCGCGCTATTGTCTTTGTCCTAGGTAGCCTAGGTATCCTAGGTAACCTAAATAATAAGCTAGATCTGGTGTTATGGGGGTTTCTGGTATCTAATAACTACGTTAGTTCATATGTAAAGGTATTATTGTCAATATATAATTATATAATATCTGTAAATGCTTGACTTAATAAAAAAAATCGCTGAGGTTCTTGCGTCTGTTCTTCTCAGGTCTGAGACATTCTTAACTTCAGTGAACCGGTGGTAAATTGTCGGACGTTCAAAAAATGAAGCATTAACTTCTTATTTTGAATAACATAATTTGACTTTTGACTATATACGTCATAAATAAGATATTTTTTTTTCGCTATTTTAGCACAATTTGAAATAAAACTATTCTTAACCATCTGGTTAAGATTTTGAGTATTCGAAAATACGTTTCTTGAAGACCCGACGTTTCGAGCACGAAGTTCGTCACGGGTAAACTCTACTTGATTAATCCAGTTAAAATAATTTTATTTTAAAATATACGTACTAGTTAGCAAAAGTTACTTCCTATTGACTAGATTAGTTAGGATTTACTAAAATAAAATAATATAAATAAACTTTTTGCCTATTTGATCTATTATTTTCATATGTTTAAGTATTAATTAGTATAAGATGATTTTTCCTTTATAATAATAATAATAATAGTATATTTAACCTATAGTATATATGTAATAAGCTCATAGCTCTTATTTTTAAACTTCAAAAAAAAAAAGATTATTCCCACACTTTGAAAAATGAAAAACATTTCGAGGGACTGAAAGAAATTAAACGCAGCAGGATTAGAACCGGCTTCTCTTGGCAACTGCCCAAGTAGTGTGCTATGCACTGTCCATACTTAAAGTTTTTATACATTTTATATATTTTTTCCTTATATCTTCTTCTCAGAAAACAAAAGTAACTTTCAGAAAATGAACATAAACGCTTAAACCATCTAAATTGAATTACGTACATATAACAAACAAACATACGATGAATTTTAATCATAGCTCCACCGGAAGTAGACTATTAAAATAAACATGACCCAGTAGAGTCAACACTGTGCTAGTTGATACGGTTTCATATCAGTGACTTAGCTAAGGTTGCTACTGAATACGATTATGGGGGTGAAATTTCCTTACTATATATTAGATGATGTAAATTTATGATAATTGAGTGATTTGTATGATTTTCTTTATATTTAATGCAAAAAAATTGAAAAATGAGTCAATTTTCATTTTTTAATAAGCAGTTTTTAATAATTAGTAAATTGTCATAGATTTTTATTTTTTTCTTAATGTCATATAATATGCGTATCAGACAAAGCTTCTAGACTTTTTTCTGGCCAAATTTGAGACATTGTATGTTGAATGGGAAATAAAAAAATAAATTCAACGCCCTGCTTTGTACTAGAATGGCGAAATGAAAATAATTTAAGAGTAATTTTTGATCCAGAACCCCCGAGCAGTCGCGTTTGCGTTTGACACTATTATTGCTACCACGCTGTTCTATGGGAAAGAGTGTAAAGCTGAAAATGAAAATGATCATGTAATAATTCGTTTAATTATGTTTAAATATCTTCTGCAAGTTTTAAAACATTAACGAAACCATCATATATTGTTATTTTTATGTCATTGAATAATATAGTTCTGTTTGCATTTTATGCCATTGCCGCACGATAAGCGTTTGACTATCTTGATAAATGCTTGATTAATATTAAAACAAATAAAACCTATTATTGATCATTATAAACTTACATATTGTGAACAGGTTTTATTAATAAAACTTTTCTACATATTAACGATTTTTTTTGCCTAATAGACAATTTTCCTAACTTTGGTACACTATGAGAAAAAAATACCCTTTAAGCCAGCTGGCAGTTTCCTATAAGCCTGACAATACTTTTTGTTGCATGAAGAATATTTAGATTTCTAGTTCTAAATTAGCAACCCTAGCCACCGTGCTAAAGCTAAAACACAGGTAATGTATGTATGCAAATACACCTTGCCTCGTCACTGTCGAATTCAATTTTAGTTTATGTAACCTAAACTTACTTACTGAGATACTGTGATTCATATCACTGTTACTTTAATCTAAGTCTATGAAAAGCTGTTTCATTTCAATATTTTAATATTTTAAAGTGTTATTCACATATTTGGGATATGAAAATGAAGATCTTAAATATTAAGACTTCTTACATTCTGTCTTGCCAATCGATGGTTCATTAAAATAAAATTGATAAAATATGTGAAAAATTCCTTCAGGAGATGCTAACAACAAACATAAGTTGTAATAAGCGTATAATAATTCATAAGCAGTGGAATGTACTTAATAACGCATGGTTTAGCGGTCACAACGCTTAGCGGTCAAACGAAAAAGGCTCGAGTTCAAAACATCAATGTCAATAAATAATTATACAAAGATATTGACTGATTTATCTTCAATTTTTTATCGAAATAGATAGAATCCTAATACTTTTAAATATTTTTAAAGTGTTATTCCACACTTAGGAAAATTGAAAAAGACATTTAGAAAACATCAAGAACGAAGAACTTAATGTTAAGATCAACTCTGACTTTTACAGACTTATTGCATAATAGGAAGCGGAACCTAACCCGCGTTTTGTCCTTCCAAACCGAAGATAAACAATGCAAATATTATTACAAACATAATCAAATTTACAAATCACGCTCAATCTATGCCAATTATATAAAATATACAAAAAAAATATCAGAAAACACGTAAAATGAGTGGTTAAAACGCAATACACGACGTAGCGACACGAAAGATTATCAGCCCCTTGCTCGCGACGTTTTCTCAAAGAATAAGCAGATTACAAAGTTTTAACGAGAGCGCTTTACACTCAGTTATTCCTTCGAATTCATTAAAAAAAACCCATCTCAAGACCATTAGGAATATTTTTTTTAGCTTTTTGCTTTATTTAAATAAAAAAGATTAATGTATTAGAGGTCATAGTGGTTCAGTGGGACAGGATTTTAGGCGTGATTGGGTTGGGTTCGATTTCTACTCGAAGGCATGATCAAAGTTTATTATTTCATTTCTCTAGTATGAGTACTTTAGTAATGAGACAAAGGCAAAGACAAAGCGCAACATTAACATGTAATGTCTAGAAATCGGGCAATAAAAAGGAGAATGGATTTTACTTGAGACACCAAGGAAGAAAAATCAAATATATATATATATATATATATATATATATATATATATATATATATATATATATATATATATATATATATATATATATATATATATATATATATATATATATATATATATATATATATATATATATATATATATATATATATATTTGATTTCTCTTATATAATCATTCCCCGAGTGGTAATCAAACCCACAACCATTCACTTACAGTCAGACACTATCCCACTGCTCCAAAATAACTACTAGACATAAATAAATCAAATTACACATAGCTAAGCTAAAGTTTGGTTTAGCTAACAACTTCAAAGGTTAAGGTTGGTGACTAAGTAAACATTTTTAACTTTAGCATTTATCTAAAGTGTAGCCAGTGGTGTGGCGGAGTGTGGCGGAGTGTGGGGCAGTGTGGCGGAGTGTGGCGGAGTGTGGGGCAGCATCCATTCTATTCTAAAGCTAACCCTGATTTGTAAACTTGGACGACACTCGCTAATTAAATTTAGAGCAAAGACTAAGAATTTTGCGGCCTAGACGGAATTTTTTATACTTTCTCGTACTTCAAGTTGATAGTGGGTTCAATTTCCAAGATGCAAAAATAATTTCAATTGTCATTTTCACTGAAGCTTAATATTTCAAGTATATTTCCTTTTTCTCTGTTTCACGCTTTTTCTTACATAGCAACCATGCTAATTAGGGAGAAACAAGTGTTTAGATACTTCGTTGTTTATTTCATAAGCCTCAGTTTTAAGTACTGAATTTGTAAGAAGAAAAAATGTATTTTATATGAAAAAGGACGAATAATTTAAAAAACAGGTAAAGAACTTATGTCTGTAGAGTAATAAAATAGAATAAAAAAAAAGATACTCCACTCCCCAATTTCTGCCTGAAGCCATTGCGTATTAAGCGCCTCTTAATCTGAACTCAACGCGCTCGCGTTCTATCTTATATTTGCTTTGATATTAACAGTACAATAGAAGAATTGTCACTAAAATTCTTACATCCCGTTCTGAAAATAATGCAGTATAAAATCAAAATATAAGGAGAGAGAGAGAGAATTTCACTTGACGTGCACGTTAAAATGGTATAACTGTGTTTGTCACATACAATATAAAAATATTATTCTGTCAGTGGTTATTTATGTATTGTATGTTTGAAAGTTCAAGTATTCAAATAATTAAAAGAATTGAAGAAGAAAATATATTCTATGTAAAACAGATGAGTTAAGAAATATAAAAAAAACATTTAAGAGTTAAACTTATATTTATGTTCAAGTTAATTTTTGTAAAGCCAAAACCTTGCACCTTAAAGCAGATGTACACATCAGAAAAGTCAGGAATACTAATTACAATAAATTACCAAAAATAACTTGACTAACAAAACGTAAATCACCTATATTTTTTTTAGCTTCCCGCTGTAACCCGCACACAGCAGGTTAGGCGGAGGGAACCTTGTGTTAAGACACTCCGTTCCTCACTTTCTGCCGAATTCGGAGGCATTACGTGTTAAGTGGCGGAACTTAACGCCACGCTTTATTTCGACACCAGAGCGAAAAAAATGTCAATATTAATAATTTTCACTCCTCGAGTGGATATCGAACCCACAACCAGTCATTTACAGTCACACACATGCGCCATTGCGCCACGACTGACCCCCGACGAGAGATGTTTTACTAACATAAGAAAAAACCTTACAACTCTTTCTACCCTCCTTGTACACCCACCCACATACATATGCACATATAAATTTAGCCTACAGACCAACAAACCACTGTCATTCGATCCCATTCTGAACATAAAATAGAGAATCCTCAAAGAACTAATTTACATACATAAATTGAAATCTCGATCGTATTTACGTAACTATCGTCGCATTGGTAAAGGAAATGTTCTAACGAATATCAAAGAGTATTCGATATTGCTTTATCTCTTATTTTATTGAGATTTTTGACCTCAGATTGTGTAATTGGAAAGGAAGGCCTGAGATTCAATTCTCTTTTTCACTGATTTATGTTCAGTATTATATTTTAGTTAGGTTATTGTTAAAATGTTATATAGAGTTCGATATTAACAAATATAATTAATTGAAAAGGGACCAGTCTCAGTGTTAGTCCCGCAAAGCAGGGTAGTTAGAGACGACCTAGTGTCAAGACACTCCGTCACACACTTCCCTCTTGAAATCAAGACATACTTTGCTGAGTGTATGGCGAATCTCAAAGCCACGTTTATTTGACCAGAGTGCAGAAATGAATATTTTTAAATATAAACATTTCTTTAAGCAGGAATTGAACCTATAACTACTCTGGATGGATGGATGGATGGGGGGATGTCATTAGTTAACTTTACTAATTATATGTTTTTATAAAAGTAAGCTTGTTCTGCGTTAAATAAATCAGGCAGAGATAGAAATATATAAATTTTGGTTTCCCTCACTCCACACACTACGATATCTAATATAGTTTGGTTAACGAACTGAAAACTTATTTAAATATAAATAGTTATAAGAGTTGCAATTAAAATAATGTACTTATTTTAAAGAAGAAATATTTTCTAGTTTGTTAAATTAATTATATTTTAGTAAATTAAACTTAATTAATTATAGGATTCAAATTGTTTCCCACTGAAACTTTAGATACAAGCAGTTATTAAAAAAACCTAAGCAATTCTACTTGAAAACATTTAAAAATTAACCTTACATATACAAAAACCCTACAAAAATCCACAAGTCCACGACACAACGTTCACAACCACTTAATTCTCGCATTTTAAACTCGAAATTCTTATGAAAAATTCAAAAATTTCAAAAGAAAAATATCTTTAGACGTAAAATAAACACGCTGCACTCAAATGTATTAATTATTCAATAGTTTTTAAGCACTGCTCTGGTATAAAGTAACTTTACACGGGACAGCCTTTTATTTATGTGAGCATACGAATGTACCAGTGTAGTGTATGTTAATGCAAAACTGCATTCGGTACTGTGCGCTAGACAGCTATCTGAGATATGTACTAACTTGCAAGAGACTTTATTATATATGTTTACAGATTTACGCTTTTTCGAGCATAGCAAGCTAGTAAGAGAGAGATTCCGTGTTTAGAACGGTATGCCGTGCTCCGTCTTGACTTATGAAATGAAAACAGTTGAAATATATATTTTTCGTCTGAGCGGAAATCGAACCCACGATAGATACGAGATACACACACTGCGTGGTGATTACATCTTTAATTCTTTTTTTTTAGCTTCACGCACATAGCAGGGTAGGCAGAGAGAATGTAGTATCAAGTGTCAAGACACTCCGTTCACCACTTTTCGCCGAATTCGCAGGCATTGCGTGTTAAGTGTGGAACTTAACGCCGCGCTTTTGCCTCTGATACCAGAGCGAAGGAAATGTAAATATTAAATATTTCCACTCCTCGCGTGGGAATCGGAGGCGCAACCAGTCGTTTACAGTCACACGTTCGTGCCACTGCGCCACGACTGCTCCATATTTAATTAATTTTATTTAAATATTCAGAAATTAAAAAGAACATAAAAATATGTATTACTTCTTCATTTTTCGTGTGTATAATAATTTAAAAATACTAAAATATGTACATTTAATAATTATTATTATTCAACTAAAGGAATAACTAATCTAATGATAACCGACATGTCATTATTTAATTTTAATAATTTATTCAAATTTTAGTAAATATGTACAATTTTACTGAAATTTTACTGATTTCTTTTGAATAATGAAATGAAAATTATAACGTTAGGAACCTTCAAATTGCAACCTTGAAAGTTGTGTTCTACGTAGGCCCCGTCGATTTATTATTCGCAATGCCTTCGAGTTCGGCGGTGCGTGGGGAACGGAGTGTCTTAACACTAGGTTCCCTCTGTCTACCCTGATGTATGCGGGATACAGCGTGAAGCTAAAAAAATAAATAAAAAAGAGAAGGGAACACTACAGTAGTCCGTGGACATAGGTAAACTGGGCAGTCTGGTTAGGTGGTGAATTTCAGACAGTCTATGTTTCTAGCATGTCTCTTTTTCAAAGTTAATATCTTCAAAAACCAAAAATCTAAGAAATATACCTAAATATACCTATCTGCACCTTACAGAAGTAATAATATTTTCAATTTTAAAATTGAACCCATCGCTCAACACGCTACGGATGTGACCAGTAACTCAGACGACGAGGGAGGAGCGAGGAGGTCAGCACGAATTTATGGCGCTAAGCCGAGAACTACGTTGACACCATTTATAATAGAGCTCTGGCGGAATTAATTTCAAGATTGCTGAATTTTTGGTGGAGTAAATTGTAGTTATGATATAAATGTTTGAGTATAATATATTTGCGTTCTTCTATTGTTAATAGTTGTCTATATAAGGTAATTGTGGTACTGATAAGATGTACTGGTAAAGTGTGGCAATGGTAATGGTAGTTCAAATTAAACAAAAATGTTGTTATATTGATTGAAGATGATATTTTATTTTACGTTATTATTTAAGTAGGTTAACAAATGAGATATTAATAGAACTTTACATTATTACAGACTTAAATTATTATAAATGTAACAACAGTAACACATAATCCATATTAAATTAAAATTAACGCAAAATACTTATCGTTTAATAAACGATCCTTAAACTTATTCAATTTTAGATGAAAAATATCTTACTTTATTCTAGAAAACATATAATATTCTTCAAACTGTTTTTACCATACGCTAAGATCCACTGCAAGGAAACTGACTTTCAAAGAAAAAAATCACATCGAAATCAGTCCATTTGTTTACGACGACAGACAGACCGACATACACAAACACACACAGACGCACACACACACACATGGACACAGAGAGTCAAAAAGCATAGTCTACATAAGCACTGTCATAAAGCAAAGTTTATTTTTAGCTCGAAAATCCTAAACGCAGTAACGTAATCCTATAAACATAGAGCACTGTGTGCGAACATATTTTATATACATAGATATATACATATATACATATATTTTTGAAACGGCTCAGTAATTGAACAAACAAGAACAATACCACGTGAAAATTGTAACTGACCATATTCAATTTAACTAAATCTAAACACTAACCGACTCTATTGTGACATTTTACCACTATTTCGTGTATGTGTACTTTTATATGTGTATATACAGGGTGTTATAGATTCGATATCCATTCGTAATGTGTTTGATTTGCTTTTTGTTTATGTTTACTTTAAATATTTTCATAATTTTTGAGCCTTTTTTACAATGAAATTTCTAGTGAAAAGCTTTTAAGCTCAAGGCACCTCTACAATATAAGATGAATATTATTAAAATTGTTTTTTTTTTCACTATGTTTGTTTACAGTTTATGAAAATCTTTACATCAAGTATCATCGGATTTGTTTTTTATTACTTTATTTTATTCCACTTACCATACCATACCAAATAGGGGAATAATCACATTGAAATTATTTTAATTTCTCCGCTTTAGTAAGAGAGTTAACACGTAATATCTCAATTTGGACCGGAAAACGGAGAACGAAGTATCTTGACCCCAGATTCTCTCTGCCTTCCATACTATGCGAGAAAAATGATTTTTTTTTAGCTTCACGCTGTATCCCGCACACAGCAGGGTAGGCAGAGAGAACCAAGTATTAAGACACTCCGTTCTCAATTTTCCGCTGAATTCGGAGGCTTGCGTGTTAAGTAGCGGAACTTAACGCTGTGCTTTACCTCGACACCAGAGCGAAGAAAATGGAAATATAATATCCACTCCTCGAGTGGGAATCGAACCCACAACCAGTCGTTTACAATTACACGCTAGTGCCACTGGGCCATGACTGGCCACAAAATATATTAGTTATAAAAATATCTCACTCAGATCACACATCTTATAAGCAATTATAAATCTACAATATTTGCCAAGAAAATCGGTATACCCTAAGCATTTTTCAATGCATAAGTAAATATACATTGCGACAGTACGTGTTCGAGCAAATGATAAGGTCGTTATTGGGAATACGTTTACAACAAATCTCGCTACCCACAGCGCACTGTATTTTGTAAAATGTAGAGACGCAATATATTGATACAATATTTAAACGGTTATATATTAAATTCGTCTTCGTTGTAAAAGATTTACTTTAGGTCTTTCTAGATTTTGACGTTTTGAACTAAGAAGTAGACAGTATTAAAATTTAAAGAACTAAGTTTCAGCTCACATGCTAATGACTGTAGCCGAATGAATCCGTCAGGTTCTGTAAACATATGTGATCTTTTTAAATCTTTATATATTTTTTAACTATTTTTTAATTAGGCACAGACTTAATTTTTTTTATAGAATAATGATCTCTCCTAGGAAACTTATTAAGACATCTTTATAATTATCTCTTCCTTCTAAGTACTAAGATATCCCCAACTCTATATATACATCATTAAAATAAACAGTATATGTATATATATAATGTAAAAGTAGACATATAACAATAATTTTAAAACAAAGCTCTTTATGGAGCCCGCATAAATCTAGAAACTAGACTAGATTTTCCAACTTGCATAGAGCTGTATTCTACACACGTGCAATTTAAGCGAAACTATTCCGACGACTCTACATTTACTATTTACTGGATTTTTATACGTCTCTATCTAAATATCTTGTGATTTCGTCGAATTCTGTCGAAAGTTGTAGGTAAATTCGACTTATTTATGTGGACAAGTTAGCGTTACTTTTGTACTAACTTTGTTTACATGCTGTTGACATGTTTCAATTTGTAACGGCTAAAATGGATTAATCGTTTAGAAAATAGTTTTATAAGGCAGAAGTATTATGGAGTAGGAAATCGTTATTTCCTTCCTAATTTTCCTTTGTTAAGAAGTAAATGGATGAACGACCTAGTATCGTAATCAAAATATTTTAAAATCATGAAAATCATGATATGTTTTAAAATATTATTTTTAGTATATTGTACAATCATTTGAACGCAGCAAAACTCGAACCTGCGCCTCTTGAAAACTGATCTAATTATTTTATAGAAAATATAAAAAATATAATAAGTGCTCCTTGTCAACAATACTATCGAGAAAAAGTTATGAAGCTGCTGCATATACTCAAATGAGGTATGTACGAAGAAATATATAATGGGAAAGGTATAGTAAAGAAATAGGACAAATCAATACTCCTATTAGAATATTTATAAAAGAAGACAAATTAGACTAAAGTCTAAATAAAACAATAATTTAAATAACAAATATATTTATAAACCTACTACTGGAAGTTTATCCCGGAAATCAGTGCAGGTAAAGAGAATCTATCACAACATTCCATTTCCAGATTTTCTACCACCATATAATAACAGCGTAACAACGACATGTATTTAATTGCAATTCTCCTAAAACAAAACTCTCAAATACAAATTTCAAGTAATTTTTTATTTTTTTTTTTTAGCTTCACGCTGTATCCCGCACACAGCAGGGTAGGCAGAGGGAACCTAGTGTTAAGTTCTCCGTTCCACACTTTCCGCCGAATTCTGAGGCTTACGTGTTAAGTGGCGGAACTTAACGCCGCTCTTACCTCGACACCAGAGCGAAGAAAATGGAAATAAAATTTTCACTTCTCGAGTGGGAATCGAACCCATAATCAGTCGTTTACAGTCACACGCTTGTGCCATTGGGCCACGACTTGCCACAAATATACAAAACTAATAACTCTATTTAGTACAATTTTCAAGTAGTTCCTAGTATTTCGTCCACACATCGAACACTTCATGCCATTAATGTTGCTATCAGCGCCACTTTGTGTATCGTTAGCATCTCAGGTAGTCAATTACATTAATGCGTTGCGAGGTCGCACACATCGATCTCTAACTACTTGCTACTCTACTCTATCAAACGCGTATTCGTTGGTTCTGTTAATTGCACACATTCCGTTAATAGGCTGAATGTAGAGTTACGCGTGGTAGAGTATGTGTGTTTTGTTAAAGTGTTTTTACTACAATTAATTTTCACTCCGCTTTGATGTATGAGACCGCCTTGTGACAGTCGGAGAACTTCTAACTGCAAAGCGATGGTTGTGAATTCGATCCCCACTCGGAAGTATTTTATTGAATTTTTGATTTTTTCGCCCTAGTACTAAAACAAGGTATTTAGTTCCACCACTGTCTGGACACATAATGTCTCGATTTCGGGCGGAAAGTGGAAAACGGAATGTATTGACTTTTTTTTGAAAATAAGGCTTTCAAGAAACAAACAAAATCTCGGAAATGAATTATTGTCGAATATAAATTAGTTATGTAATTAAGTATTTACATCTCAGTTGTTTTTTATATATTAACAGTCTTTCATTGAGCGGTGGTCAGTTCCAATTTTTAATTCGTAATGTCTAGAATCATGGCGAAAAGTTAAGAACGGAATATCTTGACATTAAGATCTTCCTTCCAGTAAAAAATATGAAGCTGCTTTGATATCAAAACATAGATTTAAAAGCTACAGTAATATTAGTTTTAATAAAATAACTAAAATTAACTACTTACACTTTAAAGTAATATCCCGCAAAATCAATTTTACTCCATACTTAAGCTAACGAATTCAAGCTTTTATTTCATATAATAATACCAAAATAACATTATTACAAGCTTCATATCTCAATATTATTCTGACACTCCCTCACTAAATTATGTTTACTCACACGTATCATTCGGAGCGTAGTCATAGCTAAATGTGTATATCGCTGGTACATTTCTATCAGAGGCCAGTCGAGGCGCAAAGGCACAAAATGTGACTATAAAGCGATTGATTGTGGGTTCGATTTCCTCTCGAGGAGTGGAAATATTTAATATCTCCACTTTCTTCGCTCTGATGTTGAGGCAAAGTGCGACGTTAAGTTCCGCCACTTAACACGCAATGCCTTTAGATTCCGGTGGAAAGTGAGGAACGGAGTGTCTTAACACTAAGTACCCTCTGCCCACCCTGCTGTGTGAGGCTAAAAAAATAAATAAATACGTACATATCTATCAATAGAACAAATTTCGAAGCTCTGAAATTGAAATTTTACGTTGTGTTGTGCGCTTTTTGTTTAACCCATCAAATTGGAAAAAGAAAAACGATACCAATTGCTCCAGGCACACGCTGTACACGTGTAAGCACGTCCCTTATTAAGCTTTACGTTTTTCGTTAACATTTTAGCACGAAAATGGATATGTTTTGTACGATTTATAGGTAATTTCGATTTTTTTAAAACTTCAGATAGAGTATTTTAGTTTTTACAATAATTGAATTTATATTATGATTGATCTATATTTATTTATGTTATTCGATTTGTTGATATTTAATAATATATATTTTGAAGAGAAAAAAGTATTAATAAATAACAAGGAACGCTTAACTCATTCAAACAATTTGTCCATCAACGATCAGTGTACAGCGTCTAAATGTATAAGCGTTTGATTGTAAGTTTGATTCCCACTGAGGGGAATTTAAATTACTTCATGCCTGCGTCTTCGTGATACAAAACATAGGACCTTAAATAAAACTTTACCGATTTTATTTATTTATTTATTTTTTTGAAATATTAAATACTCCTCGTGTGGGAATCCAATCCAAAACCAGTCATTTACAGTCACACGTTCGTACCTGCGTCACGACTGGCCCCATTCTGATATTTCAATTAATATATCGATTTTTATCCTTAAACTTGGCATTTTGTATCTCACTCGTTGCATTTTTAAAATAAACTCATAATAAATACAAAGTAAACACAGCAAGTCTTGAGCAATTAGACAAATGTCCCGCCACGACCGCAGCGGTGGCTAACATCGCTAATGAATCGCATTCATTTGCTCCACCGTTTAATCGCCCACTAAATATATTTTATAGGACCCATATACTGTTGTCACGAAATTATTTATATATTTATATTTTGTTTTACCCCTTTTAGTGTATACTAGTGGCCCGCTCGTGGGTTTGCCTGCGTGAACTACACAATTATTTCACTATGGGCACACGCCGACATCAAATTAGAAATCTCTAAAATTATCAGTGTTTCTCTACTATATTATACATGTATTATACATGTAAACCTTCCTTTTGAATCATTCTATCTATTAAAAAAAACTGCATCAAAATCTGTTGTGTAGTTTTGAAGATCTAGGCACATATACTACAGACAGACGCGGGAAGCGACTTTGCATTATACTATGTAAAGATATACGCAATATACATACATGCGTACATACATACAACCCACACTTACATTAAGTTCACCTCAACGTACAAATTCAATTAATTTTGCGGACCTCAAAAGCTTTAGAACTGTTAGATTAAGTCGGGTAGGGCCATCTCTCATACATTCATACTATATCTATTATAGTATGTATTTGAAAAGGTAACATTAGTATACAATACTTTGACACCTCTACCTTTATAATTTGTGAATATGGTATAAGTAATTAACGTTATTATCTAGTTAACGTTAGTGGGTTCGATTCCCATTCGGGGGTATTTTTAAATTTTATTATTTGTTTATATTTGGACGCTCTAGTACCAAAGATAAGCGATTCGGCGTTGAGTACGCAATACGCAATGTTCAGAATTAGGACAAAGTGGAGAACGGAGTGTCGTAACACTAGGTTCTCTCTTTACACATTATTATGCGGAACAAAGGGTAACTCCGAAGGGATTTATCTATAAATAGTTGTCTAAAACAAAAACACTTTGCAATGTTACAAAAAATGTCATAATTCAGATTTTGCTTATTAAAGGACATTCTGTCCGTACGCTTCAAATAAGAACCTACCTAATTAGAGGACCTAAAGACCTTGAGTGTCGAGTGGCGGAACTCAACCCCGCGTTTTATCCTAGACACCGGAGCGAAGAAATGAAAACATAAATATAATCCCTCTAGTGGGAACCTACAACCATTGCGTTACAGTCAGACGCTGTCCCACTACGCCACGGCTACCTTTTCCCAGCTTTCTTTAAATAAAACTCAATTTAATTATAATACCATTAGGAACTGAAACATATCAGTATTATTCTGCAACATATCATACTATATTAACATTCAAATTTTTCCGCAAACACGTAGTTCTACGTGAGAGGTCTCCAACATTGGGTTGAACCCTCACATGCCATGTAAGTTGGCTTTCATAAATGCTTTTATAACTCCACTTACCTACAAAACTTTAGTAATAAAATTGAACATTAAGCAAAGTCTGGACCATTTATATTACACCTGTCTAACATACACTTCGGGCATAATTACAATGTTTACCTTTACCTTTAGGGTGATAGAGCTTCGAAAAATTTGGATCGGAAGCTTTTTTTTTTGGTAATGACAGAGAAAAAAGAGAGATTTTACCTTAGTGAGGTTTTTTTTTAGCTTCACGCTGTATCCCGCACACAGCAGGGTAAGCAGAGGGAACCTAGTGTTAAGACACTCCGTTCCCTACGTTCCGCCGAATTCAAAGGCTTGCGTGTTATGGCGGAACTTAACACCGCCCTTTACCTCGACACCAGAGTGAGGTTTTATGACACATCTTTCATTTATTTATTTATAATTAAAGTAAGGTAGTATTTCTAATAATGACTAACATACACTTGGGGCATAATTACAATGTTTACCTTTAGGGCGGTAGAGCTTCGAAAAGTTTGAACCGGAAGCTTCTTTTTAGTTATGAGGAGATGACAATAGAAAAAAGAGAGATTTAAACTTAGTATGGTTTTGTGATACATTTCTCTGTCTATAATGTGATGGTGCTTTTAAAAATAGCTCAACGTTTGATACACTTAAATAAATATTTACATTACAACATTTATCTGTTGTGGCCAATCGTGGCTCAGTGGCACAAGCGTGTGACGGTAAACGACTGGTTGTGGGTTCGATTCCTACTCAAGGAGTGGAAATATTGAATATTAGTGCGGCGTTAAGTTCCGCCACTTAACACGCAATGCCTCCGAATTCGGCGGAAAGTGGAGAACGGAGTATCTTAATACTAGGTTCCAAAAAAAAAAGAACATTTATCTGCTAAATTATAGCGCTTGGGCGTTTTTCGAGACAAATGTTCAAATTCTTTAATTATTTACCTTTAATATATTAACCTACCTACATTATTGTAAGCACTATTAATAAATTACAAAAAACTAGACAGGTATATACATTATACACAAAATCTCACAATAAGCTAATACACGAACGAACTAGGTTATACATAATTCGGTAGCTTCCCCATTCAACTGCCGGAATGAGTTACAAATGAATGCCGCGATTCAAAAGTTAGCAAATTGTACCGTTACAATGTCAAGCTTACATTTATAGTCCAATTATAAAAGTACATTGTGTTCTGACTATCGTGGTGCAGTTGGAGTTGCTTAACTAATTATTATACTATATAATGGCCCTTTGTGGCCAGTCGTGGCCCAGTGGCACAAGCGTGTGACTGTAAACGACTGGTTATGGGTTCGATTCCCACTCGAGGAGTGGAAATATTTACTGTTTCCATTTTCTTCGCTCCCCACTTTCCGCCGGAGGCATTGCGTGTTAAGTGGCGAAACTTAACCCCGCGCTTTGCCTCGGGCACCAGAGCGAAGGAAATGGAAATATTAAATATTTCCACTCCTCGAGTGGGAATCGAAACCCACAACCACTCGTTTACAGTCACACGTTCGTGCCTTGCGCCACGACTGGCACCAATGTGATGGTGATTCTTAATTCAACTAAAAAAAACAAATTTCAAGAAAACGCCACCAAGTGAGAATCACAGAACACATAACCATCTCACACAGTCCCTACACCCAAACGTTCCATATTAACAATAAACCCTATATACCTACATATAGAAACGCAAAAACACCTATAGCAACTAAAATTCGCAAACCCTGAGAAAAGTTTCAACTTCAGATGTTTTTATTTCTGTTTATTTTATTGGTCCAGTTTAAATGATGAGGGTAGGAAGGGAGGGGGTGGAAAGAGGGGTGGAAGGAAGGGGTGTTAATTAACGTGTTTCGTTTGTTTGTTGGGTCTCGCGGACCACTTTTCATATGACCTTAACCCGATTATCAGCTTCTTTTGGTAGCAAAGATCTAAGTTATGCTGCTTTCTTTTGCTTGTGTACCTTTATGTTAAGATGTGGCGTAGCGTTATTGGGAATATAGTGAAATTTGTTGAACATATTGAAATTAACTGATATTTTTTATTTGGGAAGGAAATTGGTTTTATTTTTAGTAACAATTTGTTCGATTTCTTTTTTCTTCGGTTTAAAACGATAAAACGTTTAGATAGTTTAGTAGATAATATTAAATATAAAGCCTAAAGCCTGCGTTGATTTGCTTCTAATATACATACTTTTTATAGTTTCAGACATTCCATATCAAAGGTAGGCAAATAAAATTTATTGTTAGGTCAATTCGTTCACTACGTTCCATCCATTTTAAGTACACTATATGTTGATTAGATTATAACAGAAATAAGGAAAGTGGAAACTTCCCAAAGTGGAGAATTAATACATAACTACCACGCCAAGTATATTGAGGCACCAGTGCACCCTATTGTATCAACATATTTTGCATCTTCCTTCTTTTTCCCATATAGTCAAAGAAAACATCCCTTCCCTTTCTCCCTAAAAAACGAGGCCTTGGATATTTAAGCATATAATAAAAATAATAAAACCATAATTTATATTTATATATTTAAATTTAAGCCTACAATCATCTTGATTATTTACATTTTAACAAAGTAGCATCCTTTTTGAAGAAAATCACATGCACGTAGATGTTTGCCCCCAAAAAAAACATTTTAGTAGCATCAAACGTATTTAATTAAAGGGGGTGTATAAAAATCTAATTAACATTCCTCCTTTACTGTTGCCTCTCTCGCTCATTAGTCTTCCGAAAACGTATAAAAAAGGGAACAGCTAATGTAGTTTTACGTCTACCACGATACAGTTTAAAAATGTTCAAGAAATAAGGTACTATATATAGAATTTTCAAATCTAAGTATTAATTATTTTAAGAGATAGGGGCAAGTTGTGGAGCAGTGGCACGAATGTGTGACTGTAAACAACTGATAGTGGGTTCGATTCCCACTCGAGGAGTGGAATATTATTATATTTCCATTGCCTTCGCTCTGGAATTAGAGGTAAAGCGCGGCTTTAAGTTTGTGTTTCCAGACAAACATTTTCTTTTCTTTTTAGCTTTATTATATTTGCATAGATTAATATAGTTACATATTTTTAATAAAATAAAACTAAAAATAAAAAAAAACATTTTTTTAGTACCACGCTTTTCCTGCATAACAGAATGTTTTTTAGATTCACGCTGTATCCCGCTCACAACAGGGCAGGCAGGAGGAACCTAGAGATAAGACACTCTGTTTCCCATTTTCCGCCGAATTCTGGAGGCATTGCGAGTTAAGTAGCGGAACTTAACGCCGCGCTTTACCTTTTTACCTCTGATACCAGAGCGAAGGAAATGGAAATATTAAATATTTCCTCTCCTCGAGTGGTAATCGAAGCCACAACCAGTCGTTTACAGTCACACGTTCGTGCCACTGCGCCAGTACTGGCCCCAAATTTGAGAAATAAGGTATTAATACATTTTGAAATTTTCAAATTTAAGTATTAATTATTTTAAGAGATGTACCTATATACAACTAACCTTTTAGTTTATTTTTAGCTTTACTATATTTGAATAGATATGTTTTCAATATCTATCTATGTTTTCAATAAAACAAAACTGAAAATAAAACATATTTTTCTAGCCCCACGATTTTCTTGCATAACAGGATAAAGAAAACTTAGTGTTCAAACAATCCGTTCTTAAGTTTCCGTTTAAAATAAAAAAAATGCATGTATTGAGAGGCGAAAATCAACGCTGTGGTTTTCATTGTTGTCCAGAGTGGAGTAATGAAAACAGTTTAAATATAATCATTCCCCTGCGTACGATACGAAGCCTAACAATATCACGTTTACGGTCAGTCTGTCCCACTGCGGCACGACAACCTTGATATAGGTACTCGTATACAGCAATTCGCTGCTTTAGAAGAATAGTGCATTGTTACGAAATACTATAAAACTGAATTGGCATTACCATTTGACATTAAATGATCTATCTTATATACTTAGTAAAATATATTTTTTTTGATAACTTTTACGGCTTTGACGCCATGAAAACACTGTATCCCTTTGGTATTGTATCCAGTACTTAAAGCTTGAAATATTTTACTGAAAAAGCTCTCGTTTTGAGTTACAACACTATCCTTTCAAAGCAGCGTATTATAAAAAATAATTTAAAACCACACTAAGAGCAGCAAGAATTAAGTTATATTATGATATCAAAATATTGCAGGTTATCATCTAATACGGACACGTCTAAAAATTTTCTAAATAATTGCTTCACGCTATATCCCGCACACAGCAGGGTAGGCAGAGGGAACCTAGTGTTAAGACACTCCGTTCCCCGTTTGTCGTTCTAAATAATTGGAAGACAAAAAGTGGGTCAAAATAGCCTTGCGATTTTCTCTTTTTTTTTAGCTTCACGCTGTATCCCTTGCGCGGTAGTCAGAGAGAACGGAGCGCCAAACGCTACGGTCCCTGCGTACTTCTTTCGCCTCGTCCACTGTCATCAACCTCTTCATACACGCCCTCCGGGGGGTATTAAGGGGAGATTTTCTCATATTTTTGGTTAAACAGATACTCGTACATATAGGTCAAGTTGATAAAAACAGTTAACAAAAGCGGTATATACTTAACAAAAAACAAAATAAACAAATAAAAAGCTTGGCTTAATTTTGCATCTTAGAAAAAACACGGGCAAAATTTTCGCATGGTTGTAGCGCTCAATAGAAAGGCAGCATAAAGCAGCTTCAGTAAAACTTTTTTACTTGAGGAAACGAAACTTATTTCAACGGAAACCGGTCTTATTCCTTCTACGTTGAGTAATTAAAACAATTTCCTTCGTATTTAAATGTTTCGAAAATTACAAAAATAACCCAAAAGATGTCGGAAAGTGAATTTCGAGTAGCTTTCAGAGCTCCAGCAAGTTTTCGGTAGCAGCTGGGAATTGTTTACACAACAATTGTGTATGATTTTGAACTTAAAAGTGTGGAAGTATTATTGCTTCCGACTTAAATTAACTTTGTTTAATAATATATTTTGTATGCTGTTATGACATGTTTTTAATTAAGCGTTGGAAAAATAAGTGAACTTTTTAAAAGAGTTATTTGCTTACTTTTTTTAATTGAGAAACATGTTTAGATATAATGTTGAATAAAATTACTCACAGCAGGATTCAAACCTGCGCCGTCTTTGCGCATTTAAGCTCTGATCGCTAACCCATGCGTTCTACATTCCGCTACGTCAATATTCTTATACACTTGTTACAACATATTTTTGTTGCCAGTGTATTTGTAAAGCGTTATTTAAAATATTTTGCTACTTATAGATAAAAAATAAATAATATTTTAGAAAACGTTCAAAATTTGGACTAACTGATTGGACTGATTATAAGTATTAACGCGATTGGTTATGCGTTTGATACCCGCTCAGAGGAATTATTATATTTAAATTATTTTTATTTCAGATCGAACAAATAAAAATAATTTTCAGACGCGGCAGTAAGTTCAGCCACGTAACACACAATGTCTCCATTTCATTCAAAAAATGAAGAATGAAGTATTTTTATTATTACTTCTCACTGACAACTCTATTATGTGGACAAAATTTAAACAAAAATAATTAATAACGAATTTACATAACAATAATAAATCACAGGTACAACCAAAAATTCATAGAATTTGAACGTCTTACAAATTACAAGCGTAATACATTAGCGTCACTACGTCAATGTCCATAAAAAAAACACTCAGCTTTATTATTTTGTTCATATTTTCTTCCCTAATGTATTAAATCAACGTGAAAAGAGCAAGTTATTTGACACGTCCCCACAAAACATTTTAGTAGACGCCTGTACAGGTTGTAATTCAATTCTATACAAGAAAGTCCAGGTATATTTGATTATTATAACAATTTTTCACTTTACTTTAAGATTTTCTTTTATATTCTTATACAATAATTATTTTCTTTTGTGGATTGATTTTTTTTATTCATTTTTAGGATTATTTTTTTTAGATTATGTTTTTGCCCGCATTAACAGGGTAGTTAGAGAGAACCTGGTAATAAGACACTCTATTCTACACTTTCTGCATGAAATCAATAGAGATCACATAGAGAGAGGAATTTATAAACGCCACATTTCATCTGAGATACCAGTGCGAAGAAACAAAAACAATTTAAATATAATAATTTCCTCGAGTAAGAATCGAACCTACAAATAAACTTGTTTTCTTTCAAACGCTGTCTCACTGTGCCACGATGGAAAATGATTTGTTGTAAATTTACATTATTTATTTTATATGGTACTAAGGATAATACTGATAATTTTTAGCTTCACGCTGTATCCTATTGTTAAGACACTCCTTTCCCCACTTTCCGTCGAATTCGGAGGCGTTGCGTGTTAAGTGACGGAACTTAGCGCCGCGCTTTACTTCTAAAGTTTAAAATTTACTGGTAAGTGTGCAATAATAATAGGTTCAAATATAACTGGGGGATATTTTTTACGTTACGTAATGCCCGGACATCTGACTGCCAAATTTTTGCATTAAATTCCACCATACTGCTTCCAATAAAATGAGTAAAAATATAAGAATAAACCGTGCCCTGTTTAACCAGACGGACAAGATAATAGCAAAACATTTTAAGAAACCATTCAAAAAAATCTTATATGAATTCTGATGCCAGCAAGAATTTCGGCGCAGTCAGATGTAGAATGCATGCGTTAACGGTCAGAGCACTTGGTCGGTTTCTTAGAAACACTGATTCGAATTCCGCTGCCTTCAAATTTTCATATCAAAAGAAGATTTTTTTGTATACTAAATATATATATAAAAAACATGTTAAAAATGTCAATATATTTAAATACGCATACTGCCAAACAGGAATCGAACTGGCATTCACCGAGACAATTATTCTCAACTACAACTCTGTTCAAAACTATGATAATCTTAAAACTCTACAACGAGGTAAATATGAAGTGCTTTTAAGCTTTTGTTTTATTCGTAGAAGCAATTAAAATTGTTTCTTGCCGTATAAGAAAAGAAACCATACGTACTCTTGTGCCACAAGTAAGAAAATCTTCAGGGCTGCGTGTGGGACAAATGTATGCTAGAGTTATTTTTATAGTTATTTTTTAATTAGCTTCACGCTCTATCCCGCACACAGCAGGGTAGGCAGAGGGACAGTATATTAAGATACTCCGTTCCCCACTTTCCGCCGAATTCGGAGGCATTGCGTGTTAAGTGGCGGAACTTAACGCCGCGCTTTACCTCGACACCAGAGCGAAGAAAATGGAAATATTAAATATTTCCACTCCTCGAGTGGGAATCGAACCCACAACCAGTCGTTTACAGTCACACGCTTGTGCCACTGCGCCACGACTGGGCACATAAGTTATATAATACGAGTATATTTATTTTAATTATATAGAAAAAGATAACCTTTTCAAGTGTTTTTTTCGTAAAGTTTAATCTTATTATAAATATCGTTCCCTCAGTATAAATTATTTAAAAATAATCTTGACTTAAAATACTTTTATTCTGAGGGTGTGATATTTTAAATGTCATTTATATTTGCATTATAATAATTAAGTTATTATACGAGTCAATAACTAAATTGTCCGCGTCGAACCGACTGGTTGAAGTGATATCTTTAGCTACTTTCTATATAAAATAATAAGCACAGTATACAAATTAATCACAAAAATATGTTTTTTTTTCTATATTATATTTAATTTCAGCGACTTAGTAGTACATACAACTAATTAGAATTATAGAATAACTTAAAGTCTTTCCTTGTAGTTTACATTATCAACTTTCGTACTAATTAGAAATACTGTATTCTCACGTAAGCTAAATCCCTATACCTATTAATGGCGAAGTGTCCATCCATATATCACAATTCTCACCGGTTTACCTTTTGTAATTTATGTCCAGAGATCCTACCTCCTGGCAGACCCTGGCCGATCCTGGCAGACCCTGGCTAGAGCCGGGATAGTGCCAGGAAGAAGAAGAGAAGATCCTACATACATACTAATATTATAAACTAGTGACTTGTTCGCCGCTTCGCCGCAAGATCTCCAGTTTTATTTATCCTCTATTCGAGCTCCTATATAACCTATAGCACTAATGAAGAGTGTAGTTTTCTAATTTTAAATGATTGCTTCAGTATTTCCAAAGATTAGCCCTTACAAACAAGGTTACAAATTTAACCTCTTTGTTATATTGGTATAGATGTTAACTTCTATATGTCTACGTTCTGTTAACCTTTCACTGTTCATCTAACAGACCAATTTGAATTTCTAAGGTTTAAATATAGGCTCCCTTTTTCATATTTTGACCCCTTAAAGGTTAAAATAGGGGATAAAAGTATGTATAAAAAGTTGCATAGGTAAAGTCGCAAGGAGTGACTAATTTCTAATATTTTTGAACGCCAGCTTACCTTTGCAAAAATTTTACACTTCGCCACTGATATATATAACAAACTAAAACCTTTTATCCAGATATATTGCGCCCCAAATGAGAATAGAACCTGCTATCATCACATTCAGTTCTAACTCTATAGTAAAACAATGTTTAAATTTGGTTTTTTTAGCTTCACGATGTATCCTGCACTAACAGGGTAGGCAGAAAGAACCTATTGTGACGACACTCCATTCCCCATTTTCTGCCAATTTTTGAAGGCATTGCGTCTTAACGCCGCGCTTTGCCTCGATACCAGGACGAAGAAAATGGAAATATTAAATATTTCCACTCCTCGAGTGGGAATCGAACCCACAACCAGTCGTTTACAATCACACGTCCCCTACTAAGCTAAGTTTCAAGCTTAGCTATATATAAAAGTGACTAAAATGACAGTGGCAGCCATATCCACATATCGGCCTTGTGCCACATTCAGCGTTGTAAGGTCACATTGTAGGTAGATATTCGTATAAGAGATAGGCTCGTAACAAACTACTGTACTTAAACGTTCAGAATTCCGCCGGATTCCAGCATTTTATTATGAAATTCTTCATATTGTTAGAAATTTTGCTTTGAATAGTAAATTTTAGTTGTTAAATATTTTTTTTATATTTAAGGTTAACGTGGCATAGTGGAACAGAATCTGATTGTAGACGCGATAGTGTGGCTTCGATTTTCAGTTACGGAATGATGGTATATAGGGGCCAGTCGTGGCGCAGTGGCGCAAAGTGTGACTGTAAAGCGACTGTTTGCGGGTTCGGGTTCGATCGAGTGAAGTGTCTTAACACTAGATTCTCTGTGACTTTGATACGAAGCAAAAATATAAAACTTCATAGAGATATATTTAATTAAGTATTAATTTCTTTTTTTTTTAGCTTCACGCTGTACCCCTAATCAGCAGGGTATCCTGAGGGAACCTAGTGTTAAGACACTCCGTTCCCCACTTTCCACTGAATTCGGAGGCATTGCGTGTTAAGTGGCGGAACTTAACGCCGCGCTTTACCTCGAAACCAGAGCGAAGAAAATGGAAATATTAAATATTTCCACTCTTCGAGTGGGAATCGACCCCACAATCAGTCGTATACAGTCACACGCTTGTGCCACTGCGCCACGACTGGCTACAAGTTCTTTTTAATTACAGCAAATTATATGACAATGTAGTAAAAATATATTTCCACATCTAAATACTCGTAGATAAGACGAGAAGCTAGTTACTTGGAAGTCGTAAAAGTTAGCGGTTACCCCCAAATTCAATGTAGATGGGATGTTTGTTTGTGGTCTTTGCTAGCTTGGAGTGTGACCTGTGACGTCACTTGTTGTTGTTACATGGTTAAGAGGGTATGTTATGCTCAAATCATCATTATTCATATTTTATAGTTATAGTTCAATTTAAAAGTAAAGCGATAGTAATGAATTTGATTCCCTGTCAGCAGAATGTTGATATATAAAAAAATATAATTACTTTTTCTCAGTAAAGTGTGGTATTGAGTTTCGCAACATAAACTGTATTAATATTTCAAATGAGGGGAAAGTGGAAAGTGATAAGTTTTAACACTATGTTTTCTCTGCCTTTTCTGCTAAATGCAAGAGATATGTAAAGGTAAAAAAATAAAATAAAATTCAGATTTTAGATGGTAAATGAAATATAACCATAGTAAACAGTATAATATTCACATTATTTCAGTCTAATTACACGAATTACAATATACCGCTTCAATAAGAGTGAAGATAATAGTAATAAGTGGAACGGAGTGTCTCAACACTAGCTTCCCTCACCTACCTGCTGTGTGCGGGATACAGCGTGAAGCTAAAACAAATAAGTCAAATGTACGACCAAGAAGCCAGAAAAAACCTAACAATACAAAGTACCTTGTAAAATCAAAATTAAACTAAGCTCATAGTAGTAACCATGTAGTCGAGCTCCATGTATACATCATAGTATACAATAGAAGTTGTCGCAACTTACACTGGCGTTATGCTTTTGAAGATGTTCTCTTAATGTACTGCCAGAGTGTTTTCTGCACTGCGGCAGGATTCCTAACTTTGTAGCAAAAATGTGTGACTAAGTTCAATAAATTTAAAGCATTTTTATTTTAATGTATCTCTCGGATATATTTGGATACGTAGAATGAATGTATGTCTATCAATTTTATAGTTTATATTAGATTACAAGTCCAAAATTAAAAGAAAAATCTTAAATAATTGAAAAATGTACTTCTGTCTCACCCACTGTATAGTGGATGGGTATAATGCAAAAAAAAGAAAAAAAGCAGTTATGATATGACGACCGGAAAAAGTCTTTTTAAAAAGATTTATTTATTTATTTATTACAATTAATTATATAAAAAACATAACTTTATTGATTGAAAACTGGATTAAGACTGAATTAATTATTATAATATATTATTCTGTAAATTTGTAAACGATGCAGCCCATTGTCTTCTTAAATGCGGTGTCAGCGGAAAGTGTGGGAGTCGGCGCTGTATTATGTATATTACGCCATGGTAACTCCTCCCTCCTTAAGATGGAAGCTGGTCCTGCAGCTTTCAGGAGCGTCCTCGCGACTTGTGTCCTTGTGTTTGGATTGTTTCTTGTGTTTGTTCCAAAAAAACTTCCAAAAAATTAGGGTCCCAATTACTATGTACAGGATTAACGTGGGCCAACTAGGGATTGTCATTAAGTTAACCCAGTGAAAATCATCTGCTTCTTGAATTTCTTCAACTGTATTCATAAGTTCATGGATGCTGTCTAGCGAGATGTCTAGGTGCAGTTCATAATGGACCTCTTCTTGATGTATGAGATTTTGATCTGGTAGTGGAATTATTTCATTCATCGTGATGGTGTTGCTGTGTGTTCTTATCGTTCTATTCATGATATTAATTTGGCAATCTTCTGTGATAGTTACGAGAAAAATGTTTGATGTTTTTCTGTAATTTGTTTTGCGTCCACACTGAGTTCTGATTACTTCTGGTTCTGGCAAAATTCCTAACCAGGTATTTTCATTGATCTTCTGGAGTTTTCCTTTGTTAAAATTCATGCGAGCATGAGTGCAGTTTCCTTTTTGTTTCTTTATTAAGGCGATGGTGCAATCTTCAGATTTTTCAGTTGTTCTTAAGTCTAACGAGTTGCAGAGCAAAGTGTCTTCAGAGATTCTCTTGCAGGGTTCTTCTGAGTATGCGTACTCTTCGCTTCCAAGGACAAGGAATTTGGACTTAGGTATAATGGTTAGGTTTTCTTTATTTGGGATAGAATATATATGTATATGATCATAGATATTAAAGTCAATGGACGGGATTACTAATATAAATGTTAAAGAGTGTCTTGTACTATACGCTTTCACGCTTATAGACTTTTCTATTTTATGAATGTTTTCCATACTAATTTCAGCAACTGGTTTTAAAAAAGAAAATTTCTCTAAATTTCTAATTTCTGTAACTAAATTACGAGGATTAATAATACTAGGGTGCATTATACTTAACTGCGAAAATGACATAGCATCTTCTAATATCATTAACTTATCTAATAAAAGCTGTAAACTAAAACTTATTTGTACATAAATCTCTAAAAAGTGTAATTGGTTTGAAATAGTATTTGAATTAACTGTAATATTATGTAATAGAGATGCTAATCTGTTTTGATTCTCGTTTATTTTATTTAATTGGTTAGAAAATTCATTAATTGTATTTTCTGCCAAAGATAATGTTCGCTTTTGAGATGTTTGAATATATGAAACTGAACTGCGAATTTTATTAATTTCATTTTCAAAACGGATTGCATCTTCGTTATCTAAGTTGCCTGTAATTAATTTAACAACTGAGCCTAAGCCATTAATGATACCACGTTTAACTCTATTTCTAGGTGCTATAAACATTAACTTTTTATCAATTAAATCTAAATTATGTTCTATTTGATCTCTATATGTCTTATGCAGATTTTCTGATGCAGTATTGTTTTCAGCTGCTTTTGTACTTGCATATAAGGACATTAGTTTAATGGAAATTAAATGTAAATGAGTTATATTATATGTACAAGCAAGGTTAAATGAATCAACTTGTTTAAGGATACGTCCTTGTTTAAGTAAAAGGATTCCATTATTATTATCTACGGGTTGAAATGTTACGTCTGATTTTGACTGGAACACGAGGGATCCGAAGATGAGGGTCCTGGAACAAGATGAGGTCGCCGTAAAAGTTTGAAGTGAACTCTGATTGACTTAGAGTTAGGGTGGCTACCTATTATCTCTGCTATATTATTAGGATGAAGGTGAATTATCTTGTACGGACCTTTAAACACCGGCTTCGTTTTGTCGTTTCTCGCTGTTTTGGCCACCTGTTTAAAAACTGTTTCACCTACCTTAAACGTTATATCTTCTGCTGTCTGGTTACGCTTCGCTATTACCTGTTCTTTGTTCTTAGACACGTGCGCTGCCACACATTCTTGTACGGCTTCAGCGTTCCTTCTATGCTTAAGAACATAATCTTGGTAAAATTGCTTGGTGTAATGAAGTTCTAAAGGGTTTCTGGATGCAGTATGTCCAAAAAGTAGCTCGTGAGGGGTATATTCTGTTGCCGAATGAATAGTGTTGTTATATGCGATAATAGCAAATTTCATGATAATTTGTATAGGGTCATCTTTATTCGTCATCCTCTGTATCCTAATAATTTCTCCTATAGTTGAGTGAAATCGTTCTATGGGTGAATTTGAATTCGGGTTATAAGGGGTTGTAAAGTGAATGTTAATGTCGTGTAGGGCACACATGTCCTTTATAACTTCGTTATCAAACTTACTGTCAGAGTCGGTTGTAATTTTCAAAGGGGTTCCTAATATTGAAAAAATATCAAATAAAGCTTCAGCTATGTGTACGCTACTAGTTGCATTTAAAGGGACTGCTTGAGCATATTTTGAAAAGTTGTCAATGATTGTGAGGAATGTTGCTCCTCCTGCAGAATACAAATCCATGAATAAATGTTCCATGGGCTTACTGGGGGTTTCGGTTAGAGCTAATGGGGGTCTCAGGGGATTTCTTTCATATTTAGCTTGTAAACATGTAGTACACTTATTTACAAACGCTTGAATAGTTAATAGCATATTGGGCCAATGATAATTTCTATGAATTTGCTTGTAAGTTTCCTGAATGCCACGATGGATTGTTTTACCTTCGTGATATTTTTTAATTATTTCCTGTTGTTCTGTCTTATTTTCGACTAAAGTAACGCGTTTTGTACACCTAAAAAGCTTTGGACCTCTATCATTAAATATCGTCGTGTATACTCTAGCAAATGCTGGATATAATTCGTCATTATAGAAGTAACAGTGGAATACACGATCGGCGATAGTGTGCTCCTTTAAAAACTGTATTATTTCTTTTTCCGTATTATTGACTGGGATAAATACGTCTTTGATAACCGTGCGCGAATTTGTTGATCTGTTTTCAACTCTATAATGTGAACCAGGAGTTGACCTTATATGAAATTGCTTAAGTTGTCTATCTATAGCGTCTTCTAATATTGGTATCCCTTGATTCTCATTGTCGGGTTGTGTGTGGTTAGTCGAAATTAAATTGTCGGGGTCAAGGCTGACAGATTCTGTTCCTATACTGGGTGGTTGTATGTCAGGTCTAAGTGTTGCGTCATTGTCATTATTAAAATTGTCGTCTATTGTAGGGGGTTCTTGTACTGTAACCGTATCCGTCTCTACTTCCTGTCTTACATTTTCGAATATTCTGTTGATTATGTCATCGTCGTCATTGTCGTCTAAATTTACTGCTAGGGAATCTATACTTTTGTGGAAAATTTTCACACGGGAGAGAGCGTCTGCGTTTGTATTCTGTTGTCCTTTTTTATAAACAACTTTGTAGTCATACTCGGCCAGTTTCAGTTTCCATCTAGTCAGTTTAGAGTTTGTGTCTTTTAGTGACATTAACCAAGTCAGGGGCCTGTGATCGGTGTAGATGATAAATTTACGACCATAGAGATATGGTCTAAAATATTTAACTGCCCATACTATGGCTAATAATTCTTTTTCTATGGTAGAGTAGCGGGTCTCAGTATCGGAAAGGGTTCTTGAAGCGTAAGCTACAGGTTTATCCGCGCCTACGGGGCCTTGAGATAATACAGCACCAAGGGCTATGTCTGATGCGTCTGTTGTCAGTATAAAAGTCTCGTCAAAATTTGGATACTGTAAAATGGGTGCATTAGTCAAAATCTGCTTGCATTTCTTAAAGGATTCTAAAAATTCTGGGGAATGTATTACTTTTCTATGTTTCTTAAGGCATAAGGTCATGGGTTTAGTCAATTTATTAAAGACTTTGCCAAATTTTCTGTAATAACCAACAAGTCCTAAAAAGCTTTTAATGTCTTTATGGGTTTTTGGTAGTGGAAAATTCAAAACAGCTTTGATCTTGTCTTGATTCGGTACAAGTCCTCTCTCTGTCAGTTCATGTCCTAAAAATTTTACGTGTTTTTTTCAAAAATTCGGATTTGTCGAGTTGTATTTTCAAGTTATGGGTTTTAAATCTGTCAAAAACTTGTTTTAGTTTGTCAATATGTTCTTGTAAGGAAGTCGATATTATTATAACGTCGTCTAGGTACGTAAAAACGTGGTCAATACCTCTGAGTATATGATCCATTAGTCTTTGAAAAGTGCTAGGTGCATTTTTCAAACCAAATGGCATCCTAAGAAATTCATAGTGTCCTCTCTCTGTAGTAAAGGCCGTTTTCTCTATATCATCAGGGTGCATTTCCACTTGATGATAACCACTAGCGAGATCTAACGTGGTAAAGTATTGAGCTCGTCCTAGTCTGTCTAGAATGTCATTTATGTTAGGAAGAGGGTATTTGTCTTCTATGAGTCGGTCATTAAGTCGTCGATAGTCTATGACTAATCTCCACTTAACCTTTCCCGATGCGTCTGATTTTTTAGGGACGATATGAACGGGGCAAGACCATGGGGATATACTCTCACGGATGATACCTTGTTTTAATAAGTTATCTACTTGTTTTTGTATTTCTATTCTTTGTTGAGGGGGTTGTCTGTAACTGCTAACAAATATTGGTGTCTGGTCTGTCAGTCTCAGTTTGTGCTTGACAGCGTGTGTAAAAGAAAGTGGGATTTTTTCAGAATAAAAGATGTCTCTATATCTATAACAAATCTTATTAATTTCACGACGCTCTTCGTCATTCATGTGGTCTGTTCTTATTTTACGTAAATTTTCACACAATTCCTTATCTATATCTGTGTTTACTTTAATTGAATTTAATTTACATTTATCTATGTACGAGTTATTATGAAAGTTTTCTAATGGAATATTTACTGAGTTAGAAATTATTTTCTTCACAGTATTAAAATTAATTATTGATGTTTTAAATTTTCCTTTATTAACTTGGACTATTGCTGCAGGTGATTTTAAACCATTAGACCAAATAAATTCGTCATGGATGTATTGACCGTCAGTATAGTTTGTTTTTACGGTTATAACTTTCTCACACCTGGGTTCTATAGTGATTTTTTGTGTGGGGTAATCAAAGTAAATGGGTATCTCTGCGGTATAAGTATGTAAAAGCTTGTTTTTTATGTCTATGTTACAGTCTAAGGTCTTCAATAGATCTAAACCTATAAGTCCTTTGTTTTTCTGGTCAAAGTTAAAAATTAAAAATTTATGAATTATATCGCTTTTGAAAATTTGGGGAAGGGGTAAATAAACTACTTCTTCGTGCCGCGTAGTAGCATGTGCTGTTTTTACTTCAAAAGGTTCATATTCGACAAAATTTTGAAAAATTGTATTTCGAATGACTGAAGGGGATATCATAGAACGTGATGCTCCCGTATCTATGAGAAACTTACCTTGAAATTCTTGTAGTTCTATATATGGAAGGTGATCTTTATCGTGGTTATTAAGTTTCACTAACTCGATCCCTCTTGGTCTGGATCCGGGGAAAAATCCTGCTGGGTATAGGTCTCCTCATTATGAGACTGGTAGTCGTGCTGGTTGGGATCGCAACTATCAAAATATTCATGCTGACCTTGCTGATAACCGAGGTCCACTCCATCATCACCGGGTTGTTCATACGATAAGGGTTCATTAGTGTAGAACAGTTCCTCAGCTGCAAACTGTGGCTTCGGTGGCTTAGATATGGATCTCATGGTCACATCCGAAACTTTTTGGGGATTAAATTGCTGTTGGGATACGTTATTTCTAAAGTTACCGTAAGAAGGTTTATAATTACCTGTTACTGGGCAGTTCTTCCATGGTAGCATGGATTGTACCCATTGCTGACGCTGTTCCGGGGTTAAATTATTTTTTTGAGGGACAAAAATATTATTTGGTTGATTAAATCTAGGGACTGGATTATGAAATTTAAAAGGTGCAGGGGTCGGGAATTGATTAAAACTTTTAATTGGTTCCTTAACCTTTGCTTGAGGTATATTAAAACTATTACTATTTGTCCGGTTATAAGCAAGTTTCGCCTCCTCTTGCCTAGCTATTACTATTGCTGATTCGAGTGTAAGAGGCTGCGCTATTCTTACGCCTATCGAAACTTGAAATTCTAACTGGTTGGTGTATTGTTCTATTACCATATTTTCGTAATACGATTTATTTGAATGTGTACCTACCGAAAAAAGTGTATCTAATATGTCTCTTAAACGTCTGCCAAAACTCTCCGCATCTTCGCTTTTATTACGTCGCATTCTACTTAATTCCTGCATAACCTGTATTTCATTTCTCGGTTCTCGTAGTCTCTGAACAAGAGCCGCTTTTATGGCTTCCCATGAAGTAAGGGAATCTTCATATGCTATGGCCTCGATAGCGACGCCGCTTAATCTACTCTTAATTAAACATAAAATAGCGGGATGGTTCCTGGCTGTGGCTTCTAGTAAATTTAAAATATTTTCTACTTCTCTAATATAATAGTTTAATAATTTTGTATTGCCATCATATTTTGGCATAAATTCAGAAATTAGCTTAAAACTAGAAGAATCGCAATTTTCAAAAGACATTTTCTTTTTTTAAATTTATATACTTGAATTTCAAAGTATATAGCAAATATAATAATATAAAAATATTTTATGTATTTTATTTAAAATTATATATCTTGTTTTATATATTTTTTTCTCGTAGTGAAAGCCTATAGCGATTTTAGCTTTTAGACAAAACACCTCTAAAACACTAATTCTATACGGAAGGAAATAGAGCACAGGAACTTGGAATAGCGAGAGTACTCACCAAAATATCCTCTGCATCTCCTTTCCGGGTCTTCCAGTTTCCAGTAGACTCTTCCGATGCCGCCGTTGTAGATTCGTTGAGAAGAAAGTTGCGGTTTAAACGGTCAAAAATCGTTCAATTGATAAAAGATTCTATTTTCTCAATTGCCGCAACTACTACCGACTGCGCCAGTTATGATATGACGACCGGAGAAAGTCTTTTTAAAAAGATTTATTTATTTATTTATTACAATTAATTATATAAAAAACATAACTTTATTGATTGAAAACTGGATTAAGACTGAATTAATTATTATAATATATTATTCTGTAAATTTGTAAACGATGCAGCCCATTGTCTTCTTAAATGCGGTGTCAGCGGAAAGTGTGGGAGTCGGCGCTGTAGTGTGTATATTACGCCATGGTAACTAAGCATATACATTTTTTATACTGCATTGTAGAATTATTAGGGAAAAGATTATATTAGGACACTCCGTTCTCCACTTAAGGAATGCAATCCGCATTCGAGTCTTAGGGTGTTCAGTGGCGGAACTTAATGAAATGAGTAAATCAAAATAAGCTAAATATACTCGTTTCTCCGAGTAGAAAATGAACACACAACCAACTCGAAAGACAAGAAACTCAACAGATGCTCTTTAAAAAAATAGAGCTTCATATAATTTTTATATACAAAAGATACCCAAAAAACCCACAAATATTAACAAACCAAATTATAATTATGTAGTAAGTATAACATGTTTACAAAAAGCTATTAAATATACTTTTACTATCAGTTTATCTAACATTAAACAGTAATAAAGCCTTTACATAGGTTTTCAAAGGAAGCTTCACGCAATATCAGACATAAGAGTGATCGGCACAATAATGTACTACAATTGTGATAACGTGAATAGAAACTTTTTTTATAGTTCACACTTTTTCCCGCATAAAAAGGTAGATAGAGAGAATCTAGTGTCAAAATTCTCTGTTTTTCCGAAATTGAGACAGTATTCATTTAATAGTTTGTTAAATACGTTTTGAAGCCAATCGTGGCTTGTAGGCACAAAGTGTGACTGTAAACGTGATATGTTGTGGGTTCGATTCCCACTCAAGGAGTGGAAATATTTAAAATTTCCATTTTCTTCGCTCGGTAGCAAGGCAAATCGCGGAGTTAAGTTCCATCAATTAACGCGGAATGCCTCCGAAATCAGCGGAAAGTGGGGAACTGAGCGTCTTAGCACTAGGTTCCTTCTGCATACCCTGTTGTGTTGCTGTGCATATTAAATGATTCCATTCTCTTCGTTCTGATGTCGAGGTAAGCAAGGTATTAAATTCCGCCAAAACACGTAATGCCCCCAGAATTCGGCGATAAGTGGTGAACTTAATGTTTGAACACTAGCTCCCTCTGTTTACCCTGCCGTGTGCGAGATATAGCGTGAAGTTAAAAAAAGAATATTTTTTTGAGTGGCAAAGACCTAACGTAATGCTTCGTTTAAACGATTATTTTTAAATATAATAATTTCACCGATTGGAAATCGAACAAGCTACCAACCACTGTTATAATCAGAAGTTGTTCTACTGCACCACAGCACCACCAGTAAATACTTTATACCTTTGTTTAGCTGTACATGAAAAACAGACTAATTTAGTTTAGAGAGATAAGTAAATGTAGAAAAAATATATTAAATAAATAAATTGGTCAAAATTTGAATTTGAACCCACGAACACCGTACATAACCAAAAATCAGTTACTCAAACATTCCTAAAACCTAATTTTAATAAAAAAAAACAAGTGAATCCAGTACAAAAACCTAGTCAACATTAGACCCAAACCTAAACCAAATATATAAGCAGAAACTTATTAAAAGAACTGAAAAGAATAAAAGCTTTTAGTGGATGTAGCTTACTTAAAGCATTAAGACAATATCATTCTGCGTTCACTTTCCCACGACTTTCTTTGTTTATGCGACTGTGAGTATTCAAGGGTGGATTATATATATTTTTTCCATGACTTTTTCCGGACTTAAGACTTCGCATCACCTCCAGTGCTAAGTAGCTTTGTGTCTGAATTTCAAAATTTTTAATTTCCGGTTATACCTTCTGAAGTTAGTTCAGAATATATATATATATATATATATATATATATATATATATATATATATATATATATATATATATATATATATATATATATATATATATATATATATATATATATATATATACGCTGTAGCTTCACGCTGTATCCCGCACACAGCAGGAGGAACTTAGTGTGTAAACACTCCGTTCCCCACTGTCCGCCGAATTCGGAGGCTTGCGTGTTAAGTGGCGGAACTTAACGCCGCGCTTTACCTCGACACTAGAGCGAAGAAAATGGAAATATAATTTCCACTCCTCGAGTGGGAATCGAACCCACAACCAGTCGTTTACAGTCACACACTTGTGCCACTAGGCCACGACTGGCCACAATAATATAATTTTAATTCAGGTTAATGCTTTATTCTGTATAGCAGATAATGATTATATTTAAATTGAAGGTAGATTAGTGGCGTTAAGCTCCGTCACTTACAGCCTGTATGAAATTTAGGCGGAATGCGGATATCGGCGTCTCATGACATTAAGTTAGTGGTAAGACATACCTATGGTATGAATTTTATAAATTAATTTCATTTTAAATTTATCTATTACATTTTTTTCTTATTTTTATAGTTATTTCGTCGTTCAAATTTTTATACGCATTCTAAAAATGACAACGATGAAATAAATATTCCTTTATTGTAACTTCTCAATTCAGAAAAAAAGCATCTTAACATAAGGACATCAGCCTTATGCGGCGTACAGATGAAATAGCAACTTCACGTCCCCCAACTGGCAGACAGAGTGGTCATCGAAAACCTAGGAACAAGATACTCCATATTCCAGTTTCCGCCCAAAATCGAGACATTGCGGGTTAAGTAGGAAAACTTAACTCGCATCATCTTAGATACGTGAAAGGCAAAAATGAATAAAAAATAAAAATCTATCCCTTTAGAAGGAATCGACCCCAAAACCATCACGATTAAAGTCAAACGCTTTTTTTTTTTAATTTTAATATATCTGTCTGATATATTTGGATAAGTAGAATGAATGTATGTCCGTCCATTTTATAGCTTATATTAGATATCAAGTTAAAAAATTGAAAAAAAATCGTAAATATTTGGAAAATGTACTTCTATCTTACCCACTGTATATTGGATGGACATAATGCAAAAAAAAAGAAAAAAAGCGTTTTATTTTTTTTATACTGCATTGTAGAATTATCAGAGAGAATAAATAAAATCAATCCCATTAGAGGGAATCGACCCCAAAACCAACACGATTAAAGTCAAACGCTATCACACTGCGCCACTACACCCTCAAAATATGTCTGCAGTCTCAAAGCGTCTATTTGAGTATTCAGACCACAGAGAAGGTAAGGACGGGATTTAGTTAGATCTAGGGATGAAAGGACCTTTGATCTTCGAGATAAACGTTTTTAATCTCGTCTCCTATTGTGCATCTAAACATTTTACTTTTCTTCTGGCCTGTTGCTGGTATTGTGTTAGAACAATGAGAGTGCTTCTTAAATATGTAACGAGTTATGAGCCTTAGTTAAGTAGTGAAATGAAACTATCTTGTAAAGAAAATTTTACAAAGAATTATACTATATATATGAAGCAAATTTAAGTGGTAAGAGATGTAGGGAGATCTCGGTTGACCTTTGAGAATACAGTATCGATGATACTGTAGGAAGGTCACGCAAAAAGCATGAGGCTCCCTGGCAGTGAGGGCGTGCATGAAGATGTTAATGACAGTGGACGAGGCGAAGGAAGTATTCAGGGACCGTTGCGCTTAGCGCTTCATTCTCTCTTACCATCCTGCTAGAAATACGTATTAAACTAATAAAATAACTTTGTTACAGATACCTGTACCTACATACATGGGATAGGTGACATTTCGAATACTTATCAGCAATTTATTGGCACAAATTGATTTACTTGTTAACGTACGTCTCGAATCCTTTTCAAAATATGCCAAGCTGCTTTCAAAGTTTTATAAAACTAGCAAGCAATTTCTAACGCAGTAATGACTTGTTAGTAGATTGTCGCTGCAGATATTTTAAAATAATGAGTGGATTTAGTATTATTTGAACATTTTTAAAATGTTATTCCGTACTTAAGATATGAAAAACATTTTAGACAATGTATAAAAATTTGTTAAAATATATATAACGTTTTCTTCTGCCCAATATTTTTTTTGTATTAATAATCTTTGAGTAGTAAAAATCTTTCTATAGACATTTAACAGGCGTAGGTTATAGTCCAGCTACTTTCTAAATATTACCTATACGTTTTTAAGGATAACACATTAAATTTCAAAAAAAACTATCAACCCAATTGACAAAAACAGTAACCATACGTTTTTTCTATAAAAAAATATAAAAAATCAATAACAAAACATTTCAAAAAGCTCTCTCTATTCAATCGTTTCCAAGTTGGCTCAAATATTCAACTTTTCTAATTTATAACTGAACAATCAACAGTCGATGCTCATCTTTATTGTTTGCCCGATATTGTTATACAGCCTCCGACTCCACTCCCAGATTATATTGCAACTTTACGAATGATTTACTCTCAAAACATTTAAATTTTCAACTCGATTTCAATATAAAGTAAATATTTTGATGAATCAATATAATCACTCAGTGACAGTTGACGTTATTGTGGCTCAGTTGGAACGTGTGCTAATAGTGGTTTTCGATTCAATTCCTATTTCAAGGAATAGGTTTTCGTTTGACTGTAAACACAATTGGTTATGTGTTCCAATCTTGCTTAAGAAAATTATTAAATTTAAATTATTTTCATTTCCCCGTTCTGGTACGTATATGCCTTAAACGAGGTATTGAGTTCCGCCAATCTACACAAAATGTTTTGATTTGAGGTGGAGAAAACAGAGTGTCATGATACTAAGTAGCAGGGTGCTATAAGGGAAATGCGTGAAAAGTGGAGTAAAAGAATTCTAGCCTGGCTAGACGAAACACAATATCAAGTTTAATAATTCCGCACAATATTTCTAAAAAAGGAGAAATAAGCCTAAAATAAAGAATGAAATGAACATAAGATTGTCTCTGCTTGCCTGAATATAGTTTCTTGAGGGAAGCCAGTTGCCAACCTGCTCATAATGTTCGCATACGTAATGTTCATATAAAACTACATATTATAGTTGACTTTAATATTAATTAATTAATAGATATTTTACATAAAATTGTTAAATGTTAAAAATAAAATTATAACCAATCAATTATTTAAAGAAAACTTATAAAAATTTGAACGCAGCGGGATTCGAACCCGCGCCTCCTGAGGACCGTTCAGGCGCTCTCACCACTGAGCGAGGCGCGGGTTCGAATCCCGCTGTGTTCAAATTTGTATATGTTTTCTTTAAATATCTCCTTCAATTTTCCTAAGTGTGGATTAACACTTCAAAAATGTTTAAAAATTATAACCAATCAATTATTTACATTCATAGCCCCCATTATACATTTTTACCTTTTAATAAAATATACTAACTGCATTCATACAATCCCACGTACAGCATTGATTCTGGTCCGAGCTGGAAATTCAATAGCCCTGTAACGAGGTAGCAACGAAAATACTATTTCCTTGATTTTTCTAAATCGCTAGAAACCCTGAGCTTATTTTAAGCACCGCCGATTCGGTTCAATGGTTTTAAAGCGATTCTGAACGGTCCGATCACCTGGCGCTGTTTTTGTACGCCGATACCCCAAATAATAAGGAAATTCGCATTTTTCCAATGCTGAAATAATTTTGATTTCAATAAATGTTTTATATTTGAAATGTGTAGGTGTAGTTAGTTGTATTTTTTATTTAGAACTATGGAAGCGATATGGTTTTATGTGATTTTTTATGTATATTAAGTGTTGAAATCATTTAAAAATTGAAATATAATTGAGATTCTGTCAGCAATAGTTAAGACAGTGAGTTCTATTTGAAAAAAGATATTCGAATATGTAAAAAACCATATAAAAAGTATGTAACAAGGCAGTGAATCATCATATTACAATTGCAGAGGTGACCAGATTCATTAATATTTACAAACAGCTAGTGAGGTCCAAGATATAAGTAAAAGTAATGAAACCAGCTTTTTCCACACTACTTATTAGCGTACGAAAATTTCTTAGAATACGTGATGGTCTTACAGAATTTTCAGAAAAATATGGAACTGAGGCTTTAATATTCTTGTATCCTGTCCCTATGTAAGTAATAACACTATGTAAAGATATGTAACACTCTTACCATAGTAAAGATCTTTTATAACATACATTTTTGGAGAAAGTTTTAATATTGGAGGCAGCGGGATATGAACCCGCTGTGTTAAAAAAAATATACGTTTTCCAAATATGTATTATTAAATTTCTTAAGTGTGTGAAAAATAATATAGAATGTTAAAAGTAAGTTAAACTTTTGTTTTTGCGATATTCCCACAATTTGAAGTGAAACTATTGTAAACAGATTGGCCTGGTATAATTTTGGTGTTCGAAAAAAATATTTAAAGAAATCCGATGTTTCGAACATTTCACAGTAGTCCCTAGTTTCACACTTTGGAGCCTAGTTAACAAAAATAAGCAAAAATAAAAAAAAATACTTTAAATCAACTTCACGCTTTATCTTGCGAAGTTAAGAGAGATTAACAGAGCCTAGTGTAAAGACACTCCATTCTACACTTACAAGAACCCGAATTCTATATATTAAGTGCTGAATAGCCGACAACTCAACATCACGCTAACGTTACCTCTAATGGGAATCAAACCCACAACCAACACGAATAAATTCAAACACTGTACCTCTACACCACTGTGCCATAAAGGTCTTAAATGAATACCAATAACGTTATTATTATTTATTAGTAACGAAAAAGTAGTTATGTTATTAGTAACGAAAAAACTTTAAAAAGAAATCCCAGATAAGCAAGAAACTGTAACACGATAACTTTTTCTACATATTCCCGTCAAAAATACAAATATATATCGAGTCACTTTAATGCGGGACCGGCGAACTTTTTACGATTAGGTGAAATTTTATCGAGTTTAGTTATTCATACGAACCTTTGACGTGTCCCGGAAACGGTTTTCAATTTCAATAAGGGCGGTCCTTTCTCCTAAACTTTGGATACACTCGTATACCAATTTTTGTCTATTCGAGCGTCAGTTTTATGTTTTATTGAGCGACCCTGTTATCTGTTTCGGCGTGACTGAATGAATTTACGTTAAAATTTGAATTATTTTAATGGTTTTGTTATATTCTTATTGTGTAGGTAGAAGCCATTGTGGCGCAGTGGGACAGCGACTGAATAATAACTCGGTTGGTTGTGGATTCGATTCTAACTCGGAGAAACAATATTTAAATCACTTTTACCATTTTAAAGTGTTATTCACACACTTAAGAACGCATGTTTATTCATTTTCAAATAAACATTCATGAGAATACATGGTTTAGCGGTCGTTATCCGAAATTTTTATACATTTTTAAAAACGTCCTTTACAATACTAAAATTATTTCCCATTCTTCACCCTATTACGTCAAACAAAGTACAGCGTTAACTTCCGCCACAACAGGAAAGATCTCAATTTCAGGTGGAAAGTGGAGAACAAAGTGTTTAAGGTCAAGGTCGTTTCTGACTATTCTACTAGAGAAATGCGTTAAGCTAGATGGACCACGAAATATTCTGCGTGTGAAAAATTTTACCTTTTTTTGTACATATAATTATTTATTTATTTATTTTGCTCACCAACACAACAAGCACTGAAAGTTACATATAAAAAAATATTAATAAAAGTGCCGCCGCGAATATAGGTGATGACGGCATGCAAGTTACCTACAATAGGAACTATTTAATTGAATATATTTTTTTTACAAAAGAATCAGAATATATATATATATAAACATAAAATATGCTAAAAACTAGAAGTACTACACAGAACTATATAAAAAATAACAAAAAAAGTTAAGATATAGTCACTGAGAACTCAGCGATTTCAGCATTAGGTCGCGACATTTAGACTTTTATAAAGAGATATTTTACTCAGTTCGTATATTATGTAAAAGTCAAAAACATACCAGAAATGTAATATGTCATGTCCTCTTATACCCCTCAAAGTTTATGATTACTTCTTTGTACTAACCAAAATGTAAGGAAAAAGTACTTTATGTTTTTTTTTAAATTACAATACCGTCATTTCACATTAAATATTCATTATATGCAAATATTTCGGAATTATTAAGGCTTTCTAAGGATTTTCGTTTACAGAACGTTTAAAGAACTTGACGTACCAAATTTATTGTAAATGTGTCCAAAATATTCATACATTGCACATTATATTCGACGTTTGTATTAAGCGAGAAATTTAGGCTCCTCTATCCTCATCACGCTTTAATTTTTTTTTAGTTTCACGCTGTATCCCGCTCATAAAATTATTATACTATATATAAATGTATAGAATTGTTATATTATATATAATTACATAACATTATTATATGCATTTCTGTTCTGTATTTAGATAAATGAAACTTTGAACAGTTAGTTCAACGAGTATAAAAAAAAAATCCTTAACGGATAGTAACAATTTGAAATTCAAAGTATTTTTAGGCAAACACCTTTGCACTATGATGGTCTCTTATAAAACGGCTGTACAACTTAACTTAAGATAACATTTATACTATGTCATATTGTATTACATATAAGTATGTAAAAAAATCTTAAGTTACCGACTGACTGGTAAGGCACAGGCGAAAATACTACGTGTCTAAATTTAACATTTGACATGTAAGTTCCTTAGGGAATGTAAGAGAGCATTAAGGGAGATTACTTAAATTTACAACATAAATGAGATGAAACAATATTATAATCCTGCGTATTAGAATCCAAGCAAAAAAGCTGTTGATTTCAATATACAAAGTCGTCTATTCGTAAAGGACCAATAAATACCGGATTTTACTCTCCTTCAGTCCCACAAATGTACTTGGCTTCCTTCAAGCTACTACTTTTTTAACTTGCAAGAAATTGAATATATTTAATTAAAAAAAAATCGTAAAAAGAAATATGTTTTTTCTCATAAATCGATAACGCGTTTATTTTTTCATTAAAAAAAATATAATATAAAATATGCCATTCCTGGTTTGTGCGCGCAAAGTGGTAACTATAAGCACGGCTGGTTGTGGGTTCGATTATCACTCGAGGAATCAAAATTATATTAAATAATATTCAATTTTCTTCACTATCGAGACAAAAGCATTTCGTTCAGCCACTAAACACATAATGCCTCCAAAGCTCAGTGGAAAGTAGGAAACGCAGTGTCTTATCACTAGGTTCCCTCTGCCTACCCTGTTGTATACGGGATATAGCGTGAAGCTAAAAAGGCCAAACACACATAAAAACTACAAGTGTGCAATGACATACTATAAATACTAATACACAAAGATAATCTCAATGCACGTCGCTAACAAAGGACAAAACGAGTATAACACAATTAGGCGGTCTACCACGTTCAGTTTGTTTGAAGCCAACACGAGGCTCCATGTCTTCAAAATTGTAAAATCTCTTGCGATTTGTTTTGACAACATAATGTCATGGTAAGTTCCGCCACTTTTTTTATGAAATAAAGGAGGCAAACGAGCTGAAGGCCCACCTGGTGTTAAGTGGTTACCTTCGCCCATAGACATCCACAACAATAAAGTTATGGATGCGTTGCCAGCCTTGGGAATGTAGGACAGAAGGAGGGAGGAAGGATGGGAATGGTGGGAATAGGGAGAGCTGGCTTACATGCCATCGAACCGGAACACATCATAAGATATTTGGCGGTTCGTCTTTGACATGATAGTGGTCGCGAGCCAGTCGGAGAACGAATCTCCAAAATCGCGTAAAAGGCGGGTAACCGAACTACTTGATTACCCGCCTTTTACGTGACGCTACCCAGCGGCGGGGGGGATTTATATTCTTAACCCGTCCCCCCATGGGAAAAAACACGCAATGCGTCCGGATTCGGCGGTGCGTGGGGAAGGGAGTGTCATAACACTAAGCTGCCTCTGCCTACCCCGCTGTGTCCGGGATACAGCGAGTAGCTAAAAAAAATTAAAAAAAAAGATAATGTCAAGTCCTTTAAACATTTTTAAAGTGTTATTCCACACTTAGCCAAATTTCTAAATGTCTAATGTCAAGTCGTGATAAAGCCTTGAGCCCCGCATTCCTGCGCCTAAAAACGGGAAACTAGAAGAAAATAGCTAGGAAAAAGGGAGTAAATCCACTTACCAGGTGAGACATACGCCAACAGGAGCACTATATGCGCCGCGGTGGCGCGCGCGAGTCGCATCGCTAGCGCCTCATGCCACACTCTGTTCACCGCGCGATACTTAACTGCACCTGTTGAAGGAAATATTGAGTTAAATACTTTGTTATGTATGTTTCTATGTAGGGAGAGAATGTTATGACACTTCGTTTCAATTCCAACTTAGCTTCACGCTGATACAATCCCGCACGCAGCAGAGTAGGCAGAGGAAACCTAGTGTTAAGACACTGTTCCCCAATTTCCGCCGAATTCGGAGGCATTGCGTGTTAAGTGGCGGAACTTAACGCCACGCTTTGCCTCGACACCAGAGCGAAGAAAACGGAAATATTCAATATTTCCACTCCTCGAATGGGAATCGAACTCACAACCAGTCGTTTTCAGTCACACGCTTATGTCACTGCACTACGACTGGCCCCAATCTCTTCTTTGTGTCGCTATTAGAGATATTGCGGGTTAGGAGGTGAAACGCAGCGTTTTTTTTTTCAGCAGGAAACTAACTTATATATAATGACTTTTACGAGTGAGTACCAAATCCAAAATCGTCACGCTTACAATCAAATACAATGTAAACATATAAACTTATGTAAACTGTGTAGTGATTCATCATAACACGCCATTGTTTTTATCAAAAGAGACACTACTTAATATTATATTTTATCTAGACAGACAATGAGCCTAAAATTATTTTATATTTTTTGTAAAATATAGCCGGAACATATCTGCATTTTCGAAATATTAGTAATAGATATCAAGTATTAAAAATATTCCGAGTTTTTCAATCATTATTAAAATGAAAAATAATTAAAAATATAATCAACTCCATGTTGTGTAAATGAAAATAATGTAGTCTAAACAGAATCGAACCCACGACCTTGTCGTATACCATACGTCTTAAATAATTTAACAAAACGGACATATAGACATCAACATATAGGAGTATCTTTATAAGATAAATACATTTTTTTTATCTTCACGCTGTATCCCGCACTCAGCAGGATAGGCAGAGGGAACCTAGTGTTATGACACTCCGTTTCCCATTTTCCGCCTAATTCGGAGGCATTGCGTGTTAAGTGGCGGAACTTAACGCCGCGCTTTGCCTTGACACCAGAGCGAAGAAAACGGAAATATTAAAATATTCCACTCCTGGAGTGGGAATCGAACTCACATCCAGTCGTTTTCTGTCACACGCTTGTGCCACTGGACCACGACTGGCCACTTAATTAATTGATGACTTCTTTATAAGATAAGTACAAATTTTACACATTAATTGCATTTTGCACCACACAATAAACTACCAAAAACACAAGCTGCATTAACATTCAACTAAAACGAAAAACAACTTTTAAATCGCGTAAATTCATTGTAAGTATAGTAAAATAAATAACTGAAACAAAACTAATTAAGTTCGGTTCACTAGTGAATCGGAGTTAACTGTGTAATGAAATTCCCGGGTGGGTTCGAACTGGCGACCCCCTGACCCCTTCATATGGCAACTTCGAAAATAGAGATGGTAAATCAATTCCGATTGTACGTGAAAATCGATTCTGTAGTCGAAAAAGTCGATTATATAGACTCGATTCGTAATTATTGGAGGAATCGATTCTTACGACCTTGAATCGATTCGTTAAGTTCGAGAGTTTAATTTATTTACATACATAGTGTTGATTACGAGTGTTTGTAAGACTGTTGTGGCACAGTGGGACAGCGTTTCACTCTGAGCACGATGGTTGTAGGTTCGAGATTCCACTCGGGTTATATTTAAATAATTTTCATTCTTTCATTGTGTTACTTAAGAGAATATGAGGGATCGAGTTCCGCCACTCACCATGCAATGTGTTATACATAAATACTTTTATTATTTGTTAATTTAATTTACAAGAATCAATTCTTGATTTATTGTTGGCTTTTAGCTTTTAGCACACAGCAGGGTAGGTAAAAGAAACCTAATGCTATGACACTCAGTTCACCATTTCCCGCTGATATTTAGAGGCACTGTGTGTTAAGTGGTGGAACTAAACACCGCGCTTTACCTCGACACCAGAGCGAAGAAAATGTAAATATTAAATATTTCCACTCCTTGAGTGGGAATCGAACCCACAACCAATCGTTTACAGTCACACGTTTGTGTCGCTAATACGCCACGGCTGGCCCGAATTGTCTGACAAGTTTGATTGATTAATCGTTTCCAATAATCGATATTTATGAAAAACCAAAACAGAATCGAGAACATATCCTTCATCTTACATCCCCATCCCTACTCCAAACTACCTGCACGACCGACATAAGCGATCGCCCATAAAGGACTAAGCGGATGAGAAATTACTATCTCGATAGTTTAAATGAGCGAATTTAAGCTATTTATGTGTATGTATGGAGATTGTAGATATTATAACGGTTTGAAGTTTTGTTATGATACCTTATTGCTTAGTGGTTTGTTCTAATAAGTAAGTAGGTGGTTTAAGATTCGATTTTTTTAATGTATGGTTAAAATTAATAGTTGTGTAAAAATGCAGTTAATATCATTATTTTTTTTTTATTATGATTTTAAAATAAGTAAAGTAATTGAAAATACATATGTTTAGTTAATTATTTTGCTAGTTTCTTAATGAAGAGGTTATCGTATCAAATATATCTGACTGTAAACGCCATTGAATGTGGGTTATATTTTCACAATTTGAGTAGTTCTACCTATATCTTTTTATCTATATTTATCTTCAGAGAGAATCTAATGTCAAGACACTCCGTCCTTCGCCCAATTTGTCTCCTGTCCCCTGTCCCAGTTTATCTCATTCCGTCTATGATGCCCTCCCCCGTAAAGTCCCCCGTCCTGTTAATGTTAATGTTTGTGTGTAGTCCTCTCTGTACATTTTTATGTTAATATATTAGATATATTTACAGTGGCCAGTCGTGGCCCAGTGGCACAAGCGTGTGACTGTAAACGACTGGTTGTGGGTTCGACTCCTACTCGAGGAGTGGAAATTATATTTCCTTTTTTTTCGCTCTGGTATCGAGGTAAAGCGCGGCGTTAAATTCCGCCACTTAACACGCAAGCCTCCGAATTCGGCGGAAAGTGGGGAACGGAGTGTCTTTACACTAAGTTCCCTCTGCCTACCCTGCTGTGTGCGGGATACAGCTTGAAGCTAAAAAAAAAAATATTAGATATAATACAATTAAGTTATAAACTAGATAATTAATGCGTACATTTAAATAATATTATATATATATATATATATATATATATATATATATATATATATATATATATATATATATATATATATATATATATATATATATATATATAAAATAAAGAATAAAAATAAAAGAAAATTATAAAATAATAGATATATATATATATATATATATATATATATCTATTATTTTATAATTTTCTTTTATTTTTATTTTTTATACAATACAAATTTTGTGATATCTTATATGTTTATTATTTATTCAGGTGGTGGTTTAACAATTAAAGACTTTCGATTTTTAAACCGTTAATCTAGTCTCTTACGTTTTTTTTCCTCGATATTTAACGGAACAATCTAAACCGTTTCCATTCTTCGTGTCATTGGCGAAGTAAATTGTGCTCTACTGGCACGCCTAAAAGCCATAATATAAAGAACGCTTTGTTTTAGGTACTAGAGCCAACAAATAATAATAATAATATTTTTATACATTCTAAGCTGTAGTACATAATTATAACATTTAGTAACGGTAATAACTGCTTTAGTATAAAACTGTGTTGCAATTATTAACGCCCGTCTCACAAGCGTCGTTTCACAAATTAGTGTAATATATTTGAACATAATTATTCCCACGAGTACGAACCGAACCCACTGCCATTACTTTCACAGTCAGACGCTGAAAACGCCCACTACACCACGACGGCCTAGTTAAGTAACTCACATAATTTCCAACTTAACTTTAAATAATTTTACTTCAATTTCTTATTATTTAGATAAAAAAATGATATTATTAGTAATAATGTCACCTTAAACGAATAAACTAACAAAAGGAACTTAGGAGCAAAAATCCCAAACCATAGCCCACTGTGTACTAACAAATCGCGAATCTACATACATTCGCAAGTGGCGGGTTGACGACCTACCAACAAGCAGGCTGCGCGCTGGAGTGCCTGCACGCCCCCATTGTAGGGAAGATTAAAAACTTCTGAAACGAAATTGCTTAATCAAAGCTTTGGAACTTTTTGGAAGATAACCGGAAGTACTAGCGAATGAACTACGATAGTAGGTATAGTTACTTGGATATTGGATTCTAATTGTCATTAATAAATAAATAAATAAAATAAATAGCTTCACGCTATATCCCGCACACAGCAGGGTAGGCAGAAGGAACCTAGTGTTAAGACACTCCGTTCCCCACTTTCCGCCGAATTCGGAGGCTTGCGTGTTAAGTGGCGGAACTTAACGCCGCGCTTTACCTCGACACCAGAGCGAAGGAAATGGAAATATAAGTTCCACTCCTCGAGTGCGAATCGAACCCACAACCAGTCGTTTACAGTCACACTCTTGTGCCACTGGGCCACGACTGGTCATTGTTATTAATATAGTTTTTATTACAAAATATAATTGAAATCGCAGTAAGTGCAGGGACACAGAGTGTGCCTGTAAGCGCGAGTGGTTGTGGGTTCGATTCCCACTCGAGGAATTGACATATTACTTACTACCACACAATATTGTGGTTTTAAGTGTTTACTTCATTAACAAGCAAGGCGTGGATCATATTTATACTCGTAAATAGATATAACGTTGATTTGTTGAGATTTTAAATCGATATTATTTAGAGATCAATTTATAATATATAGATATTTTTCCTGAAATGATTCAGTATTTCTTAACATTTCATTAGCCAACTTAATTCTATACTTTATATACTTTTTCTTATACGAAGATGGTCACAGAGAACACAGTGCAAAGACACTCCGATCTCCAATTTACGCCCGAAATTTCGGTACACAATTTCACGCTTTGTTTTAGAGTAAAAATAATTCAAATTAAATAAATTATGCATAAAAAAGAAAATAAATTAAGTCGTATAAATTGAAGGTACGTCAATACTTAATAGTTAATGATTATTATGGTATTTTTTGGCAATTCACTGAAACTTTGAATTCATTTATTCTGTAGGTGCGATACACTAAAAAATATTTAAATTAACACTTTTGAAGTGTTTTTCACACACTTACGATGTGAAAAGCATTTTTAGAAACCATTTAAAAATGTTAAAATATTTTATAAATAGCATTCTCTTTCGTGAGACTATCGTTCGTAGAAATTTGCTTAATTTGAAACCATTTGGTTGTGGGTTCGATTCCTACTTCAGGGAATTTTTATGCTTAAAATGTTTTTAATTCCTCCCCTATGGCACTAAAGATAAATTGCGGTGTTGAGTTACGCAATAATATTTTAGTTAAATGGACAATGGAGTAGTCTAAACAATAAGTTCTCATGATTTTGCTATACGGATAAAAGCGTGCATCGAAAGATATCTCGATTTCACACAAACATTTCATATAGAATTTAAATAAAATTTTCCTTGTTTTTTTTTCAAGGAAATATCTATATTTTAAATTACTTATTACTTCAAAATATCTCAGATTCGAACAATATTAACTACAATATTCAGACATACTATACCTAGGTCATAACAAGTTATATTATCTTTAACATTTCATAGTGTTAAGTGTGATACTTAGGAAATCGATAGAAAACGAAATACATACGTTCAACGCATAGCTCAGTGGTCAGAACGCTTGGACGGACCGAAAAACACAGATTCAAATCCCACTGCGTTCAAATTCTACCCTTTCTAAAAATATATTTAACATATAATATCACTAGAATCTCCATATGCCTATACGACCCGCGTTCCCTAACCCCATTTCAACATACACCACATATTACGTTTTCCTTCCGATATTCACGCGTCGCTCTGTTACCAGTTAAATATATTTGAAACGTTCTCTCTTATATAAGGAAGGTATACTTTTGTTTTTCCCGAGGATATTATGCGATCTTTTAGGGAAGATATTTTCGTATGCTCTTTGTTCGTGGATCAATTATGTTGGTAGTATTTATAGATCTTATTATTAAATACGTATTTACTATCTACTGTCGTTGTGGTGTGTTGTGTTAGAAATGGTATGGCTGTGAGTTCGGTTCCCGGTTGAAGTATCTATACTTATATTATAAATGCGGAAGTCTGTGTGTTTGTCTGTCATGCTTTCACGGCTAATCTACCGGTCCGATTTGGATGAAATTTAGAATGAAAGTGGTAAAAGTTACTGGGTCTAACATAGGCAACTTATTTTTTCAAAAATCAATCGCAAAAGGGTTGAAACAGGGGATGAAAGTTTATATGAAACATCTAAACCGCTTGACCAATTATAATGAATTTTGGCATAATATAGTTGATAATCTAAGCTTAAACATAGGCTACTTTATTTTTCGAAAACACACCCCCGAGGGTGGATTGCTACGTTATATTGATAACGAAGCAGTTATGTAGTTCACGCGGCAAAGCCGCGAGCGGGCAGATAGTTTTATTTATAAATTGTGATAAGTCAGAGTACGTATCTCAATATACATATATGGTGACTGTGTAATGAAAATATGAAAGATTTAAATTACAAATAAGTAAGTAATAATATTTCAGTTTCACGTGTTTCCTTAGAGAAATCAGTCAGACCCTCTGTCCTCTGTCTTTTGTGAATAAGGTAAGAATCTCGAATTTGGGAAATAAGCGAAAAATAGTGTTTATACACTACGTTATCTGTTCCTACTGCTTGTCTCTTGCTAAATAAATAAAAAAATAATATAATATGTAAATAAAAATATAAAAAATATATCAACATAATAATATATCATACAAATTATTAATACATATAAAATAACATTTCACATTCGTCAAAGCAATTACAGACGATGGAATATAAATTATAATGAACTAATTCAAAAGACAAACCACTCTCAACTTCACTAATGATTAGAAAAAAGCTAATTAGAGAGCTTTAGTAACTGTTTTAGTAATAATACTAAAACACGACAAGCTAAGTTTGTTAGAAGGAAGGGGTGAAAGTTTTAAAATGTATACTATATTTAGTTTGACATCGTCATAGAGTCTGATTGTAAAATATTGTTGTGGTTTTAAATCTGTTTTGAGGAATATAAAAGGAGCTTTAAGCTTTTTCCATAGCAGGATATAATGTTAAGATAGGTTTCCTTTTAAATTAAAATATTGCTTATCAAAATATAGAATATTTAGAAGCCAGTTGTGGCGCAGTGGCATGAACGTGTGACTGTAAAGCGACTGGTTGTGGGTTCGATTCCCACTCGAGGAGTGGAAATATTTAATGTTTCCATTTTCTTCGCTCTGTTATCGAGGCAAAAAGTGCGGCGTTAAGTTCCGAATTCGATGGAAAGTGGGGAAAGAAGTGTCTTAACACTAGGTCCTAAGGTAAAACCTTGTGTATTTAGTGGCGGAGCTCAACGCCGCACTGTGTCTTTTACACCAGAGGGGAAAAAAGAAAATACATAAACTATGAACACTGGCTCAATCGATAATAGAAACCACTTCCAATCACATTTACAGTCAGTTTAACAATGACCTTTTATTTTACATTTTTTTTTAGCTTCACGCTATATCCCGCACACAGCAGGGTAACCTAGTGTTAAGACACTCCGTTCCCCACTTTCCGCCGAATTCGGAGGCTTGCGTGTTAAGTGGCGGAACTTAACGCCGCGCTTTACCTCGAAACCAAAGCGAAGAAAATGGAAATATAATTTCCACTCCTCGAGTGGGAATCGAACTCACAACCAGTCGTTTACAGTCACACGCTTGTGCCACTGGGCCACGAATGGCCACAAATTCACATTTTTCATTTAATTCATATATTCCATAACTTTTACAATTTCTATTGCAATGCATAATTTAAACGCAATATATTTCAAAACAAGACGCGTAAAATTTATGACCGCATATATGTATGGGCGTGACAAATTAATTTAAGCTGAAAGTGGCCTAACTGCGTGCTTTTAAATAGTTCTGAAATGCATACAAAATTACACCCTTATGACGCAAATGTTGTGTTAACTGCGTGTAATGGGAGTGCTCGTTCAAACTTTTTAATTCTTTTTTTTTCCCACTTTCCGCCAAATTCGGAGGTTTGTGTGTTAAGTCACGGAACTTAACGCCGCGCTTTACGTCGACACCAGAGCGAAGAAAATGGAAATATTAAATATTTCCACTCCTCGAGTGGGAATCGATCCCACAACCAGTCGTTTACAGTCACACGCTTGTGCCACTGGGCCACGACTGGCTATAAAGATTTTTACAAGCTTTTATTTAACTTTCAATGTGTGTCGAGTTCTATCACTGAACATGCAATGTCTTATTTCAGGCAGAAAGTGAAGAGAGTCTTGACACTAGGTCCTTTTTGACTACCCTTGAGCTGATTTTTTTATAAACGTTTAGATTAGAAGACATGCATAGTTAGATGTATCTCAAATCCAACATGGTGGAAAATCCAAGATGACAGATAAGTTATTTCTAATACAGTTCAACTATATGGATATGAAATGAAACTCCTTGTTGACAATAATTCGATAAAAGCTAGTTTGTAAAAAATATTTTTTACAATTAATTTATTATATATGGAGCCTCAGCTAAAGTACCGTGTATTTGACGATACCAGGATGGTAAAGAATTAGATTTTTACCGTACTTCTGTATTTATTATAATTATTCTGTAATTATTAAATTTAAGCTTATTTTGTTTTCCTGTGAAAGAGAAAGCTTTAAAATTTTATTCTGCAACTTGAGTTTAGTTGCAATATTTTTTTCAAAGTAAAGAACAAAGTGACTTGACTCTACGTACTCTACTCTCTCTCTCTCTCTCTCTCTTGCCTTTCTGACGATATGCAGAAGATTCGTGAACCAAATAAAACAAAATATAAGCTTTACATCGGTCTAGTGGGTAGTCAAAGCATGGTGTCAGGTTCACTCTAGTGATAATAAGAAAAAATCAATAGTATGACCACTGCGCAGTTGAGATGCATGTGTGTAGCTAAAACTACCTTAATAACGTACATTGGTTCATATCCCGTGCAAATAAATATATATAAGTATTAAAATTTCATTTATTACAAGATTATAGCTAAATTGTGGCCAGTCGTGGCCCAGTGGCACAGCGTGTGACTGTAAACGACTGGTTGTGGGTTTTACTCGAGGAGTGGAAATATTTATATATTTCCACTCCTATATATTTCTGTTTTTTTTCGCTCTGGTTTCGAGGTAAAGCGCGGCGTTAAGTTCCGCCACTTAACACGCAATCCGAATTCGGCGGAAAGAGGGAAACAGAGCATCTTTATACTAGGTTCCCTCTGCCTACCCTGCTGTGTGCGGGATACAGCGTGAAGCTAAAAAAAATATATAGCTAAAGATAGCCGTCGTGACGTAGTGATCTACCTAGCTGTAAATGCGATTGATAATGGGTTCGATTCCCATTTAGTTGAATTGTTATTAAATTATTTTAGTACCTAAGACAAAGCGTGTCGTTAAGTTCCGCCACTTAACACGCAACTTCGCACTTTTGGGCGGAAAGTGTTGAATGGAGTATCTTGACACTAGCTTCTCTCTGATACCTGCTATGCAAAAAAGGAGAGAATATCTTCGTTTTTTATATAAAAGGATTACAAAACACAGAACATAATATATTTCAAAGCTAGTCGTATTTAATGCACGTGTAAACGTATGACTTTTGAAAAGTTTTTATTTCTTACATTCAGTATTAACGTAGGTAGGTATATAATAAAATTTTTCATCGCACGTATTCACTGGAATATTCTCAAAAATTTAAAAATTCCTTTCTGAAAATCTGGCAGAGCTTTGTGCTCCATTTCGTGCTGCACCAAAGAGTACGTATTTCTCATATTTTATACATAAATAAATAAATAAATATAAATATAAAGACGGAGTAAAATCTCTATATATTTTATTTCATTATCTTATCGTAAATATATGATATAATATCATTATAATAAATAAGAAAGTTACGTAATTTTTGAGTACATATATGTGCCGTAAATGATAATAAGCATAACATTTGACCTTAACAATTTCTGATATTTTTAAACTGTTATTGACACACTTAGAATATAAAAAACCTTTTAGAAAACATACAAAAATATTAACGTAGTGGGATTTGAATCCACTGTTCTTGAAAGCCATCCAAGCCTGACCACTAAGCCATGCGCTCCTCATCCGACTACGTAGATACATTTTGAAACAAAATTAATTTATTTGGTTAGTTGTGGCCAGTCGTGCCCCAGTGGCACAAGAGTGTGACTGTAAACGACTGGTTGTGGGTTCGATTCCCACTCGAGGAGTGGAAATTATATTTCCATTTTCTTCGCTCTGGTGTCGAGGTAAAGCGCGGCGTTAAGTTCCGCCACTTAACACGCAAGCCTCCGAATTCGGCGGAAAGTGGGGAACGGAGAGTCTTAACACTAGGTTCCCTCTGCCTACCCTGCTGTGTGCGGGATACAGCGTGAAGCTATATTTATTTATATTTATTAATTTAATTCGGTTAGGATTAAATATTTTTGGTGAAGCCAACGTGGTGGTATGGGACTATCTATGACCACAGACTACTGTAAAGTATTCAAAACGTTAAGATTTGAAAAAAAATATTTCCGGAAACTAATATACGCGATCAATTCGGTTAAAATCAGTTCTTAAAACAAATAGAAAACTCTTAACAAAAACAAAATTATATCAATTTACAACTGAAGCTACTTTTGAATTCCCATTCAAAGCTTCATCACCACTCTAATCAATAGAATGCCAACATTAAAGGCCCAACGGCCCTCCATTACCCAACATACACCTTCCTCAAATCCTCGCAAATCCCTCACATTAGGGAACATACTCGCAAAAATGTTTGAACACTTCGAGAACTTTGTTCCGGCTTCTAATGGAGGCAGAAAGTCAGGGCAGAAATGTTTCCTTGCCTCCCTTGCCCCATATTTACGATGGATTTCGAAACTTTTTCTATGTTCAAGTATTATGTGGTAGTAAGAAACTAGTGTTGGAACTCTCTGTTTTTCACTTATCATTGAATATATATTGCGTCTTAGTATATTGTGGGCAGAAAATCATTAACAATGTAACCATTTTTTAAAATTGGTCAACAAAGGCTATGTAAACGGGTATTAATAATAAGTATAACAAGCATATATAAATTTTGGCGGAACTCGATTAGAATGAAAGGCTTAGTAGTTTTCAAGCGGTGCGGGTTCTAATCCTACTTAAAAAATATATTTTTTTTATGTCTTAAATATAATTTGCCTAACTAGCTTTAATGATAGAACACTACATTCCAATGGTAACATAGTCAATATATAATTATATAATATCTGTAAATGCTAGACTTAAAAAAAAATATCGTCCCGCTGAGTTTCTTGCGCCGGTTTTTCTCAGGTCTGAGGCATTAACATTAGTGAACCGTTAGTAAATTGTTTGACGTTCAAAAAATGAAGCATTTAACTTTTTACTTAAAATAAAATTATTTGACTCTGACTTTACATGAAAATCGAACCTTCTACCACCGTGTACAATCTACCGTTTCTCAATTTTGCCACGAGGGCAATAAAACTTTGCCCTTTTTGAAATTACATCGTTGGTTTTCAAAGCTGTGAAACTTAATAACAGGGAAAGTAAACTTTTGCCCAAAATAGAAACGCTTTTGACGAACTGAATGGATTTTATAAGAGCTTTCGAAAGTCAAAGTCAAATGATTATAAAATATATTAAATGAAAACGGATATCGCTTAAACGTATTAGCTTATATTAAGTTAATTTTTGTTATTATATTATATTTGTCCAAAAACTTTGTTTTGTAAGACAAAAATACACATTGTTAAAATTAAAATTTGAGTTTGAATTTAAACACTGTACTAGGACGATCCTTGGAGTTAAAATATAATGTCAGCCTAATATCAGTTAAAATTTTGATTTTTTTAAAATTAATAATTACCCTTTACCTTTACCACACTTTACCCTATCTTTTTTACCTCTCACTTTTGCTTCATATATTTTTGTTACCATTCTTCGATCACCATCCTCTCGTCGTGCCCAAACCACCTGCGCACGCCCTTCTTCATTCTTACTATGACGTTCTCGTTAATACCTGCCATTCTGTGTATCTCTTCATTCAAATTTGAAGGTCCTACAAAAAGATTCTATCTCTGAATCATCAAATATAACTCATCGTTCACTTGTTCTTATAAATTTTCATAAAGTTTGATAAATAAATAAATATGCTCAAATTCATAGCAATATATTTTTTCTATTCTTCCTAAAAGTTAACTAAAGAAACCGTCTTGGTGCAGTGGGACTGCCGCTGATTGCAAAAGATTTCTTTTGGGTTCGTGATTATGATTATGGATTCAATTCCCACTAAAAGGAATGTTTACATTCTATATTATTTTCCCTGCTTTGTCACCAAACACAAAATTTGGCGTCTTAACACGAAATATCTAAATTTTTTCTACTCTTTGACTGAGCTTAATCCCATCTCAATTCTCTTGACTAAGCTTTTTGGGTAAAAGAGTGACGCTGATAAAAAGGGACATTTAAAACCTATTTAGAAATTTTAATTAAGTATTATAGTACATTTCTTCAAAATTTCAATATACGACTAAATATATTCATCCACGCCCCACTTGTTCCAAGAAGAGGTCAGATTTAAAATTAATTGACGTCAAAGTATTTCTATATCCCAGGAATAGTTGAACTGAGAGCGTCTCACAAGTGACTGAATTTAGATAGTTTTCAGTAGTATTGAAGTGTATTGAAGTGTGTTAAATAAAGAGATCAAGAAGAATGTATTTAGAAGCCGTTGTGGCGCAGTGGGACAGCATCTGACTGTAAACGAATTGGTTGTAGGTTCGATGTCAACGCGGGGGAATCAATATATGTTATTTCTATCTGACGGGCGTAGACAAAGCACAGAAATTAGTTAGCATTTAGTGCGAAAATAAAAGAGAAGCTGCCTTAATTTTATAAGTATATCTAGACAAATGTGACTTACTTTTAGTTCAAAATATATTTTTTTTAACAAAAAGTTAGAAAAATATATAAAGTATATCTTTTATTTTATAAATTAAAATATATCTTCACTTTCACAACTTGAAACTTGGAGTAAAAACGGCATAGATTCTAATTCCTACATGTAAATCCCTTATATAATACGGAGGTAAAGCTTGTAACTTTATTTGTAAAGGGTAATCTTCAAAAATGCTGAACCAATCATAAAAATTATTTCACAATTAGAAAGCTACACTATTCAGAAGTGCTTTATATATACAGAAAATCCTAAAGGGTTTCAAATAAGGAATAAAAGTTGCAAATCACGCAACAAAGCGCGAGCGGGTCGCTAGTTAATTATAATTCCACTTGCATATCAAAACCTATACCTGTAATTGACCCATCAATGCTCAAGTCAGTAATTTCTGCAATCAGAAACAAGTTCAACAGTCCGTCACGTTCTGTCGATGTGTCAGACGGGACGACACGACGCGAGACGAGACCCGTCAAATAGTGCGAAATGAATGCTATTAAAGAGGGAGGGAAATGCAAGAATCAATTATCCTGAACGCAGTTATAATCTTGATGATTGATGTAGATTGATAGGAGTAAACTAAAGAATGAGCTCTTTGGTTTTGCCGATTTTTACCCTTTTTTAAATGAAGTTATATTAATAAGAATAAAGTTAGATTTTTTAATTCTATGGTACTGTGGAATAACGTTCAGATTGTAAACAGGATGGTTGTTAGTTCGATTCACACTAGCGCTAACGTTTAATTTTCATATCATAATTTGTATAAAATGAAAACAGGCAACATAAATTTGTAATAACTGAACTCTCTTAGGGTATATTCTTTAAGTCTTAGTTTTAAGTATTGAAATTGTAAACAAAAAAATTGTATTGCATATGATAAAACAAGAATCATGTTAAAAAAGGTACAGACCTTATGTCCGTAGAGTGATAAAATAGAATTATATAAAAAAAACATACATCAACATACTTTTAAACATTTTTAAAGTGTTATTCCACACTTAGGAAAATTGATTTTCTTTAATTACATTAACATAAACATATTTTACCCCGTGGGGGGACGGGTTAAGAATACAATTCCCTTCCGCGGCTGGGATAGCGTCCCGTAGGAAGCGGGTAACCCAGTAGCTTGGTGGTAGGAGACTTGTTCTCCGACTGGCTCGCGACCACTAGCATGTCAAAGACGGACCGCCAAATATCTGTTGATGTGTTCCGGTTCGATGGCATTTAAGCCAGCTCTCTCCCTATTCCCACCATTCTCACCTATCTCCCTCCTTCCCTCCTTCACCCCCAAGGTCGGCAACGCATCCTCAACCCCTATAGTGTTGTAGATGTCTATGGGCGAAGGTAACCACTTACCATCAGGTGGTCCTTCTCGTTTGCCTCCTTTATTCAATAATAAAAAAAAATATAAACATGATATAATTTCGATTCCTCCATTACATATCAAAACATCAGTCCAATCGTTCATATTGGTATGTTGGCACTGTATTTATTAATCTGTTGATTCACGTTAAGTTCGCAACATTATGGCGCCATAAGCGCTGATTTACAGCGATAACGATCGCCAATTTCACTTAATATGTTAATATATGTTTGTATGATCATATTATGTTTATTTTTTTATTGTATTTTTATTATTATTATAATCGATATTTTTTGATTGGGATTAAGGTTAATATTTGTTGATTAGATTGAAAACATTTTTTTAAAATACAAAGAATAATACAAGATTTTTTATACGGTTTATAAAAATGTATTGGGGCCAGTCGTGGCGTAGTGGCACAAAGTGTGACTGTAAAGTGCCTGGTTGTGGGTTCGGTTCTCACTGGAGGAGTGGAAATATTTAATATTTTTCATTCCTTCGCTCTCGTGTCGAGGCAAAGCGCGACTTTAAGTTTCGCCACTAAACACGCAATGGCTCCAAATTCGGCGGAAAGTGTGGAGCGGAGTGTCTTAACACCAGATTCCTTCTGCCTACTGCCTACTGCTGCTGTGTGCGGAATATAGCGTGAAGTTAAAAAAAAATAAAACAAAAATGTGTTTATCAATTTCCTAATTGTGCTACTAACAGTTTAAAAATATAAAGGTAGAATTTAGATATTAAATACTTGTTTTCATTTGTATCTCCAAATTAGGGAAGATATTCAAAGGACGACTCCGTACTTATTACATATATTAAAGTAGTGCTTGTTAGGTTACGTAACTTTACTAAGGAAACTACACTAATGAAAAAGTTTACCTTTTGTAGAAATTTATGATAAAAAGCGTAGTTATATATTCTTTTAAATCTTTATTTATCTTGTCTTAGTGTAATATGAATCGAAATTATCTCATTACTTTCTCTCTGTCTCCCTATCTCCTTCCCTCTCTAAATTTTTAATAGAATTTTTTAATAGAAAACCCGAAAAATCCATTTCAGTTCAGCAAATTCCAAAAACTACCTAACACAACATTAAACATAATCGAAACTTTCCAAAGCACCTTCAAAAGCGGATGAACTTAATTCAAATTTAAATTATAACACCACAAACGTTTCATAAACCCATTTCCGAGCCTCGACTAATTTGCTTGTATTACAAAACAGTACAAAATACATACCCTGTACGTATGTATGCATAATCTGTACAATAATTACGTAGACATGTGAAAATCTGAAGAAACATTAAATTAAAATGTTGCCATTTACAGAAACAATGTAGCGCCCCTGTCTCCATACTTAATGAAATGAAGAATGACAAATGTCAGAGCAAATTGAGCAATCAGAATATTTAACTCGTGTTGAGCATTCAGAATATTCAGAGCATTTAGAGTATTTTGAGCATGCAGCAGTTATTACTGGGTGTAAATGTGTTGACGTAATGGGTCTCGACAAATTGCTAGAGTGAAGTATCGCAGTGATTGTTTAGTTTATATTCCGGCCGCTCTCGATTCAATTCAGTCTTAGCTATTTCTGCGCATTATGGGAATTTACACATTATGGGAGTTTTTAGTGCTGATCGATTTCCTATAAATGATGTGTTGGTTTTTTTATCACCTCGTTCTCAACCTTCTGCTCATGTTAAAGAACCTAACGCCTTACTTTAAGTATGAAATATATAAAAGTCGAAATCAAAAGTCAACCTAAATGTCAAAACACTCCGTTTTCCCCTTTCCACTTGTATTCACAACATTGCTTGTTGATTAATGAGACTGAAACGAAGAAATTAATAATAATATATAATATTAAAATATTATACCCCTGAATGGAAGTAGAACCCACACCCTATCGTATTTACAGTCAGACTCATCGCATTATGCCTCGATGGTCTTATTTCAATTTCTAAATCTGATAACTAAAATCTTTTGGTCATCGTAGGTTTCACCAGAGTAAAAATATATTTTATTTTGTTTTTGGTTGTTATCACTGGCTTTGCTACCCTCTTATTATATACCATAAAATACACCAAAAAAAATCAAAGAAACCAATAAAATCCATCAAAATCATCCCCAGCATCACATAAACCTAGCCCTCCTGCCTGTTGATTTCATACATCGTAAACTTTCGAGGACTTCTATAAAGTATGGCTGTATGGGATAGTTTTATATGTTCCTTGATTACACAACGACCACAGGATGTAGAGTTTTTGCCCATAAAATATTCCGTTTCCTTTCATAAAATATATTGGTTAGTTTGGTTTTCTATGTTAAGATGTGGAATGTGGTTAGCAGTTAAGCTAAACAGGATCTCGGTTAAGTTTCAAGCTCTAATATATTTTTCCTTGCGGTTAAATGGGGTAGAGTCATTTACTTTGCTGCTATTTAAAAATTAGAACTAACTTTGGTATTGGTTGGTGAAATTATACTATAGAATATTTATTTAGTACACGTTTTAGTGAACTTTGCTTGCCTAGACTGTCTGCGTATAATTCGTAAAATTTCGTGTTTTTCTAATTTCTGAAGTAAAAAAACTACACGCGCATAGCGGAATAGTCAGAAAAGTGAGTATATTAGTGTCAATACAATCCGCTCTCTACATTTTTTTTTTATGCAATAAGGAGGCAAACGAACAGAAGGCCCACCTGGTGTTACATGGTTACCTTCGCCCATAGACATCCACAACATTAGAGTTATGGATGCGTTGCCAGCCTTGGGAATGTACGACAAAAGGACTGAGGAAAGATGGGAATGATGGGAATAGGGAGAGCTGGCTTACGTGCCATCGAACCGGAACACATCATCAGATATTTGGCGGTTCGTCTTTGACACGATAGTGGTCGTGAGCCAGTCGAAGAACGAATCTCCTACCACCAAGCTAACTGGGTTACCCGCCTTTTACGGGACGCTACCCAGCGGCGGGGGGAGTTGTATTCTTAACCCGTCCCCCCACGGGGGAAATTCAACCGTAAATCGATTAGTTGCGTATTGAGTGGCGTGGAGTGGCGTATCTCAACGCCGCGCTTTGTATTTGTTACCAGAAGAAGGAATTAACATTTTAATTAATAATCATTCCTTCGAGTGGAAATGGAATCCACAATTACCGCGCTTACAATCAGACACTGTCCCACTGCGCCACGACTGCCTCCTGGTGCCCTATAGGGAAATTTCGTGAAAACCTTTCTTGGTGCTGCTTTGACCGTTAAACCATGTGTTATGAATCTGGCTAGTATTCTTATAAACTTTATTATAATTCATATTTGTTAGTATCTCTATAGAGAAAAGCTTCGCATTTTTTCCCCGCATAGTCAGGGACTATTGTCAAAACACTCCACTCTCCGTATCTCAGGCTGTCTTTGACTACTGTGCTATACGGAAAAATGCATGAATCTGATAAAAAATAAAAAGAATAATGATTTATCACTCAATTCCTAAATTCCTAAAGAAAACAACCTCTAAATTTCATACCTGAACAAAAAAATACAATAGATATCATCATTTCTATAACAAAAAAATAATAATTCTCAATAATATTATATATATTTCATAATTTCACCTTAATATTTTCTTCGCGAGTATTTATAAAGAATACAAATAATAACAGCAGAAAGCTCTGACAGTGGCAAATTTATTTTTAGATGACCTACTTGCGGCAGGTACTCGTATAGCTCACAATAAACTATTAGATTTTCTAAGTAATGTTATTAATTGAGAGCAGAAGATGTTGTGTTTGAAAGGTTGTCACTAATACAATGAGTGGCTGGACCGATTTGGATTAGGTTTTCGTGTTCGTATTTTTTGTATATATTTTTTTAAATTATATATGTACTAGGTCTATTTTTGTTGTTGTGCTATTATAGGTTTCATAAATGTAATAATGTTTTAAGTTAGTTTAGTTTTTAGTATATATTTAAATATGTTTTTCGAATTTGTGGATCCTTTAAGGATACAGTTTTGAGTTAGATATAACCAATAAAGTTTTAATTTTTATTTTTTGAGACTTACTATAACGTGGGCATCAAGTGAATGAGGTAGTGACTATAAGATAGTGTCCTACTTTACTCTCCATTTCTTGTCATTTAATATATTGCGTTACTTTAAATGGCATTTTGTTTTACATAAGCTTTGACGGCGCAGTCAAAAATAATTAGAAAATTTTAATTTCTAACATTATTAGGTTATTCAATTATAATCTAGTGTTAAGACACGTAACAGATTTTCACACAATAAAACAAGTATTAAGACACTACGTTGTCCACTTTATCCATTTTACAGATACTATGTGTTAGGCAACGGAACTAAACGCCGCGTTCTATCTATCCAAACTGGTATCTAATGTAAATAAGCATTAATTACTAAGGATTTGAATCCATATAGCAACCCCACACTATGTCTAACGCGATCAGCAATTGCCAATACAAGCTAAAGCTATAGCAAAGCGAAATTTCAATTCTCATTTATTTATTTATTTAGCTTCACGCTATATCCCGCACACAACAGGGTAGGCAGAGGGAACTTAGTGTTAAGACACTCCGTTCCCCACTTTCCGCCGAATTCGGAGGCATTGCGTGTTAAGTGGCGGTACTTAGCGCCGCGCTTTGCCTCGACACCAGAGCGAAGAAAATGGAAATATTAATTTCTATTCCTCGAGTGGGAATCGAACCCACAACCAGTCGTTTACAGTCACACGCTTGTGCCACTGCGCCACGACTGGCCCCATTTCAATTCTCAATTGCACAAATTGAAAAATTCTAAATGTGTAGGATTCATAGAGGCGAGGTCACGTGACTGTTCAACTGCACAGGTATTTCATAATCATTTTTTTAAAAATGTTTCATCGATTCTGACAATTTTAATAGGAATATATGATGATTCAAAACGGTTTCTTTTTTGTTTTTATATACTCTAATTTAGTGTTTCAATTTTTGTTTATGAGTATGTAAAATTTAAATATATAAGAGGCTTGGGATTTTTAAGGAGATTTAATGATATATTTTGATTGTAGGTTCGATTCCCACTGAATGATGTAAAAAATTCTTACATTTGTCTGCTCTGGACCTAAGACATGCGACATGCGGTATCGATCGGTATCGTAATCAATGTATATGATACTTGTGAATATCGTAAGCAGCAACAATTTGTTTCCGTTTTATTTTCTATTTCCTGTAACAGTATTTGTTGTAAAATATTTATTAATAAATAATCATAAAATAACAAACGTTTATTTGTGCTCATCTTAAGTTCGCTCATAACAACTAATAAGTTACTATCCAACGTTATTAATATCCAAATCTTTTTAAGAGATGTATATAAATTTGAACGCAGCGGAATTCGAATCCGCATCCCTTGGTAATCCGAAAGCTAAATGCTGCTTATAAAGGAAATAAATAGCAATAACTATATAATAATTGCAACGCAGCTGGATGTAGAACAAACAAACAAGCTTAGCAGTCCGAGCGCTGGGACGTTTTCCAAAAGACACGAATTCAAATCCCGCTGCGTGTAAATGTTCATACTTTTTCTAAAATTGTTTTTTAATTTCCTAAATTTTTAATGAATACTTATAATAATTTAAAAAATGTTTTAAAAACTAAAGACAAAAACTAAACATTCTACAACAGCTAAACGTTCTTCGCTCTGGTGTCGAGGCAAAGCGCGGCGTTAAGTTCCACCACTTAACACGCAATGCCTCCGAATTCGGCGGTGCGTGGAGAACGGAGTGTTAACACTAGGTTCCCTCTGCCTACCCTGCTGTGTGCGGGATACAGCGTGAAGCTATAAAAACTAAAAGCCAAAACAAATCTTCTTTCACTTACTCTCAAAGTAACAATCAACATTAGGTATATCAAAAGCACATGCCGCAGTGGACACAAGAAACAGTACAACTATAAATTACACGTCGCAGAAATGAACGCATTAAGGTGCTGGAGGTACTGGAGTCACGCTTCTTGAGTGAGTGCCAAACCACTGGAGTGGGCTTTGTTAACAAGACACTCCAAGATGATCATCATAAGGAGATGAAATGAAAATTTATACTGTTATTTTTGATGAAATATTATTATTTTTAATTTGGTTTATAGGCTATGTTGTCAAATTTTATTCGAATATTTTTTTTAATATGTAACTTCCAGACAACTAGGGGCCAGTCGTGGTGCAGTGGCACACACGTGTGACTGTAAACGACTGGTTGTGGGTTCCATTCCCACTCGAGGAGTGGAAATATTTAATATTTCCATCAATGCCTTCAAATTTGGCGAAAAGTGGGGAACGGAGTGTCTTAACACTTTAGGTTCCCTCTGCCTGATCTGCCGTGTGCGGGATATAGCGTGAAGTTACAAAAAAAACACTGTGTTTTCAAATTTTATGTAAATAATTTATTTAATATGTTTCCATTTTTACGCTATTTCCCTTATAGAATTTTCTGTTCTATATGTTCTATATCTCGTTCTATATTGATATAGAACGAGATATAGAACTTAATGAACAAGATACTTCGTTGTCCACTTTTCGTTCGACATTGAGACATTCGACGGAACTCATCGCCGCGTTATATGAGTGAATAAATTAAGCCAGAGCGAAGAAATGAAAATAATTTAAATATAATGATTTCTATGAATGGGAATAAATTTACAACTATTCGCGTGTACAGTCAAATAATGTCCCATTGCACCACGATAGTTTATTATGATATAACAATAATGGACACGTTGTCGAAACCTGTATTTAATATTTTTTTGATAATCTATAAAATTTTAAGAAATTGAGTGGCCAGTCGTGGCCCAGTGGCTCAAGCGTGGGACTGTAAACGACTGGTTGTGGGTTCGATTCCCACTCGGGGAGTGGAAATGTTTAATGTTTCCATTTTCTTCACTCTGGTGTCGAGGTAAAGCGCGGCGTTAAGTTCCGCCACTTAAGACGCAAAGCCTTCGAATTCGGCGGAAAGTGGGCAACGGAGTGTCTTAACACTAGGTTCCCTCTGCCTACCCTGCTGTGTGCGGGATACAGCGTGAAGCTAAAAAAAAAACAAAAAAGTAAAAACTAGAAATTGAACAACGTCATTAGAAAACAAAGCGGGAGTCAAACCTGCACCTCTTGGAGATTGTCCAAGTGCTTTAACCGCTAAACCATGCGTTCTACATCTGCGTATGCTAAAATGTTAATCCAGAATAGTTATTATAACATATTCTTTTACTTATTAGGCTTAGAAAACAACGTATGTTTATTTTTGTATTGTACGTTATATAAGGTGTATATGACACCCTTAACTTATTTCCGAATAACGGGGTAGCCAGAGAGGACCTAGTGCTAAAACATTCCGTCCTCTACTTCCGCACGAAATTGAGACATTATGTGAAGAGTGGCGGAACTTAACTCCGTGCTTTATCTCTAGTGCCAGAGCGTAGAAGTGACACTTAATAATAAATCCCTCGAGTGGAAATCGAACCCACGACCACAGAGTTTGCCTTGCCGAGACTGCGCCACAACGCGCCTAAGATATGATTATATTTCTGTTTCTTTTCTTGTTTTTCCGGTCTACAAATACTCAAGGGCTTCAAAAATGTAAAATAAGTATCTATTATTATCCCACAAAAACACGTGTACGTACACACGGATACCTTATAAAAAAACATTTTACGCAATTTAAAATACAATATGAGATAACCAAATAAGGATAACCAATTTTCTTGGGAAAAGGATATAAAAGGCAAAATAAATAATACGACAAATTGGGCAGTCTAATGAAGGAAATTCTGAAACACACTCAGCTGAAACAGGCATTCAGAGGCCAAAATAAATAAAATTTACGGGACGCCGGAAGCGATTATTTAAATTCATATTTTTGTGTCCAAGCTATTCCTGTTTTTTGCTGTAAAAGTAGGAAAAGTCTAGTAAGTAATATATTTTAATGTTAGATTTATTCTCGGTTGGATAAAGGCCTAATAAATGTTAAAAAAATGATGATGATGATTTCATTTTCTTCGAATAGCAGAGCAGACACAGAAAAGTTGGTGTCAAGACACTCCGCTCTCCACTTTCCTTCTGAATATAAGACATTATTATTAAGTGGCGGAACTTAACGCCGCGGACTGTCTTATCATTAGAGTGGGAACCAACGATGGCTTCAAAATTATATAATATAAAAGCTGCTTCACGCCTTTTCCCATATAGCGTTGTAGTTAAAGAATACTTAGTGTCAAAATTCTCTGTTTTCCACTTTCCGCCCAAAATTAAAACAGCTCGTGTTGAGTGGCGTAACTCAACAAGACATTTTATCTATTACCAGAAACAGAGCTAAGTAATGAGTGTTTTTTATAACTTCACGCTGTATCCCGTAGCACGTAGCAAGGTAGGCAGCGGGAACCTAGTTTTATGACACTCCGTTCCCCATTTACCCCCGATTCTTGGAGGCGTGCCGTGTTAAGTGGCGAAACTTAACGCCGTACCTTGCCTCGATATCAGAGCGAAGAAAATGTAAATATTAAATATTTTCACTTCTCGAGTGAGAATTGAACCCACAACCAGTCATTTATACTCACAAGTTTGTGCCATTGAGCCACAACTGGTCCCGAATGGATTAATAAAAATAACATATAATTTTTGCTCCTAGTGGGAATCGAACCGACAACAATCGTGTTTACATTTAAACACAGTCCCACTGCACCACAACGATCTCTTCATATAATTAAACCGTATTATTTACTCAAATTTCTTTAGGAAGCTTTACTTTTAAGTATTACATTAAGCTGACATTTTGGTAACCGTACCCTCGAGATATGACTGACTGTTTTAAATGACCAAGGAAATTTACCTACTTTTTTAACCAAAAATTCGTAGACGCTATATTAATAAGAATTTATTATTGGATTACCGTTCTCTCCGCCGGTCGTAAGAGGATTGCATTATATTTTTTAAGTAACATATAATATTATATTTTATATGTTGCTTAATTCTCGGTATAAAATGTGAAAATTCTTGCAAAATATTTGTTTTTTTTTTTAGCTTCACGCTGTATCCCTTGTGGGGTAGTCAGAGAGACCGGAGCACCAAACGCTACGGTCCCTGCATACTTCTTCTCGTCCACTGTCATCAACCTCATACACGCCCTCCGGGGGGTCCTCATGCTTTTTACGTGACCTTCCTCCAGTATCGTCGATACTGTGTTTTCGAAGGCTCCCCCTGCCTCTCTTACCACTCACCTTTGCTTCATGAATCTTTCTTGCAAAATATGATCTTAAATTTATTTATATTGAGAATTGTTATGGATTCGATTCCCGTTCAGAGCAATTAAAATTATTTTCATTTCTCCCATCTGGTAAAAAGGCAGAGCAGGGCGTTGATTTTCCCCACTCAACAAAATATCTCGTTTTCGAGAGAAAAGTGAAGAACGAAGTGTCTTGACACTAAGAACTTGGTCCTCTATGACCTTGTTATGCTGAAAACAAAATTGTTTTCAAATAATAAAAAGGTCATAGGATTCAATTTCACATAATAATAATGTGACTTAAAATTTCTATAGGAAAAAACATCAAGTGGCAGAACAGTAAAAGTATTAATAATAACTTACAAATAAAATAACTCGTTAAACTTTAGTTATTAATAAATTAACCTAATATAATATGCAAAATTTGTGAACAAATATTTGTAGAAATCGTATAAATATTTAACTGCACCTGAACTCGAATCTACGCCTATTGGAAAGAAAGCGCTTTGACCGCTAAGCTCAAAAACCTTTTTAAATATAAGTATTTAACAATCAACTTTATTTTATTAAACAACCAACACTGTTTCAGAACTCAAGCTATTTTTAACAAAATAAGTCTGTAGGCTGTAATTAGTCCAAAAAGTATACATTTAGAACAATTAAATAACGTATTTAGATAATTGTTGAGAGTATTTATTCTTCCACATACTTAATTATATAGTGCAAATATACCCGTTGCGCGTAAAATATATTGCTTTAACAAAGCTTATAAAACAGTACCAAAAAATCAATTTTAAGTGAATTCATATTTTTATGTCCCTTATAATATTTTTAATTCATAGCATTAAATTCCGACCATTAACAACATACAGGATTCTTATGACAGAGATATTACAGGTTTTTTAAGACACTCCGTTCTCTAGTTTATACCCTAAATCGAAACGACTGGCAGAAATCAACTACGCGCTTTGCGTTAACTAAGCTTGTCAGAGCGGAAAATTGTAAATAATTTGAATTATATAATCATAAAAAGACATTTAGAAAACGTATAAAAATTTGAACGCAGCGGGATTCGAACCCGCGCCTCCTGAATACCGTTTAGGCGCTCTCACCACTGAGCCATGCGTTCTACTATCCTATTATATAATCATTCAACGGAGAGGGAATTGAACCTATTATCCCCGAGTTTGTCTCACAGTGCCATTATGTCTTTGTGTAACATTTCTATACAATGATTTGTCGAAAGAGGAACCAAACCCACAACTGCATTTACAATTAAAGCTATCCCACTGCACCAAAAAGGGTTTCTATCGCCTGAACAGAATGATATACTCTCCTTAATAATATGTTAAATTATTCAAGTGTTTTTTTCATAATTATAACCCGCACTGTGTATATAGACAACCAGTGACAGGGTAATTCTACTTATACAGGCTCCAGTACTTCCGGGACGCCGGTACCTCTGTAATGAACACTTGCTTTGTAACTAACGTTTTATGTCAGTTTGTTATGAAAACTGGAATTGGAGATAAAACTTAGTTGATAGTGAGGAGAGAATAGTGATTTATGTCTCGTTTTTGATTTTTGCTTGCTTGATGGTAAAATTAGTAGCCTTGTCTCCTTCACGTTTGTATTTTTAAAAAGTGTATGTTAAATAGGTTGTAATGCATGTTATAGTTATTTCATCAGTTATATATTATTTTGGTGAACTATTTTTATAAAAAAATATAGTTATTCTGCGATTTATTATCGTATAAATTACAAAACTATTTTATATTCTATATATTATATGGTTTAAAAATAGAAAACCATAAAAATCATTTTCCTCTTTATACGAGTATACGTAAAGAACACACTGTGTGCTAGCTGGCATTAAACTCCCCTTGCCTTGCTTTTCTTATTTTTTGAAATATTTAATAAATAATGCTATTTTAAATATTAACAGAATTAGAACCCATTATGCATGTCATTTTAAAATGTACAACATATAAAGAGAACTGACTTTGAACCGGAAACCATCGCATAACAGATCGCGTCCCAGAAAGCCGTCAAAGAAAACAAGGTATCAATACTGTGAAATAACAAATATTTTGTTTTCATTTGAACAAAACAAGTCAGCGGCAAGACAAGTTTATTCTGAAACTCCATAATGTAATTTGAGAGAGCTCGTGCTTTGTACGACTGGAAACTGGAAAGAAATGTATCTGTTACTTATTCGATTTCCTTTTATAACGAATTTCATGATTATTTCAAGGAAAAATGTTGAAAATAATGAGAAAGTACGTTGTTCTGTTCATATGGTATACGTACATGTGTTAGTGTATATTCGAAGTTTGATGTTACGATTTTCCGGTAAATGTTGATATTTACCGATATTTATGGGTAAAAGTCCGATTTCTAACTTTTACTTTGGTAAAACGGTTAAAACTTAAATAATATTTATAAAAATCACGGTGAATGTGGATTATCTTACATTAAGTTAGGAACACTTTGTATTTTTGTCATTAAAGTTGATTAATCTTAAATTATTCTTAGAAAATTTTATGATTTGCCAAATTTTGACACTGTATACACATACATATAAAATTTAATTTAACCTAATAAATTATTAAAATCTGGCGCATTGAGTACGTCGTTCCTTTATTTTGAAGTATGAATAAATAACATCTTTTATTTACACGATTATATTTTTTATTCGCTTATTTTTTGTTATTGGTATTCGATAATATATTTTAGTAAAACAAAAATATACGCGATTAATCCGGTTCGAAGAGAATTTCATTTCATAACATTTCTTAAGCTATGATTATCCATATTCGTATTATAAATTAGACAGTCAGTGTATCGATCTGCCTGTCTGGCTGTTCCTCTTTCACAGTTGATCCACCAGCCCAATTTAGATGGAATGAAAATAGTTGAAGACCCATGGACAAACATCGGTTTTTTAAATAAATCAACCCCTACTCGGAAACAATGGATGAATTTCGCATGTAAAGTTGTATAGTTATTCAGCAGACGAAGACGCGGGCGGTTATTACATTAATTATACATTTATACGTATGTACATTTTTATATGTTAGGTACTAGCTGTACTCTGCGCACATTGCTACGCCACAAACTAAAAGATTTTTAAGGAAAGATATTATAATTAATTTTTAATCCTTTGCGAAATTGGTCAACTGCCAACACACGAGCTCATCCACAACAACTTTGCTAAAGATCATCACTTGATATAATCTTAAAATTCATAGTATTAGATTCTATAAAAGACATACAGACAAACATTCATTTCCAAGTATTAATCAAGTTTAGAACTCCAAACTTATCTTCTACCAACAATTATTAATTCAATTTTAAACTATACTACAGCATCACAAATACCTATAACTTTTGAAATTTAAAAATCCCCTCATAATTTCTACCAAGCTCTCTATTGACATCAAATATATTCAATCGTATGCAGAAACGGTGGGTAAATGCAATATTGGAAAAGTAAGTAATGCGGCAGGTATTTAGGCTAAGGAAGTCGGTCTCGAATACATCTGCATCTCAGATGCAAAGCGACGCATAAATAACGCTCGTGTAGGTATAACTTACGATAATAATTCGAGTGGATGGTTTTTCAAGATTTGGTTGAAGATAAAATGGAGATTTTCGATGGGAGTATTTTGAATATCTGGATAAAAGTAGACTGATTGGGTAGCTTGAATCTATTGTGACACTGTGGGAAAGGATTTTGTAAACGCTATGGTTGCAGGTTCGATTCCAACTCGGAGGAATTATTGTATTTATATAATCTTCATTTCTTTGCTCTGTAATCTAAGACAGAACGTCTGGATACGATTCGCTACTCCAAAAGAAATGTTTCGGGTGAAAAATGAAGATCAGAGTGTTTTGACACTAATTTCTCTCTGACAACCTACTATACAAGGAACGTTATATACATTAATAAATATACATTATAAATTAGTGACAATAAAAGTAAATCTTAATTGTATTCTTCCGGTCTTAGTTAGTGCTTAGTACTACTTAATACTGGATTCCAATTATTTTTCTGAATTTTCATTCATGTCAAATATTAAAATATTAAATAACATAAATTATTGCATCATAAGTAATGACACAAGCCATTAGCTTGTACAAAAATTCCTATATACGTATCTATATCCATAATGTCTTCTTGAAAATCATCGACGCGAACTCTACTAGGAACTACTATTAATCACGAGAAACATTTACGTTGTAGCGAACACTTCTAGAGTGGAAGCTTGAAAAGTTTAGAGAGATAAAACCTTCAATAGCGCACTGGCCTTTACCCACGGGAAGGATATCTTCGAAAATTTTACATGACTTTCATGTATTGCTGTGTGTAGTTCAGTTAGCTGGACCAGCTCAGTGGTGAGATTATTTTATACCTTAAAGAAGTTATGGTTCAAATTGTAAAGTTAAAACTCTGTAATTTATTAAACATATTAGATCTTATTAAAAAAGTTACATTAGATATCATTTTAACGAATTTAGGTTTTTACTAAAACCAATATCTTAACCGGATTACGTAAAAATGAAAAATTAAAATTGTATCATTAGTAAATGTATTGATTAGTTGGCGGTTTTCAAGAGTATAAAATGAAAATTCTATGATTTTTTTTCCACTTAGCTGTATGTAGTATGAAGACACAAATTTATTTATTGAACCAGAGTGACTTGTCACTTCACTAAAATGTATATTTAATTAATAACAAAATATCAGATATATTTTGTTTATGTAAAAGTTATGGCTGCAGTCACAGCTTGAAAATATTTACTTTTCGTTAATCTGATTAGAGAGAGATCTTTCTAATAGTTATTTAATAGATTATTTAAAACAGATTTAACTGAGAGTGTCTTAACACTTAAAAAAATAATAATAATAAGTATAATATAATTTCATTTTAACATGATAAACGTCCATTGTGACACATTGGGACATCGTCTGATTGTATACACGGTGATTGTAGGTTCGATTCCCACTCGAATTAATTTTATGTCGATTATATTAAAATAATTTTCAATTCCCTAAACTGTTATAACAAATTGGCGTTAAGCTCCACAATAAGCTACTAAGCACCCAATGTCTCGATTTCAAGCGAATTGAAGAAAGGAATAATTTAACACTAGGTTCTCTATCCCTACCCTGCTATGCAAAAAAAAACTACATACATATAATAAAAGCTCAAACATTTAGAAAAGCTACGGAAGCAGCAGTAGAGAGAAGCTTACGGCCTATTTTTATTTCGTCTAATATGTTACTAGAAGTGTGTTTTAAAACACAAATATCTTGAACAGCGACGTCAAGTGCTGGATAACCCTGACCTCTGAAAAAATTGTATGTTTTTTATTCTCATATTTACTGTTTTAATTATTCTTTCTTTCCACATATGTTTATACCTATATGGTTTAGTATGTATGTATATATATATATATATGTATGATGTTCTGACATTGAAAAGTTGGTCAGATTCTCTTAGAGTTAGGGAATGGGGAAAAATATTTTTACGTTTTATATGTTAACGGTAAGTTATACTTTATTAGTAACTAGCGATTCGCACGCGGTTTCACCTTTTTTTTTTACGTCAGGTAATCCGTTACGGATACCAACCCGAGTGGGGACTTGGGACGTGGTTATGTGGGACTCCGGTGAGGCAGGATGGTAACGCCGCCGTTACCCACTAAAACCTGACGGTGCTCCTTCTCCACCGCCACTAGCCGGGCCACGGGGACCGATTCATATTTTTGACGGAAATTGAAATTCCCAGCACCAAGAGTATTTAAAAAAAAAATACTTATTAGCTTCACGCTGTATCCCGCATACAGCAGGGTAGGCAGAGGGTACCTAGTGTTAAGACACCCCGTCCCCCACTTTCCACCGAATTCCGAGGCATTAATGATTTGTTAGATTATTAAATAAAACATGATATTAATTAACAACCTCCACAAATCAGTCATCATGGCCAGTCGTGACCCAGGGGCATAAATTGTGACTGTAAACGACTGGTTGTGGGTTCGATTCCCACTCGAGGAGTAAATTATATTTCCATTTTCTTCGCTCTGGTGTTGAGGTAAAGCGCGGCGTTAAGTTCCGCCACTTAAGCTTAAGCAAGCCTCCGAATTCGACGGAAAGTGGGGAACAGAGTGTCTTAACACTAGGTTCCCTCTGCCTACCCTGCTGTGTGCCGGTTACAGCGTGAAGCTAAAAAAAAAACAAATCAAATAAACCAATAACAAAATCTCCAAATATAAACAATAGTTTTAACACACTCCCCTCAGGCCGGTCGGCGCGCCGCCTACCGCCGCCCACGGGCGCTACCTGCGACCGATTCGTTAAAACCACTTCCGATTGATTGATGGCGTGTTCCGTTCGGCTCCAGAATACTTTGAACGTTTATTTTGAAGCTGCATACGAATACGTATTCGTATGTCCAAACACCTGTGGCTAAAGCGAATATAAATGTTACCTAAAGATATTTACTTACTTTTTCGATTTAAAAGTGAATAACTTTTTTATACTTTTAACATTTTTAAAGTGTTATTCCACACTTAGAAGAATTGAAAAAGACATTTAGAAAATGTATAAAAATTTGAACGCATTGCTCAGTGGTGGGGCGCCTGAATGGTATTCAGGAGGCGCGGGTCCGAATCCCGCTGCGTTCAAATTTTTATACGTTTTCTAAATGTCTTTTTCAACTTTTTTATATTTCGGTGATATATGATATTGGATTTTTTTATCCAGGTTCACGCCTTTTTTCGTGTAGTAATCGTAGAAAACTTGGTGTCAAGATATTCCGTTCTCCATTTTCCGGTTAAATTGGAGACTGCAAGTTGAGTGACAGAACTCAACGCCACGATTAACGGTAACCGAACAGAGCGGAGTGTTAAACCAATTAAATACTGCGTAACAAATCTTTTAGAATACCATGAAAGCTTTGAATACCTGTAGATAAACTTATATAATTGAAGACATCAAGACAATTAAAGACGACACTAACTAACAACCGTATATTGCTTTGGTCTAGGTGTTGCATTCGTATTGCAACAAATGGCTTAATTAGGACAGGGATAATGGACGTAAGAGAGACATTCAGTTCCGTCACTCTAGACGCAATGTCTTGATATTAGGTGAAAATTGGAAAACGGAGTGTCTTTATTCTAAGCTCTTTACCTAATCATATAACTGATTTATAGTTTTGTCAGCAATTTCGAAGACGCGTTTAAGAGGGCGTGAATTTATAGATATATCAGTTAGTGATAATTGTTATTATTCCAGGAGTAGAAACTACTTAGTTAAAATTAAAAATTAATTAAAATTAAATAGCTTCACGCTATATCCCGCACACAGCAGGGTAGGCAGAGGGAACCTAGTGTTAAGACACTCCGTTCCCCACTTTCCGCCGAATTCGGAGGCTTTGCGTGTTAATTGGCGGAACTTAACGCCGCGCTTTACCTCGACACCAGAGCGAAGAAAATGGAAATATAATTTCCACTCCTCGAGTGGGAATCGAACCCACAACCAGTCGTTTACAGTCACACTCTTGTGCCACTGGGCCACGAATGGCCACAACAACTACTTAGTATACTAAGAATACAGCATGCGGGCCTATCGCTTTACAGAGGGAGGAGTTCTGGGCAGTGCTGGGGACTTGATACCGTTATAATTAATGGGTAATTAATGCTCACCCTCTCAGTCTGGGCTCCTCTCCCTCCCTAAAATTGTTTTACAGATTTTACTAACGTATTTACTTCAAAACACGTACTAGAAATGAATGGGTGATAGTTCTAGATAGCTCGAAATCTTATATGAAGATTTTTTTTTTCAGCTTCACGCTGTATCCCGCACACAGCAGGGTAGGCAGAGGGAAACTAGTATTAAGATACGCCGTTCCCCACTATATATGAAGATAAAGTAGATAATAAAGAGATTTCCATGTTATATCTCTTGTTATACTTCTGCCGCGTATAAATTAGCTCTAAAATTATTTTTGGTCAGTTGGTTAATTTGAAATACTTGATCACTTTGAAATTATGGTCTTTAGAACTATTTATTTCCCACGAAGCTGTAAATTGTACCAGAATTTCACATTATTCATATTAAATATCAGAATATATATTTGTTTTTAATTATAAAATAATTATTAATATTAAATAATATAATGAATACAATTCTATAAAGTTTAAACTGAAATTGTAATTTAAAACAGAATTTCAATACGAATATTTACAGTACTAATAAATGTAAACAATATTTAAAATATGAAAATCAATTAATTGTACAATAATTACATAGAACATTTAATTTCCGTGGCCTATTATTTACACAAAAAAATAAAATTGGAATGTCTGTCTGCTTGTAACATTAAAATAATCGCTTTGTACTAATATATGTATGTATATATTGAACATCTACCAAAAAATTTTTTTTACGACTTTTATCTATCTTTCTGTGTCCTTGTGCATCTTAATATGTGGAACGGTTAGACTAATTTTGACTGAACTTTCATTGGTAGATAAATAATATAATAAAGAGTAAGTTATGCTATTTTTATTTAAGAATTATATTTTTCATAAATACCACGCAAACGAAGTCATCCACACAACTAATCATTTATAAAATGACTAACGGCCCGCTTGTGAACTATATAATTGTTTGTTATAGTGCAACCCTCGAAGGGGGATTTTTGAAAAATAAAGTAGCCTATGCTTCGGATGATATGCGTTGTATTATCAACTATATTTATGCCAAATTTATTTTTAATCAGTCAAGTGTAAGTGGAAGATTTTTCATAAAAACTTTCAACTCTTATTTCGACGTTTTAGTGGTTGATTTTTGAAAAAATAAGTAGCCTATAATTGACTCTGGATGTTTAACTACTTTCATTCTGAATTTCATCCAAATTGGACCGGTAGATTAGTCTTGAAAGCGTGACAGACAAACAGACAGACTTTCGCATTTATAATATAAGTATGGATTAGTACTTTTCTTTGACTAACTTTAGAATCTATCATCCATTTCAGATTACTAGATGCGATCGAATTTGCAAATTTAGCTCAGTTAGAAACATTAATACAGTCAATGGGAAACCAAAGCGGAATAAGCTATCAATCTACCGGCAGCTCTCTCAGAACATCGTCAGTTTTGTTACGCCTCAATAAATATTGTTATTGGCCTAGCAGAGGATATCTGAGGCATTTACACTTTTGTTTGATTGACTCTGAAAATTAGATGGAAGATAGAATTGGATGCAAGACAGAGTAGAGTGTCGCAGGATCGATTTTTAGCTAAGGTAAAAAATTTAGTTATACAAACATTAATATAGGCCAGGCACAGGGGAGTGGAAAATTTTAAAATTTCCATTTTTTTCGGCGTTAATTTCCACCACTTAACACGCAATGCCTCCAAATTCGGCGGAAAGTGGGGAACGGGAACACTAGGTTCCCTCTGCCTACCCTGCTATGTGCGGGATAAAGAGTGAAGCTAAAAACATTAAATTGGCTAAAAATCCTTGTTTAAGAATACGTCTTGGTGCTATAGTAAAAAAATCTAAATTTGTTGAGTGGCTAAACTTTACACCTCATTTTATTATCGCAAAAATGGAGAAAAGAAACTAGTATTAAATATATTCATTCCCTCGAGTGGGAGTCGAATCGAACCCACTATCATCGTGCTTACAGAAAGACGCTGTCCAACTGCGCCATGACAGCCTCTATAAACAAGTAAGTAAGCATTATCATATTAACATTATGGTTATAATAACACCATAAGTGACAAACCAGAGACCAGTACGTTGAAGTAATTACTTTTAGTTCCCATATACTCGTAGTAGGGGTGCCTTAGCTTTTTGATAGATCGATTATGTTATAGATATGTAAAGTAGTTCATATATTTAAAACGTTTTAATAGCGTTATTGATTACATAAAACAAGAATATTTTTTGACAATAGTTTTAAAAATGTAACGTAGTGGAACTCGAACCTGCACCTTTTAGAAACAGTCCCAGTGTTCCGACTACTAAGCAGTAAGTATGAAAAACGGAAACGTATGACTTTCATTAATTCATTAATTTTAATACTTTTAAAGTGTTATTCACAAACTTAGGCTAAGTAAAGCATTTTTAGAAAAAGAATCAGGTTTAAATTTTATAAAAAAAAAAAAAATAATTTCATTCTCATGAGTAGAAATGAAGCTACCACCATTATGTTTCCAGCCATACTTTTCTACTGTGATGGCATTAGGTTTCGAGTAAAAATTATAAAAAAAGACAGGTAAAATATTATAATATTTTTAAACTATTATTCTCACTCTTTGAATATGAAAAACATATAAAAAAATTAACAAGCGGAATTCGAACCCGTATCGCTTAGAAACCAAAAGCTAACTGCTAAGCCATGCGTTCTATATTTCATTTTAATAAGCTTGTTTTTTATTTATTTTTTATACATTTTCAAAAAAATATTTCCCTATTCTATAAAAAGAAGGCAAAGTTAGCTTTGTTGTAATGAACAATATAAATCAGATGTACGCCGTGACGGACCGAAATACACGAACACTCATTATAGTACCAGATGGGCACACGCAATCATTCGACGAATTTATTATCTTATACCGCTATAAAATTAGCTATGGGGTGGCTACCCTTGTTTTTTCATTTTATATTACTAACATACATATATACATACAAATTGTATGAAATGTATTGGAAATTTTAATATTTAAGCCGGTTTTTTTAATGTTTAGATTTTTTTAAACATTTTTAAAGTGTTATTCCACACTTAGGAAAATTGAAAAAGACATTTAATGAAAACGTATAAAAATTTGAACGCAGCGGGATTCGAACCCGCGCCTCCTGAATACCGTTCAGGCGCTCTCACCACTGAGCCACTTTTAAATGTCTTTTTGAGGTTTTTTTTTGTGTTGTTATTTAGTTAAATTTTGTTTATTAAGTGTTAGATGTTATTGCTAAAATGGTGCCAACCAATTTTAATATTAATTTATAAATAAATATACGAAACTTAAGTGTATTGTCAATTTGTTCTGTAATAATTTAAATACTTCACTTTAAAAATTAAGTTCTTTCTTTTAAAAGCGGCAAAAATTAAAAAAAAACATATTAAAATTGGATTACAATTAATTTTATTATAATATCTCGTTACTATCTCTTCAGTTACTGTATTTATACGGAACTCGTGAATTACAGAATGAGAGACAGACACCAAGGCGGAGGTCACAGTGTCTAGACACTTCGTTCTCTCTGACCATGCCTCTGACCTTGCTATTTGGAAAATATATGGAAAAGTCATGAAGCTACTAATAAATAGTCCCCCAGATTAATTGCAGACTTTAGTAGTTACCTTAAAAAATTGAACAAAATACCAATAATAATTTCTCAAAAGTGAACCACGTGGCCAGTCGTGGCCCAGTGGCACAAGAGTGTGACTGTAAACGACTGGTTGTGGGTTCGATTCCTACTCGAGGAGTGGAAATTATATTTCCATTTTCTTCGCTCTGGTGTAGAGGTAAAGCGCGGCATTAAGTTCCGCCTCTTAACACGCAATGTCTCCGAATTTGACGGAAAGTGGGGAACGGAGGGTCTTAACACTAGGTTCCCTCTGCCTACCCTGCTGTGTGCGGGATATAGCGTGAAGCTACAAAAAAAAGTAAACAAAATCAAGGTAAAATTTCCATACTAACAATCTCATATGACCACATCGTTATACTAACAACGGGGCTATAGTCGGATGGTGTATTTTTGACCGAAGCCCCCGTTTAGTGGTGATCTTGTTTGTAACCGTTCAACTGTGATTAAAACCTTACCTAGTACAAGCTTTTAAGCTTTTTAAACTAGAAATATGAACTTTCAATGAAACGAAAGAATGTGACCGATTTGCATCGTGCTGAAGTTGGACAGCATCTAGCTGTAAGCAAGATTGGTTGTCAGTTCGATTCCCACTCGATGGAATTAGTATTTTGATTTGAATTGACAACCACTGCTATAGAATTAGCTGTAATAGGCGTATATATAATGACTAGGAGAACCGTGGATTTAGCAGCGTGTGTGTGATTTTTAAAAACATCTATTGGTATTTTGCTGCTTGTGTATATAAACGACATGATTTTTAAAAAAAGGTGATCCAAAGATTGTTCTTTTCTTTACGTATTATTAATCAATACATTTGTATAAATTTTGATACGGCGTAACTGACTGACAAGCAGCACAGCCAAAACTACCGCATGAAAAAGCTAAAATTTTACATATAATTACGTTTGTTCCTTGTAGGGTAATATGTACTAAAAAAAAGACTTTTTTAAATACTCTCTAAGGAAGTAACAAAAGGACCAGTAAAGTATTTTAACGTTTTAATTCCGCACTAAATTCTCTTAAAATTTTCTTTTTTTTTCTATAAAATACATTTACTTAAATTTACATATAAAACTACATAAGAAAAACCATATAATGTATATAGTTTAGGCAGGATATCCTCTTCAAAGGGATTTGCCACCGTCGAGTCGCGGGAACCAACCAACGATGCTATCTGAGACCGCGGACGTATCAAAGACTCGGCTTTACCCTAAACTCGCTTAAGACTCAATGATTTTCATTATAATTAATGATATAAGCTTTGAAAATATATAGGTAGTTAATTTAACACGAAGTCAGTCGTGGCGTAAGGGCACAAAGTGTGTCTGTAAACGCGACTGATTGTGGGTTCGATTCCCACTCGAAGAATTGAAATGTTTAATATTTCATTTTTTTCGCTCTGGTACTTCGAAGCAAAGCATGGCGTCAAGTGCGGATAAAGAAATACGGGGAAAAAATACACGTTGGACAACATTTGCTTAGTAGATTAGTTATGGATACCTCTCGGGGAATGATTATATTTAAATTGTTTTTATTTCTACGCTCTGATGCCTAAGCTTCGGGCACAAGCTAATAGACAGAGTGTATTAACACTTACTGACTTACTCTCCGCTATGCGTGAAAAAGCATAAGAAACATGTAAATTAATATATTATAAAAAAAACATAATTTGTCTTAAGTATACGAATTAAACCTCCAACCATCACTAGTAAATATGTTAAATTTAACACATTATTAATACGAAAGAAGTTAATAATTAAAGAAACAGTAAAATATTTTGAGAGACACAAAACCCGCTGAGTGAGTGTAAACAACGGTATCCGGGATCTTGAACAAAAATAGTTTCATTGTTCGTACGAGAATGCCGCAAGCTTACATATACATACGAGTACATACACAAACATACATCTGTACATACAAACATATATGATATACTAGCGGCCAGCGTGATCTACGCAGCTGTTTCGCTATATTGCAACCCTCGGTGGTGGATTTTTGAAAAATAAAGTAGCCTATGTTTAACCTTGGATTATCAACTATATATATGCCAAAATTCTTTACAATCGGTTAAGCGGTGTAGATTTTTCATATAAACTTTCATCCCCTATTTCAACACTTTAAAAAACTAAGTAGAATATGTTAGACCCAGTCATTTCTATTACTTTCATTCTGAATTTCATCCAAATCGGACCACCAGATTAGCCGTGAAAGCGTGACAGACAAACACACAGACATTCGCATTTATGGATATTTTTTTCAACTTAATTTTTTTTTTCCGTATAGCGGGGTAGTCAGAGAGCTTCTAGTGTTAAGACACTCCATCTTCCACTTTCCGCCCAAATCGAGACGGCACTCAACGTCTTTCTCCGAGTGGATATATTTATTTTTTATGAATTAAAGCACACAAACGAGCAGAATGCCCACCTGGTGTTCAGTGGCTATAGACATCCACAACATTACAGTTATAGATGCGTTGCCAACCTTGGGGTTATGGGAAAGAAGGAGGAAGGATGAGAGATATTGAACCCAAAACCATTACTTTACAGTCAGACGCTATACCACTGCGCCACGACGGCCTCTATATATAAATATGTGACAATGCTGGCAACTTAACACTTTAAACGCTTTAATATCAATCAAACTGTACTCCTTTGATCTCTTTATTATCTGTCACATCATTTATATGTAATTTGTGACGTTTGTTTTTTTCTTTTATTTTGACATAACTGTCATCTTCTCATGCTATTTTAAAATAAATACTAAATTATATACTACCACTACCACTTCTTTTAAAAAAGTAGCTTCTCGTAATAGCGGGGTATTAAGAAGGGACCTGTTAAGACACTCCGTTCTCCACTTTCTGCCCGAAATCGAGACATTGCGTGTTAAGTGCCTCCGGCCCCCACGCCGCGTTTGGTATTGGGTACTAGAGCGCAGAAATGAAAATTTTAATGCAATCATTCCCCAAGTGGAAATCGAACCGACAACCACCACTCTATAGCCAGACGCAGTGGGACACACTGCGTCTACGTACTGTTTTATATAGGTGAAGGTTGCTGTACTGTTGCTGATTCACTTTTCAACTTGTAATCTATTATAGATTGCACAGTGTAACTTTATCTCTTTTTACTGGTCAATCTCCTTCCTGCGGGCCAGTCGTGGCACAGTGGTACAAGCGTGTGACTATAAACGACTGGTTGCGAATTCGATTTCCACTCGAGAAGTGGAAATCTTTAATATTTCCATTTTCTTCGCTCTGATAACGAGGAGAAGCACCGCGTTAAGTTCTGCCATTTAACACGCAATGCCTCTGAATGCAGCGGTGCGTGGGGAACAGAGTGTCTTAACACTAGGTTCCCTCTGCCTCCCCTGCTATGTGCGGGATACAGCGTGAAGCCAAAAAAAATCTTCCTGTATTCTCCATACAACGTGACATTGGCGAAGTCATACATGTTGATCTTGCACATTCTAGCGCCATAACTAAGGAAATTAATATTAGCTTCACGCTGTATCCCGCACACAGCAGGATAGGCTGAGGGAACCTAGTGTTAAGACACTCCGTTCCCCACTTTCCGCCGAATTCGGAGGCATTACGTATTAAGTGGCGGAACTTAACGCCGCGCTTTACCTCGATATTATCGTATATTTAATATTAAATTGTACTTATTATTATAATTTTAAATGTACACGTGTACATTATCCATTATATGCATTATATAATTTGAATAAAACAAAGCTACGTGAAAATCTAAAGACTTCTTTCAAAGAGTACAAAATTTTATGCATTTTTAAATTTTGAATAAAATATTATAATAGCAACTAATTTGCTATATTACTTCTGTGCGGCTAAATTTAAGTATTAAATAAGTAAAATATTTTTTCTTTAAGCTCAACCGTCCACTATCCATACTTATATTATTAATGTGAAAGTCTGTCTGTTTTTCTGTCACGCTTTCACGGCTAATCTACCGGTTCGATTTGGATGAAATTTAGAATGAAAATAGTAAAAATGACTGGGTCGACAACCTACTTATTTTTCAAAAATCAACCTCTAAAGGGGTGAAATAGGGGATAAAAGTTTAGCCCGTAATAGGGCCATCCACCGAGGCGTCTTAGTGGAATGCGCAAGTGAACCTGCGACGTCTCATGAGGGTGGAGAGGGTTTCCGCTGGGTTTTAGTGGGTAGTATCGAACTCAACGGCGAGTCCCACAGTAACATCCGTACGTAGAGCAGTTCTGCCTGCGTTGCGTACGGATGATCTGCGTAAATGCACACAAAAAAAAGGGGGATGAAAGTTTATATGAAAAATCTACATTGCTTGACCGATCGTAATGAGTTTTGGTATAAATATAGTTGATAATCCAAGGTTAAACATAGGCTATTTTAATTTTCAAAAACCTACCTCAGAAGGTTGCAATATAACGAAATATTGTAGATTGCGCGGTGAAGCCGGAAACAGGCGTCTGGTGTATATCTATATTTAAATAGTAAGAAGTGGGAATTTCAATATTGCTATTCTTTTTGATACAAATTTTAATTTACATTACAATTCTAGAAGTAAATAATTGTTTAAACCTTATATCACTTCTAAATATATTTTTTGTATGAATATGTTAATTAAGATGCCGTCGTGGTCCAGAGACACAGAATCAGTCGTCTTACTGTAAACGCCATTGGTTGTATGTTCGATTCCCAATCGAGGGAATCATTAAATTTAAATAATTTATATCGCGCCGCTCTGTAAGATGACAAAGCACTCTGTAGGATGACAAAGCACAGTGTTTTGTTCCGCTAATTATCGAACAATGTCTTAATTTCGAGTGGAAAGCAATAAAAAAATGCTTTTAGTTTAATACTGCACTTGCGTGCAAATATGATGGTTGTGGATTCGATATCCTGTCGGGGGAATGGTTATAATTAAATTGAACTAATATTTTTTTCAGTTTCAAGCATTTTTCCACATAGTACAGTAGTCAAAGAGAACCTAATTTCAAAACACTCCGTTCTCCACAAGCAATATACATTAACAAACACATATATTAATATCTCCGAATTCCTAACAATATATTAGTAGTAATAATAATTAGCAGTATTCAAATCGTTAAGACATCTCACAACGAGGCGGCAACTTAATTGTGCCCAGTGTCTATTTTGAAACGCCGTCAAAAGATATATTTCAGGACGTGTTGCTCGCGACGCATGTTGCGGACATGTCGCTATTATTCTTACTCTATATTTATGATCTGGCCAAAGCGCAGTTGGTATTTAGCACACGATCGTTTGGGGTTCGATTCTGAGTTGAGTACTCGTATGTCTATATTAATAAATTAGAGTGTTCGTTTGTAATATTAAATTAATCGCTGTTTAGTAAATGCATATGTATATATGTTACATACACATGGTACATATATAAAAAATAATATTTAAAGAAAACCTACTATTACTTATTTTTGTTGTTATTATATAATAAGTTGTAATAAAGCGTATAAGAATTTCGACGCAGCGGATAGTAGAACGCGTGGCTCAGTGGTGCGAGCGCCTAAACGGTATTCAGGAGGCGCGGGTTCGAATCCCGCTGCGTTCAATTTTTTAAACGTTTTCTTTAAATGTCTTTTTCAATTTTCCTAAGTGTGGAATAACACTTTAAAAAAAAAGTTTAAAAGTATAAAAATAATATTTTTTGCAATTTTTGTCTGTCTGTCTGTTTGTTTTCGCTAGTTTCCGACCGATTTTGATGGGACTTTCACCGGCAAAAAACTGATATAGTAAGGAGCTAATATATTTATATTAGATTTTTTTTTTAGCTTCACGCTGTGTCCCGCACACAGCAGGATAGGCAGAGGGAACCTAGTGTTAAGACACTCCGTTCCTCACGCACCGCCGAATTCGGAACCCTGCGCTTTGCGTCGGCACCAGAGCGAAGAAAATAGAAATATTAATTATTTCCACTCCTTGAGAGGGAATCAACCCCTCAACCAGTCGTTTACAGTCACACACTTGTGCCACTGCGCCACGACTGGCCCCACTTTATATTTGATGTGTTGGCTTAACAGCCCTATACGAAAAGTGACGAAAGAAAAACTTTTCTCTGTATTTATCAGAAATAGGTCATGGTATTCTTAAAAAATATATTCTCATATTATTCAATTTTATTTTCTTCATTCCGCAAACCAAATAGAGCGCAGTGCGAAATAGAAACGAACGTTAAAATAATATCTGTGTATGGAAAAATACAGTATACATAAATGTTACTAGCGTAGATATATGAAAAATTCTATTTTAGCCTTCTGTTAGACTTTTTTCATACAAAATGTTGAAAAGCCTCCTCGCAAACCAAAAAGTCGGTATATCGTTAACGCCATTCGTTAGCTACAGACGTTGCTCGCTCTAAAACGTTTGTTCGGTTACAATGTACTGTGAACTGTGAACTTTAAATTTTTTTTTAGTATTAAATCTACCGTGTATATGAATACAGTGTTTATTTATTTATTTTATATAATTTTTAATCTTATATCTAAATGCGTAGATAGAAGATTAAAATTTGTCTTAAATAACCTTTTAAGGTGAGTAGCACATGCATAAATATGTTCACTTTAACATACAAATATGATTTTTTTTTTCAGCTTCACGCTGTATCCCGCATACAGCAGGGTAGGCAGAAGGAACCTAGTATTAAGATACTCTGTTCCCCACTTTCCGTCGAATTCGGAGGCATTGCGTGTTAAGTAGCGGAACTTAACGCCTTGATATGATACATAGTAACATTATTTAAAATTTAAACAAGAAAACAAATTAAATCTAAGAAAATAAAAAACAAATGAAAATTAATTTAACATAATAAGTCACGCCGTTCTTAACTTTACATTATATTACAAAGACATTTAGACTGTGACAGAATTTAATACCTTAAATTGTGTTAACAGCCTGGAGATGAGTTAATTTAAAAGACAACGCCCCTAAATGGGAATCGAACTCACACTTACCCATGAAGCATTTGAGTCAGTCAAATTCTACTCCACTGCGCCACGATGGTGCCAAAATGTTATATTACTTTGAAATTTCGCGGAGATTACTTATTTTATTTAATCTAATTAATTATACATATGTACACAATAATGTACTTTTTATAAGTTTTATGTATGAGCTTCCATGTTTATCAAAATATAAGTACATATATAAATCTTGCCGACCTTGCATTCATCGATGCAATTTTAAAATTAACTGAAATTAATAATTCTTATTTTCAGAGATATACAATATATAACAAATAAATGATTATTATTTTTAACCAATAGCGCTTTCACAAACTCTTTAGGAGAATTAACATAGTAAAGTCAATATCATATTTTCATATTTTCAGTCTCTCCACTTAAAAGTGAAGCAATTTTCAGGACCTCTAGTCAAAGACTAAGTTCTACTCTTTCGGAAGGAAGTTCTGCTAAGAAATACTGTTTTAGTTGAAGCTATTTGAATGATTCATTTCATTATATTTCATCTTTGCAACTGAAAATCGAGCTGTTAATATTGGGTAGCTTAATTATGACTTGTTTCAGATTTACTGATTGACCTGTATTTCGCTAATCTCGATGCATTTGCGGCGTTAAGTTCCGCCACTTAACACGCAATGCCTCCGATTTCTGCTTATTCTGCCTACCCTGCTGTGTGCGGGATACAGCGTGAAGCTATATTCTATATTTTGTTCGTTGCATTTATAAAATGTATTTTGTTCTTAGTATTAATGAGATTATTTAGAATTAGGTAGGAAAAGATTTGACAAGAAAGGCAAGTCATAAACCATGCATCGAAGAGTGGAGCCCCTTTAAAATAAATGTAAGCTTATATGCGCTTGCGTCGCAAGTCTCAGGCACTGCTTGATCCTACTCGATAATTTCAGAAGTACAGTAGTACTTTCAGTAGTAGTAATTAGTAAATAGTAGACGTCCAAACTGATGTTATTGTTTTATTTCCACGTTTGACAAGTGTTGGGCAATTTATAAGATAAATTTGGAAACAGAACATCTAATGTTTTGAACAACAACAATCGAAGACTAGAGAAACTAGACCTACAATTCCTTTAAAAAGTATAAAAAAACTACTTTCTCAAAGCCTACACAACATACTCGTAGAACGGAATGAACAAACGCTAGTGACATAACCCAGAGTTCACTGAAGAAATCCAATACTTGATTAAATTATTGTCCCCGAGACATCCGCTGGTGGAATGAGAAATCATTTATCTAATTTATACTGAAAATGGTGGAAATAGAACATTCAGAAACGAATTTAAAGTTGGTAATATTAAATAATATTGATAACTCAATTGGCTGAAGGTTTTTGGCTGTACTCAAAAATAAATGAAAGACATATTTTTTTGTTTCACTCTGTATCCCGGGCACAGCAGGGTAGACAGAGGGTGTGTGATGTGTGTGAGGGTGGAACCTAGTGTTAAGACACTCCGTTCCCCACTATCCGCCGTATTCTTCATGCTTTTTCTCGCCAAGCAGGACAGGCACAGAGAATCTACTGTGAAAACACACCACTCCCTACTTACTCGAACCCGAGACTTGCCATATTGAGTAGCAAGACTCAACGTCACGTGTAACTTTATTTAGGATCCACAAGTGATAATTAAACTCTACAAAAGAGAACATAATACAAGTTAAATCCTAATACTAAGTGTATTATCTTTTAAGATTTATACAGTATGCACTAACATATGTATATACATTTAGTTATTTTTAATATTTAAATTGCATATTTCAATGACAATTGACAATTTATTAATTTGATTTATTCAAGAAAACAATTTCAAATAATAACATAAAAAATCATAAGCTATCTATATTACGATTTTTATATCTAGATTATCATTAGCTAACAAAAATATTGCTATCATAATATTATTACAATTATATGGCATTCAATTTTTTTTAAGTCATTACATTTCATATTCTCCCCGTGGGGGGACGGGTTAAGAATACAATTCCCCCCCCCACCGCTGGGTAGCGTCCCGTAAAAGGCGGGTAACCCAGTAGTTTGGTGGTAGGAGATTCATTCTCCGACTGGCTCGCGACCACTATCATGTCAAAAACGAACCACCAAATATTTTATGATGTGTTCCGGTTCGATGGCATGTAAGCCAGCTCTCCCTATTCCCACCATTCCCATCCTTCCTCCCTCCTTCTGTCCTACATTCCCAAGGCTGGCAACGCATCCATAACTTTAATGTTGTGGATGTCTATGGGCGAAGGTAACCACTTAACACCAGGTGGGCCTTCAGCTCGTTTGCCTCCTTTATTTCATAAAAAAAAAAAAATAATAATAATAATACAATTCAGATTTAATCTAACTAATTTTCAATGAATGATATAAAAAAATCTTCCTTCTGAAAACATGATCAAATCAAAACATACAACAAATCATCATAGCAACACACGAAACAGAAATAACGACGACAAATTAAGTAAAGTTTAGTTTGCTCCATACAAAGTGGCACTGTGTTGCGAGGAACAGCTATTACGAATTGTAACTTTCACGAAGCACCTGCTCGCTTACCCTCCCCGCCCTAAATACTTAGATTTGTAAGCAGTCACGTTGAATTAGAAATTTAATCTATTATTAGTATTATATTAGTGGCCAGTCGTGGCCCAGTGGCACGAGCGTGTGTCTGTAAACGACTGGTTGTGGGCTCGATTCCTACTCGACGAGTGGAAATATTTCCATTATCTTCGCTCTGGTGTCGAGGTAAAGCGCGGCGTTAAGTTCCACCACTTAACACGCAAGCCTCCGATTTCGGCGGAAAGTGGGGAACGGAGTGTCTTAACACTAGGTTCCCTCTGCCTACCCTGTTGTGTGCGGGATATAACGTGAAGCTATTATTATAAAAAAAAAAAATTGTTAGAATAGTATAACATTATCATCGGGTAAAATTTCATACAAAAAGATGTAGACCATCGTGGCGAAGTGGCACAGTATTTGGCTGTAAACGAGGATAGTGGATTCGATCCTCACTCTAATTTTTTTAATTATTTTTATTTCGTCGCTCTAGTACATAATAAAAAATGTGACGAGTTTCACCATTCGTTACGCAATCCCTCTATTGTGGAGGGAAAGTGAACTTCTCCCTGAGTGGGAATCAAACCCACAACCAGTCGTTTACAGTCACATATTCGTGCCACTACGCCACGACTGGCCCCTAAATAATGTTAAATACTAAATATTATAAAAATACATTATTTAAAGTAATCCAAAAAAAGTATATAGATAGACACATTACTTGAATAGAAGACGTCGATGAGAATAGCTTATTACTATAACAAGCACCAATACACTGCAAGGTGTAGCAATTATGATATGCAACTTTTCTCACACACCTGCACGCTTCCCTTATTAAATATTAACATCTGTATTAGATCACATAGAAATAGTAATTTCTAGTTAAATTAAACTCTATTGGCATTGTTAAAGTAACTTAAGTTATGACTTATTTATACACGCTATGTTTAGATTTTCATGTGTATTCTTAAACTATTGTTATTTATTTATATATCTAAAACTCTTTCGTATCAAAGTGTCTGGCATATTGTCACATAATTTGGGCATAAAGAGTGAGAATGGTATTTTAAAATATGTATTTTAGAAACCCGACGTATCGAAAATTTTACAATAGTCTGTAGGTAGACTGTGACCGATTAACCCAGTGACGATAGTTTAATTTGAAAATGTATAAAAATCGCGAAACCAAAAAATCATATTTCGTTATACAATATATATTTTTTTTTAGCTTCGCGCTTTCAGCTCGCAGCTTTAGTGTTCCGTATATAACAGGGTAGGCAGAAGGAACCTAGTATTAAGACACTCCGTTCCCCACTTTGCAACGAATTCGGAGGCATTGCGTGTTAAGTGGCGGAACGTTACGACGCGCTTTGCCTCGGCACCAGAGCGAAGAAAATGGGAAATATTATATATTTCCACCTCCCGAGTGAGAATCGCACCCACAGTCGCTTTACAGTCACACTTTGCGCCACGGCTCTCCCCAATATACTAGAAAAATATAATATGGTTATATTATATTTTACTAGCATATTAAAATAATATATGAAGAGACCACCTTACTAGTTTTAACCAGCCATAATAAAAACTTCATTTTATTAGTACTCAGTAAACATTTTTCACTGTTGCAGGTGAAATAAAAAGCTGTGCTCAAAGAGCTTTCAATAACCATAAATAAAGAAATGAATCGACCAATACGATCAAAATATATTTACAAATGAATGGGACGCCCAAACAAAACGTGTATGAAATTTAACAAAGTTACGATATGTAAACATGATGTATTGCGTTGAATTAAATAACACTGTGGCTCGGTGGAAATGTTTTTAAAAATATATAAATATTTGTAGATTAAAGGAATGAATGAAGAGAAACAGAGAGAGAGGGAGGGAGAGAGAGTTAAATAACACAGTATAATTTTAAAATTAAAAAAAATACATTTTACAACCAGAAATAGTCAATAAGCTATGTACATTACATTTAACCATTTCCGGTAAAAAGTCCTAAATCACTCTGTTATATATGTTAAGCTCATTTATAAAAACATGACGTGATATTTAAAGAACCTAAGAACTACGCTTGGTCTATTATACGTTTAGATACATCTATAATATGTGCACTGTGCATAAATATATACCTGCATGTATACTGATGACATATCGTCCTTTAATGAACAATACTGCTTATGACATTTTCGCAAACTATGAAAGAGACAAAAAAAAAAAAAATAAGCTTAATGGCTTCAAGTAATAACCTGTAAATCTGTTTATTTTTCACATAAGTAATTTATTTTTGTTTTATGTAGAGTTGGTAAAAATAGTATGATGAGCTAAGGGACAATATTATACTTAGTTTTAACATATTATACATTTAAGGGAAAAAGCAGAAAACCCTAGCCCTCTCTCCATCAACACTCAAAGCTTTGATGGTAAATCCACCAAACAAGGAACCATAATATAATACCACTCAAAAGAAAATAACAAAACAAACATTACAAATAATTATAAAACAATCGTAACAAAGGCAAAAAAATCCATACAGAAATGTCAAACAGAATAAAACGTGCATCAATCGCAAGTTAGCAGTAAGCTTTAACACAAGAGCGACGTATAAAAGGACCTTACGTCGCATTTATACACAATAAATGACATGGACTTATCCTTATCTTTGAAACACTGACTTCCGGTAAGTAAGTAAAACGTTTCATTCATTTGATATAAAATAGTGGATTTTGTTTCCTGGCTATGGTGTGGAAAAAAGGTAGCTGATTTATCTGCTAAAGGAAGCTTTTGATCTATAGTGTATGTATATAATAGAGGAATCAAAGTATTGTGTTAAAGAAATGACTGTCGCAGATGTAGTTGAAATTTGAAGTTCATATCCATACTTATATTATAAATGCGAAAGTCTGTGTGTTTGTCTGTCACGCTTTCACGGCTAATCTACCGGTTCGGTTTGGATGAAATTTAAAATGAAAGTAGTAAAATTGACTGGATCTAACATAGGCTACCTATTTTTTCAAAAATCAACCTCAAAAGGGTTGAAATAGCGGGCCGCTAGTAATTATATATATTAAATTAAAAACAATGGAATTAAAGGCGTTAAAGCGCGTTTTAACGGAGTGTCGTTGGAGGGCAAAACGATCGCCAATTCCAGGCAACGCCCAGAGGTACTATTTCTGCAACGCGCTGGTCATCCACATGGTGAATCTATGGAATGGCTAATAGATTGGTTCTCTTACAAAATTGCACAAAAAAGCTGGTTATTTTTACCCACATACCAGGAAAAACAGAACTTGGTGTCAGGTATGTTATGTACTTTACACCTGAAATTGAAACGTTGCGTGTTGAGTGGCGAAAGCTTGAGTTGAAATTAACTCCGTGATTTTTTTACGAGAGTAGTTGCAAGAAAACAGTTAACAAGCCAAAAATTCAAAATTTAAAAAAATTCTTGAATATAAATCTAATTTCCTTAATCTTACAATACAGATACTTCTTAAAAATGTTTAAGAAACAACTTTAAAAGGAATATTTATTTATTTAATAAAAAAACCATCCTTACATTGTTTTTAAATAACTGTTTCTGTACTGTGTGTGTAATTTGTCCATTTAAGAGCTACGATACCACATATAGACAGACATCATTATCAAACTTATAAATCTCCTATGGTTGCGTATTTCCCCCCATTTAATAAAAATGCCTCAGAGTCGAAATCGAACCTACAACCAGCTCCAATTCATTCACATTCCACACAAACTTCAACTGCAAACAATAATTTACACATAAACAAGTATGTAAATAGCGTTCAATGGACCCTGAATCTCAAAAGACAGTGCTGTCAGTATAATCCCCCATGATAAATACCACTGTTTCACTAACAGGCGTATGACGTCACGCCTGTGCGGGGAATATTCCTTTTTTCTCACTAATCTTAACAAATATTAAAGAATGAGTCAGTGTAATGTGGTGATATGTTTTGTTTATCTTCACGCTTTTGGACGATGTATGTGTGTGGATATATAAACACACTTTTAGCTTCATCTTTACCTATATACAATTGTGTCCAGTCATGGCGTAAAGCGACTGGTTGTTGGTTCGATTCCCACTCGAGGAGTAGAAATATTTAATATTTTAATTTTCTTCGCTCTGGTGTCGAGGTAACGCGCGGCGTTAAGTTCTGCCACTTAATACGCAATGCCTCCGAATTCAGGAAAGTAACACTAGGTTCCTTCTCCCTACCCTGCTGTGTACAGGATACAGTATGTACTTAAAAATATATATATCTATCAATGTAAGAACATTTTTGTGTCTTTTTATAACACAACTCTTTCAACTCAACTCTTTGTAACTCTTTTACAAAATGTAAATTTTTCATCCACTTCTTGTCTATTAATTTGAAAATTTTAGCATAACATGTATCTAATATCATTGCCAAGACCACATCAGATAATAATAAAAGTACTTGTCATTGCTTTGTTCCGTCAACTTCTCTATTAAAATAAACTGCTTTTCCCGCAAGACAGAGAGAAACTGAAGAATGAGCCATTTTAATGTTGTGATATGTTTCGTTTATCTTCACGCTTTTGGACGATATATGTATGAGGATATATAAGCTCTGAAGATGTGTTCCGGTTCGATGGCATGTAAGCCAGCTTTCCCTATCCCCAACATTCCCACCCTTCCTCTCTCCTTCTGTCCTACATCCCTAAGGCTGGCAACGCATCTACAACTCTAATGTTGTGGATGTCTATGGGCGAAGGTACGACTTAACACCAGGTGGGCCTTCTGCTCGTTTGCCTCCTTTATTCAATAAAAAATATATATATATATATATATATATAGATATATATATATATATATATATATAATATATATATATATATATATATATATATATATATATATATATATATATATATATATATATATATATATATATATATATATATATATATATATATAAACACACTTTTTGCTTTATCTATGCCTATATATCTATTTAACAGTATAGGCTAGGCATTATTCAGTTAACAATTAACAAAATGAATTATTAACAGTTAATTGTTAATTCAGTTATAATTGAACAATTAAAAGTTAACAATTCATTATTTGTTTGTAGGAAAATTACAAATAGCTCATAATTAATTAGTTCTTAAATTAATTAATTACAATTAACAATGAATTAATTATTCATTTTGATTTTCAAACAAACAAACGATCAATTGATCATATTTTCTTATGAGAGTTTATTTTATCTAAGCGGAGCAATAAAAATAATTTTAATATCACCGTTCCCCGAATAGAAATCGAACCCACAGCCAGTATACCTTATACAAAAATCTCCTACTTATATATCTATAAGCTCATAAATATCGTATACTAAAACATCACACGTTTAACCAACTCGAGTCTCGAACACTAAGTTATTATGAAAGCGATCACAACTTTCCCACAATAGCAATAGTGTTGTAACGCTATTACGTTTTCAATCTTGGACGTTAACGCTTTATCATAAGGTTTACTAGTTTTTTTTTTTTAGCTTCACGCTGTATCCCGCAGGATAGCCAGAGGGAACCTAGTGTTAAGACACTACGTTCCCCACGCACCGCCGATTTGCCGAGGCTTGCGTGTTAAGTGACGCAACTTAACGCCGTGCTTTACCTCGACACCAGAGCGAAGAAAATGGAAATATAATTTCCACTCCTCGAGTGGGAATCGAACCCACAACCAGTCGTTTACAGTCACACGCTTGTGCCACTGTCCCACGACTGGCCACTAGTTTCTTATAGGCAAATAATTTTGTAAGACTGTCGTGGAACAATGGGGTAGTGTATTGTTTGTATACGTGATGGTTCGGGGTTTGCTTCCCGTTTGGGCAATTTATTATATTTGAATTATAATGCTCTAGTAAGGCAAACAGCGCCGGTGAGTTCTGCGACCTAATCTGCTCAATGTCTCAATGTCAATTAGAGAGTAAAACCAATAACCTTTTAAGTAAATGGTTACAAAACGGAAAATATTAAATATGTTTTTTTTTGGAATTAGGGCTACCGTTGTAGTAGATATGAAATCTTCTTAATTAATATTAAATATAATTTATTTTTCAATAGATTACATATGGTTTTACAGCGCTTTTACATAAAAATCAACTAATATTGTATAAGAATGCGGATAGCATCAACATTCATATAATAGAAATTTAATATAATACAAATCCCATGGACGATGGACGATGGACCACCATCAACTATCTAAAATGGAGAAAAGAGAGTCTTAACACTACGAACTCTCTACCTACTTAGCTAAAAAGAAACGGGTCAATTTTACTACCATACATTTGTTTATAGTTCAATATAAATATAAATAAATAATTCTGCGCGTAATCAACAAAGGTAATATAACAACGCTATAAACCGAAATTGGCCACTTGTGTAATTTTACTAGTAATTAACGTCGGAAAGTAAAAAAAAATAAAAAATCTCATAAAAACTTTATTCGTGGCCATAAATTAAGGAAGCTTATTAAAGCTATAATATTTACGAAACACTTGAAATTACATCGTCGAAATTACAAATGTTAGATTAGATTTTTTATGTTCACACGTTGCTTTTAATTTTTGAGATGGGGATAGAGAGTTTAGTGATAAGTCACTACGTCCTACGTCATTGAAATTTACAGTTATTTTTTTATAGTAAGAGCAGGCAAACGGGCCGGCAGATCTCTTGATGAATCAATTAATCCATACTTATATTATAAATGCAGTCTTTTTGTCTGTCACGCTTTCACGATTTGTATAAAATTTAGAATGAAGGTAGTAAAAAACTCAGGGTCAAACATACTTATATTTTCAAAAATCACCCTTTTAAGGGGTTGAAATAGGGGATGAAAGTTAGTATAAAATCAAAACGACTTGACCGATTGTAATAAATTGTAATAAATTCATAGTTCATAATCAAAGGTAATTAATAGGTCATAGGCTATTTTATTTTTAAAAAATAACCCCCGAGGGTTGCAATATAGCGAAACAGTCATGTAGTTCACGCGGCAAAGCCGCGAGCGGGCGGCTAGTTAATAAATAATTATGCCAATTAACTTAAAAAAATCACGAGAAGTTTCTTGCGCCGGTTCTTCTCAAGTCTGAGGCATTAACTTTAGTGTACCTGTGTCTGGTGGTAAATTATGTGACGTTCAAAAATGAAGCATATACATTATTTTGAATAAACTTATTTTGATTAAAATTATTTGACTTTGACTTTGACTTTCAGGTGAACAATCCCGCCCACGCCCACAGCCTTGTAACACTATAGAAGCTGGGGAATATAAAGCACCTAACTTCTCTTATTCATTATTCTAATCATTTATCTGTTTATTCATTAATATACTCTTATTTACATTTCTGAGGCTGTCGGAACGCAGTGGGATAGTGTCTGACTGTAAAAACAATGGTTTTGGGTTCCATTCGCAATAGGGGGAATATTTAAATTTTTATCATCATTCATTCATATTTTTTTCTTTGGTACTTAAGACAAGGTGCGCCGTTGAGTTTACCCACTCAACGTAATAAATGTCTCAATTTCAGGCGGAAAGTGGAGGGCGGAGTGTCTTACATTATATCATAACTTGCATTTGATTTTTATATACATATCTCCGCGAAGACAAGATAAAGCGAGGCATTCAGTTCCTCCACTTAACACGCAGTGTCTTAATTTGAGATAAAAAGTAGAAAAAAGGAGAAATGGAATCTTAACACTAGGTTCTCTCTAACTACCCTACTATACGGAAAAAGCGTGAAACTACTTTTTCATAATAGTTCCTCCATTAGGAATCGAACCCACAATCAATCACATTTACAATCAAACGACTTCCCTATACATCAAAACTGCCTCATTATATTAGATACTAAGTCATTATACTTTAGAACAACGGATATTGCGAATAAATCCTTAGATCCGACGCCGACTTAAATATAGTATAGATATTTATCTTAATTGAAAAGCTGCTTTAGTATGTAAATTGTGTATTTGACAAGTTAGCGTTAGCTATTGCTCCGACCAAGTTTACTTAAAGGGAACAGTCTCGGAGCTTTCTCTTTTAAAATTTTAGAATAATATATGTATATTGAGCTTTTGTTAAGCATTCTCTCTTGGTAAGATTTGATTGATTCGAATTATGTATGAGGATTTGAAATTATGTATGAGGATGCTGCTTGAATGTAAGTTTATATTTTTCAAGATTTTTGCTAAGCTTTTTAAAGTTTAGTTAAATATAAAAAAGAACTTTTAAACATATTTAAAGTGTTATTCCACACTTAGGAAAATTTTAAAAGGCATTAAGAAAACGTATAAAAATTTGAACGGAGCAGGATTCGAACCCGCGTCTCCTGAATACCGTCCAGGCGCTTTCAACACTGAGCCATGCGTTCAATAAAAAAGTTTCGGTTTTTCCAAGACACTCCGGTCAAGACACTTCGTTCTCCATTTTCCACCCAAAATTAATAAAACAATAATAGTATTATTATTGTAGACAATATAGTGATACATAATAAAATATTATAAGTATATGCTAGTTACACATAAAACGCTTATACATTAAACACTTTGATCTTGAACATGTGCCTCTTGGAAGCCGTCCAACTTATCATTTAAAAAAAATAGACGAAAGTATGATAAGAAAGAAATATGAAGCAAAAGTGAGTGGTAAGAGAGGCAGAGGGAGACCTCGGTTGACCTTCAAAAACACAGTATCGACAATACTGAAGGAAGCTCACGTATGAGGACCACCAGAGTGAGGAGGATGTGTATGAAGAGATTGAGGACAGTGGCGAGGCGAAAGATACAGGGACCGTAGCGTTTCACGTTCTGTTCTCTCTGACTATTTCACTGTGCTAAACCAAGCTAAGCCGGGAAACCGGACTTTTAAGCATATCCTGTCATATGACATAACAAACTCATTTAGAAATAAATCAAATATGTCAATTAAACACTGCATAAACATTTTCTCTTTCAATTATACAAAATCTGTAACGAAAGGTCCGTCCAAATTCATCAAATCAGATAAATAAATTGACGTAACGGCTAAAGCGTCTACTGATGGGAGCTTCACAAAATGATATAATTCAATATCCATTTCATTTATCTGTTATACGAGTATTGATACAGAAAGCTTCGTTAAGCAGAATCAAAAATCACTTTGCGTTTCCGCCGTCCGAATGGCGTAGGTGACAAAAACAATAGAGTACTTTAATTTCCTGGACGGCTTTTGTAAAATATTATGTTCACCTGCAGAATATTTAAATGGAATCGCCATATTTTATTTCGAATATGTATTTATATTTTTGATTTATTGTATTGGATTGATTGAATTTTTGTAATTAGTAGTTCTTTATTAATTGTTTTAAGTACTCGTAAGTAGTCAAGGTAACCTGTAATTTTAAGAACATTAAAATATGTTGTTAGAAGTCGACGCTGCACTTCGTTGTGATTCAATAAACACAGCGGCTTTGATTTCAAATTTAATTTTAAAAGTCCCTGTATGTAATCAGTTGTTTTTCCAGAATTACGTTTTTCTCTTATAGCACTGTAGAAAGGGAGAACATAGTAACAAAACACTCTATTTTCCACTTCCCACTGCCAATTTCGTTAAGATTCCGTATTAGGTGGCAAGGACTCAACGCCGCACTATGTCTTACCAAATATTTATATATTATCATAGTTTCTAGTGGAAATCGAACCCACAATGCCACGTTTACAATCACATGTTGTCCCACTAAACCAGGATGGCTTCAAAAAGCGTGAAGTCGAAAAAATATATATTTTCATATAATTCATATAATAATGTTTATATTAAAACGTGCTCATTTTTATCTTTTAATTTCGCTTAATTTTTGAGGATCATAGAAAGCTTATTAAGAATTAAGAGGTGACCTAATTGGTCAATTAACTCCACTTCATTTTCACTCACGTACGTACGTTTTTTGACAAAATATGAAATTAAAAATTTCATAAATATTTAAAAAAACATGTAAATTATTTAATTTTATTTATTTTGGGGAGTAGAGAAAATCTTATGTTGGATCTCTCCGTTCTCTAAGTTTTGCTCATTGGAAACATTGTATTCTGAGTGTTACAAATTAAAGCCGTTATTCAGAGTCTAATAAATACTATTAATACTATTTCTTCAGACCCTTATTTTACTTGAGATGTGGAAGACGAAAGAAACAACTCTAATGTTATTAAAATATTTAATACTTCTCATCTAAATATTTGCATTAAATATTATGAAAAAGTACACAATGAGCAATACTTTGGTGAAGCGCTTAAAAAGAAGACTTAAAAAGTACTTTCTTTAGTCTTACGACATTCCCTTAAGAGTTATTCCGTGATTTGCCCATATTGCATATTGTGTGATGACAGGACTATAAAATAGCAGGCCAAACTGAAATCATGTCTGAGAAAAATCTCTCTCTTCCTGTCTACCTCTCTCTCTATCTCTGTAGGTCTATATTGGACAAGGCTTTTGTCTGAAGAGGGAATGTTGTGAATTGGTAAAATACTTTTATATTTTAAAAGAAATGTAATTTTAACACTAGCTAGATATTTAAGCGATATACCCAATATTACAAATAAATTCAAAATATTAGAATAGTATAAATATGGAATTTATATATTATTTATTTTTGTGTATTATGTGAAAACGCGCGAAATTAGGCTTGTCTTATCAATTAGGCTTGTCTTATCATTATTTAATGATTTTATTGAAATTAAATCGAACCCAGAACCATGGCAATAAGAATTAGAGACAGCCCAATAAAATCACAACGGCGTCTTCCTTTTCCGTAGCTTTTTAGCTTAAATCAAAAAACGTGACATTCGAAAAGTATTAGAATAGCAGAAGACTAGAATTTATGGCTGGCACAAGTCAGAGCGTGCCAAAAACAAGAGGTCACAAGACTACTTTACATATCCTCTGCTCTACTCTAATACAATTACAAAAGTTTTTTTTTTTGGAACTTGCAAGTAATTTATTAAATGGAATGCTAATATTGTATAGCAGTGTAATCTATTTTGTTTTTGTCTCGATGTGGTACAGTGGTTAAGTTGTTGTTGGGTTACTATTTCGAATTCTGAGTGAGGTCAAAAAGTATTAGAATTTAATATATTAAGGTTTTCTTATTATGTTAGTTGTTTTAGAAATGATGGGCGGGTCAACTTTAAAATTACAGCTAAATGTTTTTACACGTACTACAGGGTAGTCTAAGAAAACTCAGTAACACTCCGTTCTATAATTTCTGACCAAAATCGAGGCATTTCTTGTAACGTAGCGGATTTCAAAACTGCTTTGTCTCAGCTATCAAAACGAGAAAATTAAACTATTTTAAATATTTCCCCTCGAGTGGTAATCGAACCCATAACCAACCGCGAATACAGTCAAACGCTGTCACACTGGGCCACATTAGCCTATTCTTTGTTAATTTTTATATTTCTCTCATTTTATAAGAAAAAATTGACCTAACTTAGCGCAAAAAAACATGAATTAAATGTCACTTAAAATTTATATATATAGCCTACACTGGGAGGTAAAAACTTACATAAATTTATTGATACGGCTATAGTTTTTACTCGAGCTCTACTTACTAAGTGTCTGAATTGGCCATAAACATTTTATATGGCATAAGCTGTTCAAATTTTATCACACGTTTTAACATCTCTACTTCTTAAACGATAGAGTTGAGGATCATAAATTAATGGTTACAGAATGAATATTTTCGTTAAGTACATCTTATTTTTTTACTTTCTCTGCAAATATGGTATATACATTTTTTGGTTTGTACATTATCCTACATTATCCTACGGGAGAGAGAACTGAGAATTAAGACACTCCTTTTTCCATGTCTATTTTTTCGCCGTATTTAATAATTTGATCCAAAAGAAGAATAACCCACGAAAACAATTTCATCGCGTGTACCTAATTTCCTATTATTATGTCATAAATAATACTAAGGTATATATAATATTAGGGTAATTAGAAAAACAACTTTAAATATTGAAAAATCGTTTAAAAATTTGAAAGTAGCTGAATTCGAACCCGTACCGCTTGGAAACGTTTCTAAATGTATTTTTCAATTTCCTAAGTGTGTGAATAAATAACAATTTAAAAATGTTTAAAGTGTCTAATAAATAGCATTCTTTCTTGCTAAACAATTGTTCGTAGAATAATCTTTGGGTAGCAGAAACTTCTGAAAATGCCTGTACAGATATGCTAACAACATAAACAAGTTGTAATAAGCGTATAAGAATTTCGACGCAGCTGGTAGTAGAATGCATGGCTTAGCAATCAGAGCGCTTGGACGGATTCCAAGAGGTGTGGGTTCGAATCTCGCTGCGTTCATGTTTTTAAACGTCCTCTAAAAATTTAAAACTCCTCACTGAGTGAATGACACTTTAAAATTTTAAAAGAACTTTACTAACATATATCAAACAGTAATTAAGTAAGGGTGATGTTAAAACATAAAAAAATACATACTAACGAGTATCAATGAAAAGGATCCTGATAACACGATTCTTCCCGGCTTACTTTTTGCAAATTATTCGTTCGGAAATCCTAGATTTTTAATATGGTTTTTTTTATCTTCGGCTTACCTCTACAAAAATTTCACAGGTCGCCACTGATAAGCATCAATTACAGCGTATTATTTTCTAAGTAAATTCAAATTCAAGATATCCTTTATTCAAATCGACATTTGCGAGCAGTTTTGAATCATCAGATACCAATCTCTAAGGCCTTATTAACTTCACGCTGTATCCCGCACACAGCAGGGTAGGCAGAGGGAGCCTAGTGTTGAGACACTCCGTCCTCCAAATTTGTGGAGACATGGCTTGTTCAGTAGCGGAACTTAACGCCGCACTTTGCCTCAACGCCAGAGCGAAACCAACATATGAAATATTTTCATTCCTCCAGTGGGAATCGAACATACAACCAGTCGAGTTTACAGTCACACTTTGTGCCCATAAGCCACGACTGCCTCTTGTGAGCTATAATAGAAGGATAAATATAATTCAATCTATATTTTCAGAGCACATATTAGTTATAAACACGTACATTTCATAGCCTATGAAACACGTAAAAAATAAAGAGAATATTTTATTGTACACCAATATAATGAAAATAAGTTTTTTGCCAAAACTGTTGAAAATGTTATGCTTATAATGGGGACGTATAAAAATATGTATTTTATTTTTATATAGCGTAACGCACGAGGAGTAGGGAGCAAAATTATTAAATGAATTTATAAAATTAAATTTATTTAATTTTATAATTAATTTATTAAAAAAATACCTGTTCTTACAATTGTCATTGAATACAAATTTTCTAATAAAATTTATTATAAGATAAGAAGTAAATCATAACAGCGTTGTAATATATTTTTAAATTAAAAAAAAATAGCTTCATATCCCGCACACAGCAGGGTAGGCAGAGGGAACCTAGTGTTAAGACACTCCGTTCCCCACTTTCCGCCGAATTCGGAGGCATTGCGCGTTAAGTGGCGGAACTTAACACCGCGCTTTACCTCGACACCAGAGCGAAGAAAATGGAAATATTAAATATTTCCACTCCTCGAGTGGGAATCGAACCCACAACCAGTCGTTTACAGTCACACGCTTGTGCCACTGGGCCACGACTGGTCACACATTTTTAAATTAATTAATAGATAAATAAATGAGGAACATACATACATGTAAAAATGTCGAATTCCTCAATGGAAAACGACGTAAATAATCCATATAAAAGCTCTTAATAAAAAGATTGATAAAAACAATTATTTTAATATTTTCAAAGTATTATTCACACAGTCATATGAACAGTACTATTAGAAAATATATAAAAAAAATTGAACGCAGCAGGATTCAAACCTGCGCCTCTACGAAACCGTCTAAGCTCTATGACAGCTAAGACGACGATTAAAATAGACCACATAGCTTATTAATCAAAACGCTCGAACAATCCAAAACTAACAGGTTCAAATCCCATTTAATCCAAATTTTCATACATTTTCTAAAAATATATACCCAAAAATGACTTCAACAAACGTCTTTTGCTACAAAAAGCCATTCCAGTCGTACTATTCAACTTATTAACAAAGTAAACACGGCAAGACAAAAGCCTTGCCTTTAATTTATGCGGTGAGCTCTCTCAGGATATATTTATCAGACTTAGTGTAGGATAATGAAGATACTTTATCTATTTAATCTGTATATCATTAACTTTAGTAATTGAACGCTACGTAGTAGGTAGGTAGGCAGGCAGCGACAAAAGAGACTTGAAGTTTATTATTAGGTAAGATGTTGGTATTTTTGGATGTTTCTTAAAGAAAAATTCTATGTGATTGTAATAATGTAAATGTTTTTGGGTTATGGGTGGGTTGTTGTCGGTTCGATTCTCGTTTCGGGGAAATATCATGTTAAAATTGTTTTAAATTTTCCATACTGATAAGACAGAGGATGGTGTTGAGTTATGCCCCTCAACATGTAGTTTTTAGCATCAGTAAGAAAGGTAAAAAGTAAGAATATAAGTATATTGATTGAAGTGGTTATCTTAAAAAGCCGGAAAAGCTGCCTGTTTTGGTTTTTTTCACTATAAAGAAGCTTCACATTTTTCCCCCGCATAGCAGGATTCAGAGTTATCTTAGTGTCTACATTCTCTACTTTCCGCCCAAAATCTAAGCATTTTGAGTGTTGAGTTTCTACTCAACACTCAATGTTTAGATTTTGCGGCAGTTCTTCTGAACTTAATGTCTTATTTTGTCTTATATATCAAGACAATAAAAATAAACAAATGTCTATAATATAAAAATGTAGTATATAATTATTCTCCCGGGAATCGAACCCATAACCAAAGGCGTTTACAGTCAGACGTTGTTCCACTGCTATACGATGAATAATTTGTTATTTATTGGAGATTTTAATAATGTTTGGTTAATATAATGTGCAACATTAATCTTTTGTCAAATTGGATATCATGATTTTTAATGTGAAGCTTAATTCTATGTCAATTGATGATTCCATTAAAATTTCATAATAAGCTGATCCCATGATTGATACTGCATATATAAATGAATAAATATGGTAGGAATAATGCCATTGCCGTGGAATTAAATGTCTTTGATGGTTACAGGTTCAATTCCTTATGGTCATCATTGAATTCTCTAATTTAACATAACTATGAAAAGAAAAAAATATGTGTTATATATACAGAATATTTATTATAGAAAATGTTTAGCATTACTACCTAGAATATATTAAGATAATAGGATACTTGACTTTTTAGTTTTTTAAAGTTAAAAGTACTTTGGAATTTTTTAATTATAATTAGTAAAACATACTTTAAATAACCCTTTATTACAAACAGTTTACTTAATAATCCGTTTTTACATATGAGCGCGGACTAACGCTTTGGTTTCCTTTCAGTAGAATGGAAAATAATTTAGATTTAATCATTCCCCCGAGTGAGAATCGAACCTATAACCTACCTCATTTTCAGTCAAACACTACCTCAACTACGCTTCGACGGCGTATTATAGATATTTCAATTATTGATTCCTGAAAAAATGTTTTACGCTTCGAGTATGTCGTCTTTAATATGCTTAGTATTGACTTTCCTTATTAAATTTTTACCTTACAATGGTGTTATATTACTTCCTCAAACGAGGCTGGTATTTTTTTGCTTCAGCTTAACGCTATCATCCGCAAAACAGCAACGATAGAGAAAGCTAGGTGTCAAGACACCCTGTTCTCCTTTTTCTTGGTGTAAGGAGTGACAAACTTTAAACTATATCTTATCTTACTAAAGCGAAGAAATTAAAATAATTTAAACATAATTATTCCCCGAGTCAGGATCGAACCCACAACCGTTTATGTCAGGGGTGAGCAACCTTTTCAAGCGGCGGGCCACTTTTTTTTTGTTGCTGGGAAATGCGTTACCCACTAAAACCCAGCTGAAACCCTCTCCACCGTCTTGAGACGTCGCAGGTTCGCTCACCTTCGCTCGCCCACCTTCTGTGGGCCACCGTCACCTTCAGGGTGCTCTGGGGTTTACCTTTTCAAGCGGCGAGCCACTTTTAACTACAAAACTTGTCTGACGGGTCACATTTAAACTTTAATAATGGCTGGAGGGCCACACAAATTAATAAATAAAAAAAAATAGTTTATATCAGTACAATTATACGTATATTTTAAAAATTTTAAATGCTTGGCGGGCCACTTGTGGCCCGAGGTGTTGCTCACCCCTGGTTTATGTCAAATGTTCTATTGCGTCACGATTGCCTTTATAATACTTATATTTAAAATTATATAGAGTTGAAGAAAAAATAAAGTTAACTATATCTTTCTTCACAAAAGGAATGGAAAAACTATATTGCTTTAACATCTATGCCGTGTTACTACTCGAAATAAAAACTAACTGCGACCTAAATTTTACCCATAATACCGATTTTGATGTAATTCCTAAAAAATCTTAGTTTGAATCAGAGTGATCTATCACTAAGTTGTTCTTTTTATTTATTTATTTATTAAGTCAACCAGCTAAAATCCGTTCTAAACACAATTATAAAAATACATACATACAAATAAAATTATAAAGGTTGTATATAAATATAAATGAAAGTACAGGGTGAGTCATATTGAACTTTCCGGTTTTGGAAGGACGTTGCACGAAGAAGGGAAGGAGTAGAAGGGTGGGGATGGTGTCATTAGACGCGCCATGACATGCAGTTTTAGTGTGAGCAATGGCTTGGTCGGGACAACATCGTGCGTTCGTAGTTGAAGAGTTTATTAAAAATGGCGGCTCCGTGATCACAACACAGCGTGCGTTCCGTTTACATTTTGCTATTGGTCGACGTGATCCCATTCCCACTGGACCAACAATCAGAAATTGGGTATCAAATTTTAGAGCAACATCATCAGCATTAAAAACAAGACCACAAGGCCGAATTAGGACGTCAACGTCAGCGGAAAACGTGGATAGAGTGCGGGCTTCAATTCAACAATCCCCTCGGCGTTCTGTTCGGAAACATGCCGCTTCACTAGGATTATCTTTCAGTAGTGTCCGCAGAATACTGCATAGAGACCTTAAATTTCACCCATACAAGATTCAGGTAGTGCAAGAATTAACAGTTAGAGACTTAGACACACGAACAAATTTATGCCGCGACATTCAGCAGATCCCCCGCACTGCTGTTTTGATCTTCAGTGATGAGGCACATTTTCACCTCGCCGGAACTGTCAACAAACAGAATTTTCGATACTGGGCTGAGAATAACCCACGAAACCTACACGAACGACCACTTCACAGCCCTCGAGTGACAGTGTGGTGCGCTATTGCAGAGTTTGGTGTGTGGGGTCCCTATTTTTTTGAAGAAGATGGTCAAGTCGTCACAGTTACCTCTGCTCGGTATTGCGACATGCTTGAAACTTTTCTGAAACCGAAATTGGAGGAATTAACGCAGAATCATGACAACGATAACATCTGGTTCCAACAAGATGGTGCTACAGCCCATACATCCAGGCGTTCAATGGAAATCCTGCGACAAATGTTTCCCGGTCATCTCATTTCTTTGCGAGGTGACGTTGGGTGGCCGCCGAGATCACCTGATTTAACCCCCTGCGATTTCTTTCTCTGGGGTTACCTGAAAGGTGTACACGCATCGTCCCCGAACCATCGATGAACTGAAGGCTGCAATCACGGAAGAAATCAATGCTATTCCGCTGAATATGACTCGACGAGTAATGGACAACTTCCGGGAAAGGCTTCAGCAGTGTGTGGTCAATGGAGGTAGACATTTACAGGATATCATTTTTAAAACCAACTAAATTAAAACTGCATGTTATGTGCTTTCAAACAATAAAATAATTTTTACTGCATGTCGCTTTGTTTTTAATACACACCTTATTGAAATCGGAAAGTTCAATATGACTCAACCTGTATAAACCTGTTACCCCTAAGACGTACCATTTTTTGTACACTGATTTCCTTAATATATTCTATTAGCCTATAAATCTAAATGCTTAATATTAAATTACCTTTGCGTTGGCTTTTGTTATGTCGCTTCACACTCAACAAATAAAATATGATATTGTCAGTAACGTAATATTGTACTATAATTTTATTTCCCATATTTAACCAGTCGTGGCGTAGAAGCACATAGTGCGACTGTAAAGCGACTGGTTGCGGGTTCGATTTCCTTTCAAAGAGTGGAAATATTTAATATTTCAACTTTCTTCGCTCTGGTGTTCAGGCAAAGATGGACGTTAAGTTACGCCACATAACAAGCAAAGCCTTCAGAACTCGGCGGAAAGCGGGTATTGGAGTATCTTAACACTACGTTCCCTCTGTCTACCCTGCTGTGTGCGGGATACAGCGTGAAGCTAATAAAAAAAAATATTTATTACTATGGTGGCGTATTTCATTATTCATTATTAATTATCAGTAAAAGTTATCATACTTCTAGCTTTAGGCATATTAAAGGCAGCTTTACGCTTTTATCCGTATATCGGAGAAGTCAGAGAGCACCTAGTATCAAGACACTCCGCCCTCCACTTTCCGCCTAAATCCAAGATTTTGAATTGAGCGCAACTTAGTGATTTGATATATAGAAAAAATCAACTATGTTAAAAAACTAAGTTTCTTTTACAAGAAAATAACATTACAAAGAAGTAAGTCTTTTGTTGTCGCGTTCAACGTTTTCATTAGATTAATTAAATCATCTCTTCCATACAAACTTACGAGTACACCTATGAACTTATGAACTTTACTTTTCTAATGCTTAATTGATTAAGTTTATATATAAATTAGTAAGTTTTTTAAATGACAAGAATATTATTGCACGTTCAGAATTATTTTTTGCCGAATTCGGCGGAAAGTGGGAAACGCAGCGTCTTAACACTGGGTTCCCTCTGCCTACTCAGCTGTGAACGGAATACAGCGTGAAGCTAAAGAAAATATATATTTTTGAGACATTGATTCGCTTAACAATGAATTCACGCTTTTTCCCACAATAGGATAGGCATATAGAAGCTTATTTCAAGTCACTCTGTCCTCCACTCTCTGCTTTAATCCAAGATATTCCGTTTATCCTCCAGAGCAAAATGAAAAAAAATAAAATATAATCACTTCTTCAAGTGGGAATCGAACTTAAAACCATCGAATATCCAATAACCCAGTAATTTTTTATACAATTATAATATCAACCCCAGGTAAAGCCAGAGCAGATCTCTAGTTCATTAGACTACCGTACCACGCCACGTTCCATCTATCCATTCCACGGTATCTACATACTGCTCTTGAATCATAGCAAGGTACTCGGAGAGAAGGTAGATTTAATATACTTCGTTCTTTACTTTTAATATCTAATACGTTATATGTTGAATGACGAAATTCAACACCACGCTTTGTCTTATCACCAAAACGGCTAAATGAAAATTATATAATACAATGTACACTTCTCGAATTGGGAATCGAAGTTGCAACCATCGCGTACATGGTAAAAACTAGAAAAACTTGAAATAAACTAGAAAACCGGTAAATTATCACAATTTTTTTTTAGCTTCACGCTGTATCCCGCACACAGCAGGGTAGGCAGAGGGAACCTAGTATTAATACACTTTGTTCCCCACTTTCCGCCGAATTCGGAGGCATTGCGTGTTAAGTGGCGAAACTTAACGCCGCGCTTTGCCTCTGATAGAAGCCAGCCAGAGCGAAGGAAATGGAAATATTAAATATTTCTACTCCTCGAGTGGGAATCGAACCTACAACCAGTCGTTTACAGTCACACTTCGTGCCGCTGGGCCACGACTGGCCCCTGGAAAAAATATTTCTAATCCAGGTAAGGCCAAGAAATATCTCTAGTTCATTAGACTACCACACACCGCGTTCGATCTGAAGCGACAGTATCTCACGTATCTTATTACGAGGCGGGGAACAAATTTGGCAGAATAGTAGAAATTCCTCTTTCTATTGTTTATTTTTGCATATCAATTTTATCCATATCTATTTCCCATGGCTTTTAACGTATGAATAATAATAAATAAACAATTCTATTCACAGTTTTAAATAAATAATACATATATGAGCATAACCTACTTTTTATAGCTTCATAATTTTTGATCAATATCAGGGTAGATGTAACTTTATATTCTTTGCATTGCTCCGCTCTGATACGTAAGTTTAAGCGTTTAGTTCCGCCACTTAATACATAATGTTCTCTCTGGCTACCCTGCTATGTGAGAAAAAGCGTAAAAAATATCAAGTTTAGTAGAGGGAAGGTAACAAGGACAGTTTCGTACTATCCATCGTATTTTTAAGATACAGCGTGCTTGATGGCGGAGCACCATGCCATACGCAGAAAAACGCAGGAAAATAAAAATAGTGGAAATATTATTTCTTAAGTGTGGGCATTGAACCCATAACCATCGTGTACACTCAGACCCCGATCCACTACACAACGATAGAATAAGTTTATTTATAACTAGTAAATACTCGCAACTTTGTTTATGTAGACTTAACGACTTCTCATTGGCCATTTTCATCGAAAAATCGTTTATTTTAACATATCAACGGAAAGTGCTCATCACGCTGCATGACTTCTGATAAGACGCCTTTTCATTATTCCTTTTCTACTACGGTCATTATATACTCCAGTCTACAAATTCAATTATATCCTAGTAGGACTTAAGGCTTTAAGCTTAAAACTATATAAGTGAAAAAAAGACTTCCTTTAAGTTCCTGTACTTTAACACTAGGTTATTTCTGGTCTACCTTGCCATATATAAAAGCATGAAGCTTCAGTATTTCTAAAGATATATACATACGAGTACAAACACTGTTTTTTACTGATATATTATAATACTAGCTGGCCGCTCGCGGCTTGACCGCGTGATCTACGTGGCTGTTTCGGTATATTGCAACCCTCGGGGGTGAATATTTGAAAAATAAAGTAGCCTATGTTAGACCTTGGATTATTAACTATATACATGCCAAAATTCGTTACAATCGGTCAAGCGTTGTAGATTTTCATATAAACTTTAATTCCTTATTTCAACCCTTTAGAGGTTGATTTTTGAAGAATTAAGTAGCCTATGTTAGACCGAGACATTTTTGCTACTTTCATTCTAAATTTCGTCCAAATCGGACCGGTAGATAAGCCGTGAGAGCGCCGAGAGCCGAGCGTGACAGACAAACACACAGACATTCGCATTTATAATATAAGTATGGATATAAAGTAGATAGATAGTTTTTCACGACCTTGCCCTTCAGACATCTGCTACATACTACCAAGCTTTTTTGCCTTAACACATAGAATAGTGTGAGAGAGCCTTAAGATCACGTATTCTGTTACAGGATATATTATAGGAGCTAGGCATATACGATGTTTGTGAGCTTTCACGTTTATTGATTACTTAAGTACGTACTTTGTATGGAAATAACAAGGAAATTTGGGGAACTATTGTTATTTTAACGTTTAGAACGAAAGCTCAGTAATATCTGCTAAGCAATAAATTTGATAATTTGTCCATATATTGTGTTGTTTACAGCTAAATGTGACAAGATGTATTATTTTAGTAAGAGAAAGTAAGTTGAGACAAAGCGACTCAACCTGAAATGTCTCAATTTTGAACAAAAAGTTGAAACGGAGTGTTTCAACATAAGGTTATACAGAAATTCGTTATTAAATTTCGATGCAAGTTATTTCTTTTTGGATAAGTTGAAATTGTTATACAATTAATAATAATTTATCAAATAATTTAAATATTAAATAATATTAAACTGAGTACGTAAATAACATTTTCAAAGATTTTATATATATTGAGATAATTGTGGCACAGTGGGACAGGCACGGTTAGTCGTTGGTTCGATCTCTACTAGGAGGAATGTTCGGAAAAATAATATATATTTATTATAATATAGTATATTTAAAATATTACCATTCCTTCACTCTATTATAACTATTTAATTTCACCACTCAACACGCAATATCTCGAATTGATACGAAAAGTGAATCACTAGCTTCTATGACTAAACAGCTATACGGAGAAAAGCATAAAGCTTAAAAAACCACAGTTATAAATAATCCCCCCAAATCCAATTCAAACCCACTACCCACCATCCAAACCAACCATCCATTAACATCAAAACAAAACAAACAATATATATTTGATTACTAAAATACGTCACTGTCAGGCCAAAACTGAGATCACGTTGAATTCACTCCGAGCGGAAATTGTATAGAAGCGACTATTACAATCACGGGCATTGTACTGAAAAATATTCCTATTTACGATATATACTAGCGAGACGATACTATTCAAGTCGCGTTTTGTGAATTGCTGATTAGATTTTTAACCCCCGGGATGGGAGTTTGGCGTTAGGTTATTTATTTTGTTCCTATAGCTTAGATGATAGTGTTTCTTTTCTTATGTTATTTTCGTGGATTGAAATCTGTATGTAGCCTTTTTCGTATAACAGGGTAGGTAGAGAGAAATTTGTGGCATGACACTCTTTTTCCACTTTTCGATTAAAAATCGAAACATGTTCTGGTAAGACAAAAATTAGCATTGAGTTCCGCCAGCCAACACGTAATATCATGAATTTAGGTGGAAGGCGAAGCAAGGAATATTTTAACACTAACTTCTCTTTGTATTCTCTGCTAAGAGGAAAATAAAATTATGGCTTATTACTAATCATCAAACATTTCTTCCACTTAGAAGTTACGGCATTGATATTCGCCATTCAAGTCTTCTTCTCTTCTTACCTATAAATTTAATAGGTACCAGAGAGCTCCGTCACTTGGTTTTCTGTGTTTCACAACAAAGCCGCTTCACTCTTTTTCCCGTAAAGCGGGGTAATCAGAGAGAGGGGTAGTCGACCTAGTATCAAGACACTCCGCCTTCCAAATTCCGTTCGAAATTAAGACATTGAGTGTTTGTTCGCGGAACACAACGCGGCACATTGTCTTAGGTTCCAGAGACAAGAAATGAAAATTTAAATCATTCACTGTGTTGCAATCGAACCCACAACCATTGTTTCACAGTCAGACACTGTCCCACTGCACTACGACGGCGTTAAATTAATAAAAAACATCAAAAATATACATGAAAAGAAATCTCTAACAAACGATTACGTAGAACAGTAAAAATATCACGGTTTCAATATTCGCTAGCGATTAAAGACTTACAACGTAGTAGGACTTTGTGTCAAACACATTGACTTCTAACTGCCCGATTAGCTTCTGTCGATCGTGTCTCGCATATTGAGAGCTGCATTAAAAGAAAAATTACACATGTTGAAAACTATGTATAACATCGAGTAGAATCTCATCTATGTGCATTTGATTTTCAACTTTTTTCTTATTTTAGTAATAAGAGTGAATGTTTTATAGCCTCTGATGCAGTAATTGTGGTGTTATGTGTCTGTCTGTTTGGGGCATTGTAGCTCTTAAACGGATGGATTGATTTTGATGCAGTTTTTTCATTTCAAAGTTAATTTCTCAATGCTAACATAGCCTAAAATGTGTATAGTAATTCTGAACTGCTGGACTGTTTTTACATGATTTAATTTATACCGACATAAGGTCTGTAACTTTTTTTTAAAATAATCTTTTTTGTATAATTTTTTTCTTTCTTTCACAATATCAGTGCTTAAAACTAAGGAATCTTTAACTAACTAAGTTTATAAAATATACCTTAAGAGAGTACAGTTTCTAAAACTGTAGACTGAGTTTTAACAACCATAGCTATTCTTTAATATATCATTGCTGTTTTTAAATGCCGTAAAGCATTTTTGACAAATTAAATAAATTTTAAGGGTCGTTTCTTAGACTGCTTATAGTATACACCCAAATATATTTTGCATAAGGGGTTTCTTGTAGTCCATATCACACAGAATATAACAAGACTAAAATATTCTAGTGACATACCACTCTATCCTCTACTTTCTGTCCAGGTTTAGGTGACTGAGGACTTAGGCCACGAAAATACACAAACAAAAAAGAAAATCGAAATCACAACCATCTTGTGTACTAGAAATAGATTTTAAATGTATTTTTTTTTGTTCTTTTTTTTTTAGCTTCACGCTGTATCCCGCACACAGCAGGGTAGGCAGAGGGAACCTAGTGTTAAGACACTCCGTTCTCCACTTTCCGCCGAATTCGGAGGCTTTGCGTGTTAAGTGGCGAAACTTAACGCCGCGCTTTACCTCGGCACCAGAGCGAAGAAAATGGAAATATTAAATATTTCCACTCCTCGAGTGGGAATCGAACCCACAACCAGTCGTTTACAGTCACACGCTTGTGCCACTGGGCCACGACTGGCCACAAATGTATTATATAACTGATTAATATATACATACAATACATACACATATTTATTATAGACAAAGCGTGAGAAGGAACACAATTGGCCATATATTATGCATGTATAACTTCGTTACCCACGTGACGCCGGAGGGACATCCTGCATTTTTAAACATACCCTTAACTATATTATTTTAGTAACAATCTGATATTGAAAATATATTATTGGATGAAGATAATGAAATTCTTGTAGTTTTAATAAAATATACACAAAATCTGCAGAAACTAACCAAAGAACATATAACTTAATTGTGTGGACTTGAATGATATTTGACACGATTTAACATTTATCTCTAATCAAAAGAAACCTAGTGTCAAAACACTCCGTTCTCTAGTTATATTCGAATTGGAGATGGAGTGGATTGAGTGACGGAACTCAACGTTGCGATTTTTCGTCCCAAGGAGGAAAAATGAGAATTGTTAAATATAATCATTCTCTAGAGGCCAGTAGCTTGTCGTGCTCGTAGCTTGTAGGCACAGAGTGTGACTGTAAATGCGAAAGGTTATGGGTTCGATTCGCACTCGAAGAGTGGAAATTATTTAATATTTATGTTTGCAGCGTTATGTTCTGCCACTTAACCCAAAATGCCTCCACAATTTGGTGGAAACTAGGAAACGGAATGTCTTAGCACTAAGTTCCCACTACCTGGCTGCTGTTGTTGTTAAGCTAAAAAGAATATTATCCCCAGAGTAAGAATCAAACCTACAACCAAATACGTTTACAGTCAACCGCGTCAGAATGGCTTTTTTAAAAGATGCAGATTCAAATCCTGTTAGCACATATCGTCCTAATATATTATTTTGTATTTGACCATTTACTTATAAGAAATCAATAAAAACAATATGAAACATCTAATATTCCTTTATAAATATATAAAAACTTTTCGTATAATTGTAATGTAATTACATAGAGACGCTCTGGCTCCGTAATTTTATCTATATTCAGCTCAGTGATTTGAAAATTTACCGCCGTAAAGGATATTTTACATGTTATATTTGTGTGCTTAATTTAGAGAAACAAATTTAATATCTTATATATTTAAACGAGCAATTCTTCTATATATGTATATTATATATTCACTATACATTCGCCGCGTGAACTACGTTGCTCTTTCGGTTTATTGCAACCTTCGGTGGTGGATTTTTGAAAAATAAAGTAGCCTATGTTTAACTTTGTATTATCAACTATATATATGCGAAAATTCATCACAATCGGTCAAGCGGTGTAGGTTTTTAATATAAACTTTCATCCCCTATTTCAAACCTTTAGAAGTTGATTTTTGAAAAACTAAGTAGCCTATGTTAGACCCAGTCATTTTTACTACTTTTATTCTAAATTTCATTTACATTGGGCTAGTAGATTAACCGTAAAAGCGTAACAGACAAACACACAGACATTCGCATTTATAATATAAGTATGGATATATAATTGGAATGTCGGAAACGGCTGCAACGATTTTCATGCAATTCAGTATTTAGAGAGTTTCGAGGGAAAAATCGATCTAGCTAGGTTTTATTATTAGAAAATATATTATTCTCCGTTTTTTCAAGAGCAAAAAAAGTTCTAAAATATCATTAGTATAAGAATGTCAATTTCGCGATCGTAACAGCTTTTTTTTAGCTCAGCTTTTAGTAACTTACAAACCAGACATCCACAGTTCAATCCTGACATCCAGACTTCTTTTTTTCTTTTTATTAAATTCTATTGTTTTGTTTTATTATATTTATATTATTTTTATATATTTTTTATTTAATTTTATTGTTTTAATTTATTCGAGTTTTTATTATATGTTTTATTTATTATACTATCAAAACCACAATTTAACAAAAAACATACCTGTCGGTCACCTGATATTTAGTATTGAAAAAAGATCATAACACAATGTCAAAACGTCTGATTGTATATTTCATGGTTGTGGGTTCGATTCTCACTCGGGTAAATCATCATATTGAAATTGTATTAGTTTCTTCCCTCTGGTAAGACAAAATGTGGCGTTTTACGAAACAGAGTGTATTGATACTAGGTTCTCTCTACCTGAATAACAACATGTATTATTATTCTATGTATTGTGATATTTCTTATATGTAATTCTTTACATATAATATTTACATTTAACGCTAGTAAACATTTACAAGAACTTAATTTTATTTTAAAAAAAATCTATCTAAACAAAGATAACAACACGCCAGTCAAGATTTGAAGTCACAACCACCGCTTAGTAGCTGTATTAGCACAAAACATTACCACTACGCCACATGGTCCTTTTCATTCCATCCAATAGAACGGCTTATTATTACCACGTACAATATTAATTAGCAAAGTTCAATAAACCTAATTATTTATTAACTTGCGCTTTTAAAGCACTTCACGTTGATTAATTTGTATAAATTTTAGTTATAAGTTTTCCATTTTGATTTTAGATATCATAAATATTATAAAATATTATTATTTGGTGGCACAATTAATTGTGAAAATACTGGAATATATCAATACTAATATCATAAGAAGGTAAAGATTTGTTTGTATGTTTCATATAGACAGATATAAAGCGGGCCGAAAATACCATAAAAATACGGGTGGTAAATATGATTATAAAATTCTCATACCCTGTGTTACTGGCAGTCAATATACAGCCGATACTAGGAATCCACAGGCCTAGATTTTATTTAAAAAAAAAATTCTACATGAATCTATACAAGGGAGGGATTAAGAATACAATTCCCAGCTGCAGGGTAGCGTTCCGTAAGAGGTGGGTAACCCAGTAACTTGGTGGTAGGAGATTCGTTCTCTAACTGGTTCACGAACACTGTCTTGTCAAAGACTGATGTGTTCCGGTTCGATGGCATGTCAGCCAGGTCTCCCTATTCCCACCATCCTCATCCTTCCTCTTTACTTCCTCTTTACTAAAATATATGTATGTATACACGGCACAATAAGCATAATATATTACATTTTTTACAATTTTTGCCTCTTTGCCTGTTTGGTCCAGCTAATCTTTAAAAGGAGTGGACCGATTTTGATAAGACTTGCACTATGGAAATACTTAATTTATAACTTTTTTGTTAAATTCCTCTCAAACGCGAAAGAAAAGTTTAAAATATGAATACAGCTTAAACTAAGATTATTTGATAAGGAATATATCTTATAAAATGATTTTAAGTGTTAAATTCTAACATAACAGCATTAGCACTCGGCTATGGTCCGGTACAAATTAATTACGAGGATGTCACGTTACCCCTTTGGGAGGATGCGCAAATTAATTTAATTTATACATAACGTATTATCTTATTATACTGCAAATATTTATTTTAAATATTGTTTAAATAAGAAATGAGTAGATACTCGATAAAAAATAATATACCGTGTAAATTCTCTTACGCTGATTTAAGCTTTACGCTTTTTCAGAGAGATCCTGGTGCTGAGGCACTCCTTTCTCCACATTCCGTCCTAATATGAGAAATGAAAAATCATTTAAATAAAATCATTCTCACGAGTGGTAATCGAACCCATAATCATTTACATTTGCAGTCAGTTATTGCTTGAATGTTGCTGCGCCATGATGGTCTCTTAAATGGTGGCTACACTTAATTCATTTTTATATGAAGATTGAAAGCCACCGGTGATGATGACGTAAGTTCCATGATTTTTCTTCACTGCTGCTTCGCGCTCAACAAATCTAAACAACATTTCACTCCATGTTTACAATGTACATATAGCAAATCGAAAATGATCAATGACGATGACTCAGAATCTTTGATTTTTGTCCACAATCAAAATACTCAACGTGCAAAAATTTTCCACTTAAAAAATACAATAAAATAAAATAAATAATTTATAAACATTTCTTAATTCGCCTAATGGACCAACATCCTGTGGACCAATGTTTGGATAAATGATTTGGGCAAGCGGCAGGCTGTATGAATAATACGGCTGTTCTTACCACTTTTATTGTTATCGTTTTGACGCACCATCCTTCTTTGTCACGGCCAAATGAAGATGCTTTCAATTAATTCTCGACGTTGTTTTGACAGGATATTGTAAAAGCACTGATTTCAATGAAATTCTGTTTTTGATATAATGAATTATTTATATACGTTGAGATTTTGTGTGTATATTGTATGTGTGGGTGTGTGTAGCTGAGCCTTTTTAACGGGTGAATGCATATTACAGGGAAGTCCAGTTTATTAAAAAAGGTTAGTTTTATATAAAATTATTCATATCATTATTTATTATTAATTATTCCTATCATTATATAAAAAATATGTCAATTTTTAGTAGTAAGAAATATATTTAATAGATGTATGAAATAAGGTGGCCAGTCGTGGGCCAGTAGCACAAGCGTGTGACTGTAAACGACTGGTTGTGGGTTCGATTCCCACTCGAGGAGTGGCGAGGTGTCGAGGTAAAGCGCGGCGTTAAGTTCCGCCACTTAACACCCAATGCCTCCGAATTAAGCGGAAAGTGGGGAACGGAGTGTTTCAACACTAGGTTCCCTCTGCCTACCCTGCTGTGTGCGAGATACAGCTTGAAGCTAAAAAAAAATTTAAGAAATAGTAGTACTATTAACAAATTAAGTTAGGTTACGTTTAATATTCGTATCATGAATTGTATAAAATGGAAACGGGCAACTTAAATTTTGTAATAACTGGACTCTCTTAGGGTATATTATTTAAGTGTTAGTTATAAGTACTGAAATTTTAAACGAAAAAATGTATTGCATATGATAAAAGAAGAATCATGTTAAAAATGGTACAGACCTTATGTCCGAAGAGTTATAAAATAGAATTATAAAAAAAAAAAATTAAAATTGTTTAAACTGTAAGAGTCACGTCCTTAAGTCCATCCTGGGGCAATGGAAAAGTATCCAAATGTAACTAAGATTGATTGTAAATTCGATTCCCACTCGAAGGAATAATAATAATAGGTTTCTTTCTCCGCTCTTGTCAGAAAATAAAACACGGCGTAGAATTCCGCCACTTAATACAAAGGCCGAAAATGGTGAAGAGGCGAGCACTTAGCTTTCTCTGACTATCTTGTCATACGGAAAAAATAGTGAACCTATCGTATCTTAGAAGCAATGTTATCTACCTGCGATCGCGAACTACTGTAGCTTTTAAAATATTGTTTAAGTACATGATAGTCTATTAATTTGATATACAACTTTCTAAAGACATAACCGTTTCGACTACAACGCAGATATTGAAAAATACATTCAAAGAAAACGTATGAAAACGCAGCGGGATTCGAACCCGCGCCTCCTGAATACCGTCCAGGCGCTCTCACCACTGAGCCATACGTTTTACTATCCGCTGCGTCGAAATTCTTATACGCTTTATTACAACTTATATTTGTTGTTAGCAAATAGCGAATCCCGCTGCGTTCTAATTTTTATACGTTTTCTTTAAATGTCTTTTTCAATTTTCCTAAGTGTGGAATAACACTTAAAAAATGTTTAAAAAAAACAACACATATTTTCTTTTTTTTTTATTTTAAAGCTTGACGCTTTTTAAAGCAACATTAGGTCATTCTTCCTAGTTTTTTCGATACAGAAGACATCCTGAGACGTTAGTAAAGTTAAAACCTCAGGTAGAACCAAAGCCTTTGCCCACTTGAGCCTTTGGCTAGACGCAAGGGCAAAGTTATTAAACTGTTAAAACTCTTACGTTCTTTTAGCGACCTCTGTGGGAATATTTTATTTTATAAAGATATAACCAAGCAGAGACCGTTATATGTTTTACGCGATATAACTTTTTATTTTTAGTTAAGTTATTAATATTTTGTGCAAAATATTTTAAAGAAAATCCAAATTTGAGTTTATTATAGTTTATTGTAGTGTAATGTATTTTTGTTTTAAAATAAATAAAGTTAACGCCGTCATGGCTTAGTGAGTGTCTGACGACTGTAAACGCGATTGCTTGTGGGTTCAATTCCCACTTGAGGAATGATATGTAAATTTCTTTTTTCAAGCTGTATCACGCACACAGCGGGGTAGGCAGAGGGGACTTAGTGTTAAGACACTCCGTTCCCTACTTTCCGCCGAATTTGGAGGCAACTGGCGGAACTTAACGTCGTGCTTTGCCTCGATACCAGAGCGAAGAAATTGGAAATATTAAATATTTCCACTCCTCGAGTGGATCGAACCTATAACCAGTTGTTTATAGTCACACGCTTGCCACTGCGCCACAACTGGCCCCTTACATTTAAATAAAGCGTGAAGTTGAGTTTCGTATTCCATACTTAATTTTTTCAGATGAAGAGCGGAAAACGGAGTGTCTTAACTCTCTGCCTACTTTGCTATACCTATCCAGAATCTAATAACTAGACTAACAATTTTTTAGATTTTAATTATATTAGAATTTTAAATGTGCCATTTTAGCACTGGGACCGGACATAAATTAATCAGAATTAAATGAATGAAACGAATAAAGAAATTCATTAAAAATTATTACTTTTCCTCTAAGGCTTTGTCATTAAGCTCTTAAGATTTATTAAAAAAGTAAAAGTAGGTTATTGAATCTGTGGTACAGTGAAGTGTCAAATTAATACCATCACCACGGAGTGGGGGAACGGAGTGTCTTGACACTAGGTTCTCTCTGCCTATCCTGAATCGTGGGATCTGAGCGATATTTACAGGTTCAAATCGTGTAAAAATAATATTAAAAAGTATTGAAATTTTGTGAATTATATCCCAATTAGAGTTATATCGTTGTTTTTTAAACAAAATAAATATAGGGATAATTAAATAATTATGTACAATTTAATAACTAGAACATATAAAATTGAGGACGTAATGTTACAGCGTCTGACTAAAAAAATCTGTATGCATGTTTATGTATATATTCCCACTCAGTTATTTCTTCGTTCCCATAGCTAAGACAAAACGTGGCGTTGAGTTTCGCGAAATAAAGAAGTTGAGAATTTCTCTATCTAGGGCAGAAAGTAGAAAAAAAGGAGTTCGGCGTTAAGTTCCGCCACTCAATACGCAATGTCTCTATTTTTGATGGAAAACAAAAAACAGAGTATGTTAACATTAGGTTCTCTCGCACTACGGGAGGAAGTAGTGCGTTAGAATACAATTCTCCTCCGTTGCTGGGCAGCGTCCCGTAAAAGGCAGGTAGTCCAGTAGCTTGGTGGTAGGAGATTCGTTCTCCGACTGGCTCGCGACCACTATCGTGAAAAAGAAGAACTGCCAAACATCTGGTGTTGTATTCCGGTTCGATGGCATGTAAGCCAGTTCTCTCTTCCTATTGCCATCCTCCCCATCCTTCTTTCCTCCATTCCTCCTCCACTCTTAAAGTCGGCTTCGCATCCACAACCTTTCTAATGTTGTGGATGTCCAAGGGTGAAGGTAACTACTTAACATCAGGTAGTCCTTTTGCTAGTTTGCCCCCTTTCTTCAATAAAAAAAAAACTATTTACTACAGAACTTTGCTATGCAAAAAAAAGCATATAAAATTGTTATTAACTCACTACGCAACGTTTTTGTTTAGTACACATCAACAATTCCATTCCATACATTTTCATACAATTTCATACACGAGTAGTTAAAGTTATGTTTATTTTATATTTTGGACACGAATAAACGGCCATTCCGCTTAATGGTCGAAACCCGCAACTCCACTTTAATAATATAAATTTCGTACCGCATATGACCTTATTATACATATATAGTATATGATATAAATAAAGGCCTTCTGACTGTAATCGCGATGGTTAGGGATTCGATTCTCACTCGAGGTAGTGATTATATTTTTTTTTAGTGTCTTCACTCTGGTACCTTAGACAAAGCAAGGCATTAAGGTACTTGACGGATGAAGTTCAGGTGGAAATAGGAGAAGGGAGTGTCTTGACACTACGTTTTTCCTGATTGCCTTTTTATGCGAGAAGAAGCGTAACACTGTTTTTTTATATAATATAAACATATAATATTTATAAATATATTGTCTGTATATGTCTTATATGACTCTATACGCCATGGTTGTGGGTTCAATTCCAATTATTATTATTCATCATTTCCTAAATACGGTAAGAAGTTTTACAGTAAGAAGGTTTTACGGTAAAAAGGTTTCCTAAGTACGGTAGTTTAAACAGCAACTATATTTATTTTATCAAAAGGAAGAAAAACGGGCAACGGAGTGTCTTAACACTAGGTTCCCTCTGCCTACCCTGCTGTGTGCGGGATACAGCGTGAAGCTATTTAATTTAATTTAAAAGGAAGAAAAATATGCTACCTGTCTAATGCACAGAAAATGAAATATATCACTTATTAATAAGGTCATTCTATTTACCCTTAAGTATTACCAAATTATTGTAGAAGTTTTAATAATGTTTCCGCGAAGACAGAAAGAACTTGGTGGCAAGATATTCTCTATTTTCCACCCAAATTCTAGACATCACATGTTAATTGGCGGAACTTAACACCGCATTGTGTTTTTTGAGAACAAAGAATAAAATTCCAGTAATCATTTAAAAAAATACTCTTTAAAAAAAAAGATTTATATAAAAAAATATCAAAAAGCTAGAAAGAGGCTTATCGTTAGACACAGTGTATACGTTTCAGCATCACAAGTTTTATATTAAAAAAAGTTTTCCAACCACTGCTTTGTAAAGTTTATCGGACGTCATCTCCTCATGTTCTAACATAACGGCAAAGTCATTCTGAAACTTACTATCTACATTTTATACTTGTTATGTATGAAGTAAGTTATAATTGACAGACCATTGTGGCGCAGTGGGTGAGCGTCTGGCTTTAATTTTGATTGGTTGTGGGTTTGATTCTTAGATGAGGGAGTGATTAAAAACGTAGTGTTTTGACACTAGGTTCTCCCTAATTTCTCTGCTATGCTGGTAAAGCGGGAGGCTAGGTAGGTATATATTATACTGCCTTTTTTACACCAGTACAGTAGTTTAAATCTTTTTTTTAATTTCAAGCTGGATACCGCAAAACAGAGTCGGCAGAGAGAAACTAGAGTCAAGGTACACCGTTCTCCGCTTTTTACATGAATTGGAGACAATACTGAAAGGCTGAGGCCATTGCGTGACCTGTGGGTACAAAGGATGACTGTAAATGTTCGATTCCCATTCGAGAGGTGGAAATCTATACTAATATAATAAAGAGGTAAAGTTTGTAACTTCGTTTGTAAGAAGTAGTCTTCGGAAATACTGAACTGATCATGAAAATTTTTGCGCAGTTAGAAAGCTACACTATTCAGGAGTGCTATTGGTTATATTTTATTATGATGGAACACAAAGTTCGAGGGAATCAAGAACACAAAGTTAGGGAAATCCGAAAGTAGCTCGAATATGGGAATAAAAGGCAGAGCGCGGCGTTAACTTTCGCCCCTTGACACGCAATACTTTCAAAATTCTGTGAAAAATAGGTCACGGAGTGTCTTAACACTAGGCACAGGAATCTACTTGGCTGAGTGCGGGATACAACAGCGTGAACGCCGTGCTCTGCCCCTACCAGACTGCTTATTTAATTTACTACTAAAATTAATAGGTTTACGCAATAAGAAATAAATGGTAAATAAAGAAATCCCAAGTAAATAAAACTCCAGGAAGGTAAAAGACAATTCTTTATAAAATATATAAAAGAATTCAACTTCGGTACATTTGATAAAAACATTCATTTTACTTAATTATGAATAATTTATTAGCTTACTTCTAATAGAGCTTTAGAGTAATTAACTTCTATTCAATATTAAGAGCTCTGAGATATACAATACTATGAGTATTTAAGTAATTCTAGATAAATGGTTATAGTGGTTTAACGTCAATTAAATACTAGTATGTATATGGGGTCGGTCGTGGCGCAGTGGCACGAACGTGTGACTGTAAACGACTGGTTGTGGGTTCGATTCCTACTCGAGGAGTGGAAATATTTAATATTTCCATTTCCTTCGCTCTGGTATCCGAGGCAAAGTGCGGCGTTAAGTTCTGCCACTTAACGCGCAATACCTCCAAATTCAGCAGAAAGTGAGGAACGGAGTATCTTAACACTTAACACAGGTTCCCTCTGCCTACCCTGCTGTGTGCAGGAAGCTAAAAAAAAAATACTAGTTAACGTTTCTGAGTGATATTTTTTTATTTTGGAAAAAATATACATTCAAATAACTTAAATAAAGAAGTGCCTTGTTTAACATTTCAACATTTAAGAAAACTGAAATAATACATATAGGTGTAGAAAGAGCCTCTGATATTATACGCGACGGTTGTAGGTTTGATTACCACTGGAAGCAAAATTTAAATTATTTTTATTTTCTGCTCTGGTGATAAGAAAAAGACAACGTTGAGTTTCATTACTCAACACACAATATTTCAGATTCAGGCGAGAACTGAAGAACAGAGTGTCTTGACTCTAGATTCTCTCTAACTACTATAGAAAAAGTATCAAGTAGAAGATTAATTACATCAGTTAAAGCTGGAATGAAATTAAAAAACATATAATATATTTTTATTAGTAATAACTATGATAGAAATAGCAAGCAATAGGTTCACGCTGTATCCCGCACACAGTAGGGTAGGCAGAGGGAACCTAGTGTTAAGACACTCCGTTCCCTACTTTCTACCGAAGTCGGAGGCATTGCGTGTTAAGTAGCGGAACTTAACGCCTCGCTTTAATTTCGCCTCGCGGAAATATTAAATATTTCCACTCCTCGAGTGGGAATCGAACCCACAACCAGTCGTTTACAGTCACATGCTTGTACTACTGCGCCACGACTGGCCAGTAATAGAAATATTTGTTCATATATGCTTCTATATTATAAGCATCATCTTTTCCAAGTTCAGTTCGAGAGAAAGGCAAGGTCAGTAAAATACTGAAGCACTAGATAAAATCGCTTGATCTTTGATACCTAATTAGGGCACAATATGCATAATTTGAACGCCAGATTGATTATCTTTTGATGTCAGTGAAAAAATCAAAGTCAAGGTGAAAGTCAAATAACAGTAACAATAAAAAATGTAATAAAAATATGAATAAAAAACATTTCATTAAATTTCATCTCTGTAGGGAGACTTTTTTAAACCTAATAAGTGTTTCTAAGAAAAATCGTTAAGCAAAAGAGAGTCAGTCAGTAAATATCATTTATTGAGTATTTTAATTTTTTTAAAGTGTTATTCACGTAGTTAGAACGTGAATTGTTATTGAGAGAATGTATAGAAATATTTTTATCATTTTTAAACTGTTATTCACACTTTCACTCTGGAGAATGATTATATTTCAATTGAAAAAGACATTTAAAGAAAACGTATAAAAATTTGAACGCAGCGGGATTCGAACCCGCGCCTCCTGAATACCGTTCAGGCGCTCTCACCACTGAGCCATGCGTTCTACTAGCCGCTGCGTCGAAATTCTTATACGCTTTATTACAACTTATTTATGTTGTTAGCGGGTTCGAATCCCGCTGCGTTCAAATTTTTATACGTTTTCTTTAAATGTCTTTTTCAATTTTCCTAAGTGTGGAATAACACTTTAAAAAATTTTTAAAAGTATATTTCAGTTATTAAAATTTCTCTGCTCTGATAATATCTGATATATGTTAAGACACTCCCTTCCCCACCGCACCGCCAAATTACGAGGCACTGCATGTTAAGTGGCGAAAATTAACGCCGCGCGTTGCCTTACTACCAGAGCGAGGAAAATGGGAATATGAAATATTTCCACTCCTCGAGTGGGAATCAAACTCACAACCAGTCGCTTTACAGTCACACTTTGTGCCTCTGCGCCACTGGCCACAATAAAATGTAATGCTGGTTTTATATAATTTTAAAATATAGTTTTTTAGATGACTTCACTTTTATTATACACGTAAAACAGCTGTCCAGTTATACTACAACATTGTACACAATTTCAGTAAAGTTCACAATACTGTTGTAGGAAGACAAATTATAGAGTTTTATGACAAGAGAAACTCACTTTACAATGTTTGAATGAAGCTGAAAAATATATGCAATGTTTAAAAATGTATATTTTTGAAAAAGACATTTAGAGAACGTATAAAAAATTGAACATAGCGGGAATTTTTATACGTTTTCTAAGTGTCTTTTTCAATTTTCCTAAGTGTGAAATAACACTTTAAAAATGTTTAAAAGTATGTATTTTTTATAACACAAGTAATCAGATCTAATCATTAAAATATATAATAAATGAATTAATGTTAAGACACTCCGTTCTCCTCTTTCCGTCCGAAATCGACACATTATGAGTTAAGTGACGAAACACAACGCTTTTTGTCTAAGGTTATTCATAATTCATCAGAATGGAAAAATAATAATAATTTAAATATAATAATTGCTTATAACATTACAAAATGTGATTTATATACTTATTAAATTAAAAAACATGATTTTAGAAGACTGGAAAAAAAATCTCAAGAGACGCGGGTTCGAATCCCGCAACGTCCAAATTTTACACATTTTCTAAAAAAAAACCTTTATAATTATTTCCCCCTATTCCGAATCGAACCTACAACCAAATCACGTTTACTTTCACCACGTTCAACGAATATTCCTTACAAAAAGAGACATTAAATATTACCTATCGAAACAGAAGCTCAGGGGAGGCCAGCAAAGCCATCTAAATCACTGGGGTCCATAACTCACGATCTCTTACAATTTTATTAGTTCCACTCCGTTCTAAGACTGTGTGAATTAACACAGATCAAGTAAACATATTCGAAGGTATTTTCTTCCTATAATGTGGAAAAAGTATAATGGTTTTAGAATTTTGTCGAATATTTTTATATTTATGATTTTTTTGTTTTAAAATATGTTTGCATACACGGAATGGTTAATTAGATTTAATGTGGCGTTAAGTTCCGCCATACAACAGACAATATTTCAAATGCGGATGTAAAAATAAAGAACGGAATGTTTTAATTCTATATTCTCTCTATTTCTACATTTTATGTTCCTGTGCAGGATTTATCATAACTTAACTATTTAACTTTATTATATAAAAAAAAATTATATTCACTATCTATGTGTTAATACTTGAAGCAAGGACTTCCATTATTTTCTATGAAACGAAAATTGGCATGGAGAAGAAATGGTAATTATTTTTAAAAATAAAGCATAAACTTAAGGTAGTTAAATTAATATTATTAGTATTAATATTGTACAAACTACAAAGTGTCATATACGCAGCTTAGCATATTTTACGTGTCAACGGGCATACCCGTATAGACATTTAAAATTTATGTTGTATTCGTGTAAGGATCAGATCTTTATGCTTATTCCAAAATATAGGATAGCAAAGTAGTCAGACAAAATTTAGTGTCAAAACTCTCATTTTCCGCCAAAAATCAAGACATACATTACACGTCAAACGACGGAACTCAACGCCGCATTTCAGAAACCGCACTTCGCAAACACTTCTTCAAACATAATTAACCACTCACATATTTTTTTTGTTATAGTATCCCACACACAGCAGGGTAGGCAGAGCGAACCTAGTGTTAAGACACTCCGTTCCCCACTTTCCACCGAATTCGGAGGCACTGCGTGTTAAGTGGCGAAACTTAACGCCGCGCTTTTCCTCGACACCAGAGCGAAGAAAATGGAAATATTAAATATTTCCATTCCTCGAGTGGGAATCGAACCCACCACCAGTAGCTTACAGTCACACGCTTGTGCCACTGCGCCACGACTGGCCCTAAACACATCATATCAATAGAAAAAACTAATATCAATAAACAAATGCTCAAAGCCTAGAAGTCGAGTTAATCCTTACTTTCAATAAAGGTTCTAATGTAATCTTATAATGAAACGCGGTAGTTTCTTTCATCCCCATCTCACAACGCCAGATACAATCCGTTCAATTTTCATTTGTAAGCCCGAGACTGACCGGCCGGTATCAAAGGCAAGTGATGGCTCAAATGTATTCTGAACAAAGAATTACTATTGGGTATTTTTTTCTTTCTTTGTTTTTTTAGCTTCACGCTGTACGCTGCCGAATTCGCGAATTCGTCGAAACGCGGCGTTAAGTTCCGCCACTTAACACACAATGCCTCCGAATTCGGCGGAAAGTGAGAAACGGAGTGTCTTAACACTAGGTTCCTTCTGCTTACCCTGCTGTGTGTGGGATACAGCGTGAAGCTAAAAAAAATGAATGATAATATAGTTAACTCATATAATTATTTGGACTGTTAGTAATTTTTCTAGTGATAATACAAAAAAAAACATTATGTTGATTTTCTCTAGTCAAGAAAGTGGAGAATGGAGTGTTTGGATACATAGATTCTCTCTGCTTCCCGTGCCATAAAAAATCGTAAATTCGTAATATAAAAGTGGGGGGTAATAATGAATTTAGATGCGAAAAAGAACAATTTATTTTTCTATATAAATTATCTATAATTACGCTTAAATAAGTGTAAATTTGAAATGTATACAAATAAATAAAATTATGGTATCTGTTTGTAGTAATATAAACAAGGCACGTAAATGCTTTGTCTGTCTGTCTTTATGTTTATTTCATTTATTGGCTGAAACGGCTGGACCGATTGTCATGGGACATTCACGGGCAGATAGCTAATGTTATAAGAAGTAACTTAGGCTACATTCATTTTAGAATGATATATATTTTTTTTATAATCCAGACAGACAAAGTCACAGGCACAGCTAGTAAACAATATTTAGAAATAGTTCTCTTATATTTTTCAGTGAAACGTTCATTCGTTTGAATTCACAGAAATGATTAGATCAAGCGAAACGGTTGGGAATTTCTCAAATTGTAATTTAGTAAAATTTTTCAGGTTTAATAATAAAATTCGTGGGAGAAATGAAAGTCAGTGCGATACTGAGCGAGTCGCTATATTTTTTGCTTTTATTTGTTTTATTTTGACTGTAAAGCCCTGACCTTTAATGTCTTGTTTATGTATTGTAAATATGTAGGGGCCAGTCGTGACGCAGACGCTATGTGTGACTGTAAATGCGACTAGTTGTGGGTTCGATTTCCACTTGAGGAATTGAAATATTCAATATTTCAATGTTTTTCATATCCTAAGTATGCACTTACTATTTATAAAATGACACTTAAATATGAAAAAAAAAAAATCTGCGTTATTTCACCAATCAACATGCGATGTTTCGACTCCGTTCAGAAAGTGGAGAACGGAATATCTTGATACTATTTTCTCTCTGAGTCTCTCACATCTCAGGAAAAACGTGAAGCATTTGAAATTTACGACTAATGAAATGGTTACGTCTGTCAATGTATGTATGTACGTATGTCTATTAATTGTTTTCTCAATGTAGGCGGAACTAAACGCCGCGCTTTGCCTCGAGCAAAAAAAATGGAAATATTAAATATTTCCACACTTCGAACGGGAATCGAACCCACAACCAGTCACATTGACAGTCTGACCTCATAAACAATAGTGATAACTCAAAATAAAAATAATAAAAGGAAACACAGTCTCATTAAGAACTGAATAACAATTATAGTTGAGTGTCTACTTTATGTGTTTCGCACGTTCACTCGAGTGGGCATTTAATTATTGTATTGATTTACTTAAATTAATTTGCATTTGGTATATGCATTACTGTAAGTGAGGTTGTAAGTGCAGCTTCAAATCCTATTTTATATAGGCTTCTATACATATCGCTACTTCAATTTATCATTAAAGTGCCACAAGTAAAAGTTATATTTTATAGGAGAAAAATATATATTTCTTTTAATATTATTTTTTTTTTCAGCTTCACGCTGTATCCCGCACACAGCAGGGTAGGCAGAGGGAACCTAGTATTAAGATACTCCATTTCCCACTTTCCGCCGAATTTGGAGGCATTGCGTGTTAAGGGGAGGAACTTAACGCCGCGCTTTACCTCGGCACCAGAACAAAGAAAATGGAAATGTTAAATATTTCCACTCCTAGGGCGAGAATCCAACCTACAACTAGTCGTTTACAGTCACACGCATGTGCCACTGGGACGAAAAAAAAATATATTTTTTATTTGCTAACTTTGACTAAACACAACAGTTTTAAAACTGAGTGGAAAGATCATATATAATTTTCATTTCTAATCTAAGATTCATCTTATCTTACTAACTTTTAGGGCGGCGTTAAGTTTCGCTACTTATTAGTACATATTATATATGTGTGTGTGATACGACAAGTTGTGGGTTCGATTCCCACTCGAGGAACGGAAATATTTGATATTTCCATTTTTCTTTAGCAGAAGTTTACGTCTCTTTGCGCTTTAGCGCGGCGTTAAGTTCCGCCACTTGCGTGAAGCTAAAAAAAATGAACATAAAATAACTTGTCACTAGGTTCTCCGACTATCCTGCCATGCGGGGAGAAGCCTGAAGTTGCACATTCCCTCGAGTGGAAATCGAACCCACAAAATAATCTAAAACAACCAAAAACAAATGAACCTATGCCCTTGATAAGTCACATGTTATTAGTTACAATATACATCTACGAATACAGACGTGAAGACAAACAATGAGTGTTTAACCTAAAGAATTGTTTACAATCAACTGACCTTGTTTTCGTAACTATGACTACAAGTCTACGTAGTCTAGTTCTACTACTGGCACTCAGAGACGTTTCTTTGTATTTAATGGTCATTAAATGTATTAGATTACTTACATAAGTTTCCATTTTAATACAGAGTAGCATTATTTTTGCGCGGCTTGATACGCAATGTATCCTAATTCGGCGGAAAGTGGGTAGTCGGGGGGAATCTAATATTCTAATTTAAACGTTCTCTATTTTTCACGAGCAAATTGAGACATTATATGTTAAATGGTGGAACTCAACGCGAATTCTAACGCTGGGGTTTGTTTAGTCACAACTTAGTTTGCAATATGGTCATCCGACCGAGTGGGAATCGAATCTACAACCTTTTTTTAACGCTTTTACTTAAGTAGATGAAACTCATAATCATAATCATGAACGGAGAATATATCGATTCCTGTCATTATATGGAGAACTGAGGGTTACACTATATTCTTTCTGATTATTTTGCGGGAAAACGCGTGAAGTTACTATATCACTACAATTATAGCACGCGAATAGTTTCTGTATGAATTTAAATACCGATTTACTGAACTTCTCTAATATTGTGGATGTCTATGGCCGAAGGTTACCACTTAACACCAAGTGGGCCTTCTGCTCGTTTGCCTCCTTTATTCCATAAAAAAAAACCTATCGTTGTAAATTATACAAGCAAAGTCACTGGTAAAACTTAGTTTCATATATTTTTGTAAGCTTTTCAGGCTTACTGTATATTTATAACGTAGTACATTCCATTTAATAAGCTGCGGTGACGCACTAATGACATGATACAGAGTAGTGGTTAACGATAAACAAACATTTAAATTTGGCAGTAAAAACATACAGATATATAATGTATAGCTTTTAGTAGTATGTTTTTTCTTATTTTTTAAGCCAATTTTATTTTCATGTATCTGGGTCCTCAGAGAATGTAGTGTCAAGACACTCTTTTCTGCGCTTTGTCTTGGTGACTAGAAAGATGAAATGAAAGTTAATAAATTATGATTATTTCATGATGGTCATCGTAGCGAAGTAAGATAGCATCTCACTGTATACATTATAATTGTGAATTGAATTTGTACACAAAATAAAGACTATATTTAAGTAGTCCCTATTTCGTTTTGGTCATGAGATAAAGCGCGGCGTTATGTTTCGTCACTCAACTTCGAAAATGACGGAGTGACGGATGAAAACGGAGTTTCTTAACTCTAGATTCTATTTACTATACGTGAATACTAAAAACATCAACAATTTACAGTATTCCAAAGTGAAATACCCAATTGGGGCCAGTCGTGGCGCAGTGGCATGAAAGTGTGACTGTAAACGATGGGTTGTAGGTTCGATTCCCACACTTTGTGCCTCTGCGCTACGACTGGCCCCTCATTATCATTAATTTTTGTAAATTTTCGAGTTTATCTAAAAGATAGTTCACGCCACTCTTTACATTCCACCTAAATAGCTTATTAGCCTGAAACCCCACTGCGTGTTGAGTGGTAGTTGCAGACCGCAACGCCCTTTATCCGTGTAAATTGGTCTAAATATTTTAAATATAATGACTTCATGTCTAATCTAGTCACTATTGCACTTGGACATTCCTATTGTACTATTAAGAAATTCAAAATTATCAATACGCGTCATAGTTTAATTATAGCTTCTAATTATAATATTTATTTTTATATAGTCTGGTAGTTATGCTTTCACGGTAAATTAAATCTATTTGCCCAATTTGGATGAAATTCAGATAAATAAATAGTTGAAGATCATTGGTCAAACATTGGTTATTTTTCAAAAATCAATCCCTGAAACGTTGAAATATGTGTTGAATAAAGGATGAAAGTTTCTATAAAAAATCTTGAAAGTTAGTCCGTTGGTGTAATATGAATGTCATGGATGTTGGTGTTTTTCATAGTTTGTTATCTGAGCCTGCTTCGGTAGCGGCTAAAATGCTGTATAGAATTAAGTATAAATAGTGTTCTTTGAATTAATTTAAATTGTTATGTTTGTGTGTTTTAATTTTAGTTTAGGGAACGATGGGGCTGAACTTTTTGTATTTTACTTAAACAAGTCCCTAAATAAAAACAGATTAAAAAAAAATATTGAAATTTCTCAGGAGGACTGTTAATGACGCAAGGTCAAAAACTAAGCTACCTATTTTTTAAAAGAACAACTTCTAAGGGGATAAAATAAGAGACGAAAATTTGTGTGAAAAACAAACGAATATAACCGCGAACAGATCCCTAGTAAATAAATATTTTTATACATATTCGTATTATCCATAAAAGAAAAAAATAAGAAATTCTCTCATTTATCACTACTTTTAAAGACTCTGCAATATCTAGAATTATACCAAAAACAGTGCTTCTACGTAATAATATACAAATCTTTGTAAGCAAAGCCTCAAAGTTTACTTTTGATTAAGCCACACCAGAGCGGGAGACGTCACAAATCAACATTACACAGTGCTAATTGGAATTGAAGTTTGTAATTAAGCTCGATGAAAGCTCGGATAAAAGGGAAACTCTTATTTATCATACACACTACATTTAAAGGGATGTACACCTGTGGAATACTTATTTTATCATTTAAATGTGTTATTTACGTAATCCATACTTATATTATAAATGCGAAAGTCTGTGTGTTTGTCTGTCACGCTTTCACGATTAATCTACTGATCCGATTTGGATGAAATTTAGAATGACAGTAATAAAAATGACTGAGTCTAACATAGGCTACTTAGTTTTTTTTTTTTGAAAATCAACCTCCTCTAAAAGGTTGAAATAGAAGATGAAAGTTTATATGAAAAATCTGCACCGCTTGACCGATTGTAATGAATTTGGGCATATATATAGTTGATAATCCAAGGTTAAACATAGGCTACATTTTTTTTACAAATCCACCACCGAAGGTTGCAATATACCGAAGCAGTTACATAGATCACGCGGCGAAGCCACTATATTCTATTCTATTCACGTCTATTCTAAGTGTATGAATTACACTTTATAAATATTGAAATATTTAATAAATAGCATTATTTTCTTCATTTAACTAGTAATAATAGTTGAAAAGGTAAAGAATAATATGTTATTTAATTAATATAAATAATATAATGTAATACTAAGGGAAATCCGAACCTACTTTTCCCTGAGGGTCTCCGGGTGGAGGTAAGGAATTACACCGGACTTAGTCCGTAATGAAAACTGCTTTTGCAGCAATTTAATAATATTATTTATTTATTAAGGCCAGTCGTGGCCCAGTGGCACAAGAGTGTGACTGTAAACGACTGGTTGTGGGTTCGATTCCCACTCGAGGAGTGGAAATTATATTTCCATTTTCTTCGCTCTGGTGTCGAGGTAAAGCGCGGCGTTAAGTTCCGCCACTTAACACGCAAGCCTCCGAATTCGGCGGAAAGTGGGGAACGGAGTGTCTTAACACTAGGTTCCCTCTGCCTACCCTGCTGTGTGCGGGATATAGCGTGAAGCTATTTTTATTTATTTATTGATTTAAGCAGTGAGTACATAATTATAACATTTTATAACGATAATAACTGATCAGTTTTTATCACTTAAGTTACTCTGAATGTTCATAGCACTATGCGAACAAAGCCACAAGTGGCACTTACTATTACATATTATATATAAGAAAAGTTAATCAGTATATTTTTTACAAAACAACGTCCTAACAAAACCGAAAATATCAAAAAATATAAACAAAATCATTGCCCCCAACCGAAAATCAAACTTACACTCACCGCTATGATCTCCTCAATATAATAATCTCTCAAATACTAACCAAAACATCACAATAGTTGCAACCGCTCACACCGCCTCCTAACAGATGAGCAGTTCTGATTAAGACGGCAAGATGGATAGCCAATTTAAGGGAGCCAGATAATCCCTCTTTAGAGGGCAAGCTAAGCCTCGCCCTATCTGATATCGTATGATATATCGACCATAACAGCATACAAGCTATTGAATACCGTCAGATTGTAACAATACTGTGGAATTTAATGTATGGAATTATAATTTTGGTAGTGTATCGCTATTTTAATGCAAAAGTGGGACATGTCAAAATTGTGTTTTGTTTTACGGGAGGGCTTGAAGAAAAAGTTTTTTTTGTCTAATGTTCTTATTTTAATATTCGATATGTATATTTTGTATATTCTTAGAAGTGTATTTCTAGCTATATTAAACGTTTTTAGAAATTTAATAATAAAAACATCAAGCATATTTGTCACGTCAAAACAATGAATGAAGATTTAAAAAAAAGGGTGCTTTATTTATGTACTTTAAAATCCATAATGAATGAGTGTTTTTTTTTAAATATCAAACATAAGGGGATAAATTTGTATTTTTTGATTTACAGTACTTTTGAAAATGCGATATGTGCACGTTTTTTCGTTCACAAATTTACTTGACTTTATTACCTTTACAGGTTACAGATAGTCTTTTTGTTAAAAAAAACAGCAGTAATATTATGTATATCTGGATATATAAGCCTACATTAGGCTTTACTACTTAAAATGATCAAGGTGAAGAAGTTAGAAACCACAATCATCGCATTTACACTTGAATAGAGTTCCACTGCACCACAAATACCTATAGTCAAATTTAAGAGAAATCTAATGATTGTTTATTATTAAATATTTATTAAAATATAAATCTGTCGTTCAACTCTCCTAATTATTATTATTATTTATATTTCATTATCTTCATTAAGTTCCGCCACTTAAAACGCAATGCCTCCAAATTCGGCGGAAAGTGGGGACGGAGTGTCTTAACACTAGGTTCCCTCTGCCTAACCTGCCGTGTACGAGATACAGCATGAAGCTAAAAAAACAGATAATATCTTCATTATAGTGTCATTATTTTTATAAAACGAATTAATTTTTACTTTAGACTTTAAACAACAATCTTAGAATTTAATGAAGCTACAAATATTTAGGGCTAATTTTAATTCCATTAAGTTACAATTCAAGGCTAAACTTACCAAAGTAAATAGATATAACAATAGCCATTATAAAGGAATAGTGAACAATCCCGATCGAAAGCAATACAGATAACTCTAGCAGCTTATAAAATACATACTAAATTTATTTTTTCGTTGTTTTTTTAGCTTCATATGTTATCTTACATAATAGACAGAAGGAAAGTAGTGTCAAGACACTCCTCGTCTTCTGCTTTAGACTGAATTTGAAACAAACCTTATTGAATAGCGGAACTCAGCGCCGCCTTTTATCTTACCAAATCAGGAAAAAGGTTAGTTTTAAAGCATTTGATAAGATTTTTTTTTATATAAGTTTTTTTTTTTAGCTTCACGCTGTATCCCGCACATAGCAGGGTAGGCAGAGGAAATCTAGTGTTACGACACTCCGTTCCCCACGCACCACCTAATTCGGAGGCATTGCGTGGCGCAACTTAAGGCCTCGCTTTGCCTCGACACCGAACGAAGGAAATGGAAATATTAAATATTTCCACTCTTCGAATGAGAATCGAATCCACAACCATTCGTTAACAGACACACGCTTGTGCCACTGCGCCAAGACTGGCACAAATACACACATTGGCTCTTGAATACAATCATTAGCGGAAATCTAACCTACATCATTCACATTCAGAATCACTGTGCTCCTTAATATTTATATATAAAATAAAATAAGACAATACATTCTTAAACACAAACACTATCAGCTATTAGTTTTTTGTTAACTCCCATAGTTTGATAAAGTAGTTTTTACAAGAGATTTCATCTACGCTCTGAACTGGGTCAAGAGGGAAACGAAAAATGTGTGTATTCAACATAACTTGCTAACAGTTGGTAAGCCATCGTATTTACAGGGATCAAATGTATCCTATGTGTTAATCCAAGTTATTAAGTATTTTTTATTTATACTGAAATCCTTTTAAATTTACACAATTGTTTTAAACTGATTGTATGAAGCATTTAAATATATTGGGGCCAGTCGTGGCGCAGAGGCACGAAGTGTGACTGTTAAAACAACTGGTTGTGGGTTCGATTCCCACTCGAAAAGTTGAAATATTTAATATTTTCATTTTCTTAGCAATGTTGTCGTGGTAAAGCGCGGCGTTAAGTTCCGCCACTTAACACGCACGATTGACGCAATGAAAATGAAGCGGGAAATGAGGCTCAGAGTGACTTAAAACTAGGTTCTCTCTGCCTACCTTTAGAGTATAAGAAATCCAATTGTTCATTTGACTGTCACATATCATTTACATAGACAGAGAGAATAAACTTTAAACATTTTCTCACATAACAAAAAGTCAGAGAGATCTTAGTGTCATGTCACTCCGATCTCCACTATTTATCTGAATTCGAGGCGCATTGAGTGATGAAACTCAATTTCACGCTTTGTCTTATTCACAAGATCAAAAAATTAAATTAACCTTGGTATCAACAGAAAGAAAGCAAGATTTTAGACATATTTTACGCATAACATAATAGACAGAAAAAACCTAGTGTTAAAAGATTCCGTTCTCCACTTTACACCACCATTTAAGGCGTGTCTTGTGCACCAAAGTAGAAAAATAAGAATAAATTTTAATTTAACATTTGTAAGAGAAAATCGAACCAACCACCAATCGTATTTACACTCAATCCCTGTCCCACTGCACCACGAAGGTTTCAAATGCAAATACATACATACATACATACATACAAACAAAATATGAATACACATGCATGTAAATCATATTCAACACATTCGTAGCTATTGTTATGAAAATCATTGGCTTAGGCAAAATATTTTGTTTGTCATAAACCAAAAGCTCATAAAGAGCTTCCCTCTTGTGTAGATAATAGTTGTATTGTAATTGAGTACAATCAAAATAATATAATCAAATTAAATGGTATATTGAAATTAATATGCGGTTATCAGAGGTTTTTTGTTGAAAGTGGGAAATTTGTATATACATACAGTATAAATATGTAAAAACAAGCCCTTGTGGCGCAGTGAGACAGCGTCTGATTGTAACACCATGGTTGTGGATTCGGTTTTCAGTCGGAACGATTATATTTAAAGTTTTATTTCACTGGTATCTGGCACCTGGTGGTGGCATTGAGGTCATTCACGTAGCATGCAATATCTTATTATTATTTTTTTTACCTTCACGCTGTATCCCGCACACAGCAAGGTAGGCAGAGGGAATCTAGTATTAAGACACTCCATTCCCCACTTTCCACTGAATTCGAAGGCATTGCGTGTTAAGTGGCGGAACTTAACGCCGCGCTTTACCTCGACAACAGAGCGAAGAAAATGGAAATATTAAATATTTCCACTATTCGAGTGGGAGTCGAACCCACAACCAGTCGTTTACAGTCACACGCTTGTGCCACTGCGCCACGACTGGCCACAATATATACATACAGTATAAATATGTAAAAAAAGCCATCGTGGCGCAGTGAGACAGCGTCTGATTGTAACACCATGGTTGTGGATTCGGTTTTCAGTCGGAACGATTATATTTAAAGTTTTATTTCACTGGTATCTAAGATAACAAGCATTGAGGTCCTTCACTTAGCACGCAATATCTTAATTGAAGGTGGAGAGTGGAGTGATTTGACACTAGTTCCTCTTTATTTACCCTACTATTCAGGAAATTGCGTGAAGCTGCACTACACACCCGCACACACGTACCGACTTATACATATACACATACATATATATATATATATACATTCATATACATTTACACATCTAACATACTACGTATGAGGTATACAGTGGCGAAGTGTCCATATAACACAATAGCCATCGGCTCACTTTTTGTTAATAGCTTCACGCTATATCCCGCACACAGCAGGGTAGGCAGAGGGAACCTAGTGTTAAGACTCCATTCCCCACTTTTAAGTAATTTATATAAATAAACTATTATTGATTATAATTATTTAATAATGTAACATAACCGCTACAAAAATCTATTTTAATTGACACACAACAATTTAAAAATAAATGCCTTTCTTTAATTATTTTTTTGTGGTATACGAGCTGTTTTACAAATATATTTTTTAAATATTTTTTTAATACCGGCTTCTATATTTTTGTTAGAATTATTTGACATTATCTTTGACGTTATACATATATACTGTATGTATACTATATATTTTATATACACACATATGTATGTACACACACATTCATACATTTTGACATACATATTACAGTAAATACACGCACACGTACAATAGTGTACTATAATTATCTTTTACTTGAAAAGTGTATACGGAACGATCAAAAGCTTTTGATGTAAAATTGCTTGATTTCAAAATAGACTTTCATGATGAAACTTAATTGCAAAACCTCCATGTTTCATGTTTTGGCAAATGGCAATATTTTATAATTATAAAATTACTATAATAATAATTCATATAATAAAATATTAGAAAAAAAATGATATTGAAGCTTTTTCGCTACGAAAGCTCTATAGAGAGAGATCATAAATATTAGTTAAATGTTTATTATTAAGCTAGTTATCGCTAATTTTCATATAACACGGAGTTCAGAGAGAACTTAGTGACAAATCACTCCGTTCTCCATTTTCCACACAAAATCGGAACATTACGCGTACAGTGGCGGAACTTAACGCCGAATTATTGTTATATATCTTTAAATACACTCATATAAATAATATAATATGTATATTTTTAAACAAAAATATAAGAAAACGCATCTTAAACTATCACATAACACATCTACATCAACTTCCTACCTGCCTTGACAACCGCAACGTCGAACACAATCACTCAAATTCAACCCACACAGAACCACACTAATATTAGATGAAAATATTTAAAAAAAAAAACACAATTCAAAACAATTTAGATTTCAACTTCAAATGAACATTTAAATTAATTAACAATTGCAGCTTTCCTTAGTCACCGTTTCACTGACACATGTGTCTGACATACATATTATATATATATATTAATATTATTTCAATATATTATTAATATAATATAATAATAAATAAATAATTTCCAGCTATATTATAACACATATTGTACACGTAACACAGACACAAGGGGGGTACACGACCGCACTGGCTGAGCGACGACGGGGTACTGCCGGAGTCGGCGCTGTGATCCTCCCCCTACCACTTTCACCCTTAGTTTTTTAGCCTTTTCTAAATATATAAGTGTTTTTTAACAATGGATTAGTAAATAAATATGTGTTAGGAGTGTATATTTGATAAAGATATTTTTAGAAAACGTGTGGACACTTAGGACGGTTGCCTAGAGGTGTGGGTTCGAATCCCGCTGAGTTCTAATTTTGGCACGGTTTTTATAAATGTATTTTTTTAATTACCTAAATATGTAAAATACTCTTCAAAATACTTCAAAATATTATGTTAGATAAAATATTAGTATTTTAGCTATAAGCTTTTTACCATATAGTAGAGTGACATTGGAAAAAAGTTTCTCCAATATCCGTATGAAATCGAGATATTGTGTTTCAAGCTGCGGAACTAAGCGCCGCGCTTTATCTTAGATATTACAGAGGTAAAACTCAAATAATTTAAATATTTACTTATTCCCACGAATGAGAATCAAACCCATAACTGTACCATACTGCGTCATGATTGACATTTTTGTTTGTTTTAAAATAGTATTTAAATTTATGAATATAAGAAAATATATTAAAAAAAAGTTATAATTGTCTATCATGCCATATGGTGCAGTGGGAGAACGTTCAGACGTGTTTATGGTTAGCCATAAACACGATTGGTAGTGGGTTCGTTCCCAGTCGTAGGAATGAAAAGCATTCTAAAAGTTGATTTTTCCAAAGCGAATTTTCGAATACCAATAAACACGCATTAAAATATGTTTATTAAAGCAGCTTCACGCTTATTCACGCATCGCGGGTTAGTTAAAGATGACCCCGTCGTAAAAATGACTCTACATTTACATTCACCGTTCTAGTGAGACAATGGGCGGAGTCGAGTCCTGTCACTCAACACGTAATGTCTTGATTACGAGTGAGTTGAAGAAGGGAGAATCTTGGCACTAACTTTTCTGTGACCACTTTGTGAAAAATGTGTAGCTTTTCGTTTTATTTATTCTAGGAAAGCTCCAATATAAATAGACAAGTTATGCTAAATAAGCGTCAAATATACTAGAATATTTTTTTAGTTTCACACTGTATCCTGCAGATATGCTTTTTCCCACATATCAGGTATCTTAATGTTAAGACTTTCCAATCCTCACTTTCAACCGAATTCTGAAGGTATGACGTGTATTATAAAATTTTTATTCCTCGAGTTAAATCGAACCTACAATCAATTGCCTCTATAGCCAGATGCTGTCCTACTGCGCCACAATAACCTCTACGCATATCACAACTTAATCTTGCTATTTTTTATACGTATTTTTAAACAGTTTATTAAAAATCTACTTAAGTTAACCAAAACAAGTGTATATTCTATACAAATAAATAATTCACCCACAAATGACACTCAAATCTAAAAAAAAACGATTAAAACCAACCAATTTACGTAAAAAGCTAAAATAATACAGTTACCATCCAGATATCCGTAGCGTGTCTAAACGCTGCCAAGTCGCAGCGACAGGGGTATCAGACGCTGTCTAATGACGTGTGACGGCGTCGAGATTCAACGAAAATCTATTTTTCTGTCCTTCACCCAAACACTTTGCTATCGTTAGTCATTATAAGTCTCGAGACCGAGAGGTTGCGATGGCTTGTTAGATTTTTGTGTTGCTTGAGAATACAGTTGCAGGTTCGATATGTGAAAGAGAATTGTGGTTTTTGGAATTTTGTACCATTTTAATTCCCACCCCATTTTCATCCCCTATTTCCACTTGGGGAATGTATTTATATGTATTTTTTTTTACTCTGGTACCTCTAAGACAAAGCTTAGCGTTGAGTTCCGTCACTGAACACGCAAAAATGTCTCGATTTCGGGCGCAAAGTGGAGGACGGAGTGTCTTGACTCTATATTCTCTTTAATTACCACCGTATGCATGAAGCTGCTTTTAGTGAAACTATTTTAATATGTATATTATGGTATTTGAAAATTCACTTTTGAAAAAATCTTCTTTTATATTTTCTTTGGAGGTTTTTGTGGACATTTTTGAGACTTAGCGAAAAATGTTAATAAGTCTAATTTGAATTCGAATTCGATATTTTATTATTATTTTTTATTTATTAATTATTTTCATTTCTCCGCTCTAGTGACAAAATAAAGTGCGCTGTTGAGTTCCATAATCATCATCCGAGGAAAATAGAAAACGGAATATTTTAACACTAAGTTCTGTAAGCCTACATGATTTCGTTTCATAAAGCTAAAAAAAATCTCATGCATTTATGCATCTAGTCAAAATATTTTTAAGTTTTAGCATGGAAAAATTATGTATCTATAAAATACATAGAGCAAATCAATAAAAATATAAAACTGAAATAAAATTACAATTGAAAAATCATTGTTTAGAAGGAAGTAAAACTGCTAAGTGGTTGCAACTACAAAAGTAGGTGATCATAAAGTTGTTTTGGTAAGTGCGAGGACACCAAAATACTATGTGTAGAACGCTAGAAGACAAATAAATTTAATAAGTAAGAAATGAAAAAAATGTGAAAGGTTCAAAGAAAAGCTTTTGTTTTTTAACCAGCTTTCACAAAGTGTTAAAGCACTCCACTCTGTACTTTTTAGCCAAATTGGAGACACTGAAACATTTCAAATACCTGAGATATTAAGAACTAATCCTTGTTTCGGTTTCTCATAAATAATAATATCCTTTAGTCCAGTCGTGGCTTGGGGCATAAAGTGTGACTGTAATCGTAACTGGTTATGGGTTCGATTCCCACTCGAGGAATTGGAATATTTATTATTTCGCCGCTCTGGTGTCCAGGCAAAGCATGACGTTGAGACTTAACACATGATAAATCCTGTCATAATGTCTCGATTCCAGGCGGAATGTGGAGAACAGAGTGTCTTAACACTAGGTTCCCTCTGCATTCCCTGCTATATGTGGGTTACAGTATACAACTAAAAATAACAAGTTTCCTTTATCTGATGAACTGACTTTGTAAATACCTAAGTTTTTTATAGATTTATGATTTTTCCCACATATTCGGAGAGAATCTAGTGTCAAGATACTTCGCTCTCCGCTTTATGCATGAATGTTCGGACATTGCTAAGGGGCGGATTGTCTTCATCATGTTTGTCATTGCAGTTCTTCTTCAGTAATTGCAGTTTAGTCACAGTTTGTGGTGCCATAGCATAGAAATTAAAATAAAGTCAAATCCAAATAATCGTATTCAAAATAAGAAGTTATTATACATGCTTCATTGTTGAACGTCATACAATTTGCCACCGGTTCACTAAAGTGAATACCTGAGAAGGACCGGCGCTGTATCCCGCACACAGCAGGGTAGGTAGAAGTTACCTAGTGTTAAGACACTCCGTTCCCCACCTTCCGCCAAATTCGGAGGCATTTCGTGTTAAGAGGCGGAATTTAACGCCGCACTTTGCCTCGACACCAGAGCAGAAGAAAATGGAAATATTAAATATTTCCACTCCTCGAGTGGAAATCGAACACACAACCAGTTGTTTACAGTCACATGCTTGTACGACTGCGCCACGACTGGCACCGTTTATATAAATTGTAATCAAAGAATAAGTAGTAATCGCTTAAAATATTTGAAATCTACCTACCTGACAGCTAAATTCTCTTCTCCACGTACCATTCATTCTATTAAATTGTCTAAACATTTATATTTTTGCATGGCAACTTAGCAGGGTCGGTGACCATGTCAATACTCCGAAATCAGATGTAGACGCGGCCAATGAAGCGTTTTATGATGTACGAGTATAAACCGTCTTACGCGACTAGCCTTCGTCAAAATGCATCAAATCAAGATATACGTCGTTTCGTTTACTTACTAACTTTATGGGCGAAATTCTTTGTAAAATTTACCTTTATTTGTCTCAGTCGAGTCACGGATAAATATGCGTCTATCATTGCGTGTGTATGCGTTTTTCTTATTAAAGCGAGGAAACTAAATTAAATTAAATAGAAGTGTACCCCGAATGGGAATCGAACTCAGAAACATCACGTCGATGGCTCTTGTCGAGTGTATATTTGTAATGTTGGTTACAATATAGTGTACTTATTTGTATTTATGTTTTTATGTCTCGCCAACTATTAAATAAACTGTATTGACAAATCCTTCAAAATATATTTTTTCAAAATAAATTTCTCGTTTTTGTTCTGTTCAGAGATCGGCCAATCGGCAAAATTAAGTTGGAATAATCATATAACAATTTCTACACGACGAGTGCTTAAACAAAACAATTAAACGGAATTCAAAGTGTTTTTTCCTCTTCTCTCTTTTATCCTGGTTATCATCTTTCTTATGCTCTCATGCCAGAAATCGAAGACACGGATACTCTAAAGGTATTATATTATTATTAAAACTAGCACTGCATGCAAATGTTCAAATAAATCAGACCAAGCGTTAAAAAAGCGTAAAATACAACCATACTTAAGTTATAAATCAAAGTTGCGAAAAAAAGTGAGTAATTTTTATTACAGTTGAAGAAATTAAATAAGCAGCAGTAAAGGAAGGTGGCAAAATGGTCTAGACACGAAATTGTATTAAGTCACTGCCGACTTCATCTATATTAGCCATACCTATATTATAAGGCTGTTCCTTATTTCTTATTACTTATTTTTTTAGCTTCACGCGGTTTAGCGAGATAGTCAGAGAAAACCTAGTTCCACTAGTACTAGTAACACTACGTTCCCTAGTTTCCGCCGGAAACCGGAAAGTGTTGAACGGCGGTACCCAACAACTCTTTGTCTGGTACCAGAACGTAGAAATGAAATCAATAACTTAAATAATACTTATTCTTTCGAAATTGAATTCATTACCAAACATATTTACAGTCAGACGCTGTTCCACTGCGCTAAGACGGCTTATTACATACTAGCGGCCTGCTCGCCGCTACCCCGCGTAAACTATTTCGTTATATTGCAACCTCCAGGGGCGTATTTTTGAAAAATAAAGTAGTCTATGTTTAAGCTTAGATTATCAACTATTTTTATGCCAAAATTCATTATAATCGGTCAAGCGGTTTAGATTTTTCATATAAACTTTCATCCCCTATTTCAACCCTTTAGCGGTTGATTTTTGAAAAAATAAGGTAGCCTATGTTAGACCCAGTCACTTTTACTACTTTCATTCTTAATTTCATCCAAATCGGACCGGATTACCATGACAGACAAACACACAGACTTTCCCATTTATAATATAAGTATGGATTACATGAAAAATAATTGCAGGCTAAATTACGTTGTACAGGCTCAATGTTTTTTTTTATTAATAGACAGTAAATGTGTAACTCTTTTATGTGTTACTATTTGTAGTTCCATTCATAGTCAATAGTCATAAATAGCTAAAAGCACTGGAGTGATGAGGGCGTGTATGAAGAGGCTGACGACAGTGGACGAGGCGAAAGAAGTATACAGAGTTTGCTCCGGTCTCTCTGACTACACCAGTAAGGATGAAGCGCGAAACCATATAAATGTATAACTGGTTGTTCTTTATCTCTTCGTCTTTGTGACTAATATGTGAAGAAAATGGTGAAAGGAGTGTTTTAACACTAGGTTTTGTGTTTATAATGTTAAATACGAGATCAGTTAAAGCTTAAACTAAAGCAGAATAACAATGCCACAACAACATCATAGAAGCCTTAGGTCATAACTTATAAATATATTTGTTCTTGTTGTAAAAAAAATGTATGTCTTAATTACATATATATCTAAAATTTTTAGGCTTTTCCACATAGCAGTACTTATGTGTTGAATGAATTTATAAAAATAGTTTTTGTGTTTCTATATATTTCTTTAGTGGCCAGTCGTGGCCCAGTGGCACAAGAGTGTGACTGTAAACGACTGGTTGTGGGTTCGATTCCAACTCGAGGAGTGGAAATTATTTTTCAATTTTCTTCGCTCTGGTGTCGAGTTAAAGCGCAGCGTTAAGTTCCCCCACTTAACACGCAATGCCTCCGAATTCGGCGGAAAGTGGGGAACGGAGTGTTTTAACACTAGGTTCCCTCTGCCTACCCTGCTGTGTGCGTGATATAGCGTGAAGCTATCTTCAAAGTAATATAAGATTTATTTATACTGAGTTCAATTTTAAACTGTTAATATATGGAACACGAAATTGAATGTTATTTAAAAATATTATAACAAGTTTCAAACCATATTTAATTCAACGTAATAATTTTTATAAATTTTATTATGTTATATAGATTGACTATAAATACTACGTAATAAGTAGACTTTTTTTTATAAAATTTCATGTAAATCTAACAACAAGCCCAATATTTCAATGCAGGTATCCTCTATGTTTTTGCAATTTTTAATGCAGATATCCTCGGTTTAAATGTTTATGCTTGAGGTTACCTGTAAGAGAGCACTAATAGTGATAAGGTCGCCTTTGCATACTACAATTATTCTTTATGTGTGTATTTTCTTATTATTATGTATTCAAATAAAAAAAAATAGCTTCACGCTATATCCCGCACACAGCAGGGTAGGCAGAGGGAACCTAGTGTTAAGACACTCCTTTCCCCACTTTATTATGTATTCTATTTTATAATAAGTTTTTTTGTGTGCCATAAAGTTTATTTATTATTTATTTATCCTTAATATCCACACTTACTCAACATAAATTTAGGTCCACAATAATCGCAAGTTATTTTGCCCATTGCAGTATAGTGGGACAGTATTAGAAACGTGATGGGTGTAACTTCGATTCCCAATCGTTTTTCTAAATAGCTCTATTAATTTTAGTTATTTTGGTAAGAGATAACACGGTATTCAGTGTCACACGTAATATGTCGAATTCGGGACAAAACCGAGAACGGAGTGTCCCCACTTTCTCCTACCTTGCTAAAAAGAATGTTGCGTAAAGTTGAAAAAACTAACGCTTAACGAGATAAAAATCCATATCCATTAAAATGAAATACTAAAAAGTATATTTTTTAACAGTTCGCCGTTCAAATAGGTCTTGGCAAAACCAATTAATGCGCATTCACTAACAGACGTTTAAAATTTTATTTTCCTATTTTTTTCCAAATAAAAACTTCACGAGAACGCCAAAATCCTATGAATTGTAATAAAATTAGCTATTCGACTAAGTCATAATAAAAATATTATCTTTTTTACGATTGAATGAACTTTTTATTTGTCTTTATCGGTATTAGTAAACTGATTGTAATATTGTACTAACTTATTTGAAAGCTTAAAAATATTAAAGAGTAGATGAGTTTGACATTTTGTAGTCTATAGAAAAACAATGCAATTTAATTTTTTTTTATAGCTTCACGCTGTATCCCGCATGCAGCAGGGTAGGCAGAGGGTACTAATGTTAAGACTCCGTTCCCCACTTTCCGCCGAATTCGGAGGCATTGCAACTTAACGCCGCCCTTTGCCTCGATACCAGAAGAAAATGGAAATATTAAATATTTCCACTCCTCGAGTGGGAATTAAACCCACAACAAGTCGTTTACAGTCACACGCTTATGCCACTGCGCCACGACTGGCGCCAATTTAAAATACTATTAAATTTAATTATTAAAATGAATTATTTTATATTTATTTAATAAAATGGTACAATTTCAAATAAAATTTTAAACATAATCGGATTTAATGGAACATACACTTTTCGAACTTGCTTTTACGCCATAATGGGGTCATATAACATATCTGCAGATATTATCGCTTTCGGATAGTAAAGAACGAATAGTAAAGAATGGAGTCTCTAGACACTAGTTTCCCTCTGATTGCCAGCAATGATAAAGAATAAAACTAAAAAAACAATATTAAATTTCTAGATCAGTAAAACTTTCTAATTTAACACGTTTAAAACAATACTTAAACGCATGCTTAAATTTAAATATTTGCGGGAATAGAACCTGTACAACTTAAGTAAACTAACTTAAGCTAAATCTATACTAATGAAGAGGTAAAGTGTGTAACTTTGTTTGTAGTCTGCGTAAATACTGAACCGATCATAAAATTCTTTCACAATTAGAAAGCTACACAGTTCAGGAACCCTATAGACTCTACTTCATTAAGATAAAACACAATATTTAGAAAATAAAATGGGCTCAAAAAGGAGGATAAAAGTTGTAGTTGTAGATGACCGGATCTCTAGTCTTTCTATATAATATATCATCATAGCTTGTTCTGATTCAAAGACGGACTGATTCATCATCGCCGAGCGTAAACTATTGTACTTAAGGGCGCATGAATTTTAGTCAATAATTTTATTTTGTGGAGTATACGCTCACTAAGAAAAGAAATTTTGGAAATTCTACCCCTAAGGGGGAACGGTATATGGGTTCAAGTCAGTCATTTACGATGTCAGAAATATCAAACTTTGTTCATTGGCTACTGATTATAAAATATGTTTTAAAGTGTAATTTTTTTTAGCTTCACACTATATCCTGCACACAATAGGCAGAAGAAACCTAGTGTTAAGACATGCCGTTCCCCACTGAAAGTGTATATACCAGTCTGCATTCTTTTAAACTTAAAACAAACTCAAACTTAATTTTAACGTTTATCAAAATCCCACGCAAAAATATGTTGTGAACGTTTATCCGACATGTTTAAAGTTAGATAAATTATTTTTAGGCTTAGCTAGAATGTTTAAATCATATCATGATGGGTATCGTATCGTGATGGGTAAGGTGGACGGCAAAAGGACGACGCGTGCTGGACGACGGCAAAAATCATGGTTGAATAACATCAGGGAGTGGACCGGAATCAAATCCGTAGAACAATTATTTTGTCTAGCATCCGACGGAGCAGAATTTGGGAAGCTAGCGGCCAACCTATAGGATTGAAGAGGCACCCAAAGAAGAAGGAGATGTTTAAGGTAAAGTAAACATCCATCCATAAAGTTGAAATAAAGCACAGGGGCATTAATGCTACACACGTGGGTATGTGTGCAGACGCATGAGTATGGATTTATGTATTTAAATTTATTTCTCAGGTAGTAAATAAAAGTTAACTTACAACTCGTTAGCTTATATAACAAAAATCAAAGGTAACTAAACATTTTAACAATCCCCTTATCTCCTACCCCATGAGTGATTTACTTTACTATGGGCGTGTATTTACTATAAACACTATCTGTTATCAACGCACAGTAGATCTGATAACGCTAACTGTATAACGCGAGGAGGCGTGTTGAGAAACCACGGTGCTGAATAACAACTTTACACAACCTTAAAAAAGTATACTTATTATAAATCCTGTAATCAAGTATACTTATTATAATTATTTTTTATAGAAAATTTATATAAATATTTTAAAGAAATAAGAAATAATAAACTTTTTGTTATCAACATCTTCATATACGCCCTTCACACTCTTATCATCGATACTTTACTTTTGAAAAGTCAACCTTGGATGCCTACCTCTCGTACTGGCCACCTTTGTGTCATATACCTTTCCATTTAAAAATTATTATTTTTAGCTTCACGCTGTATCCCAGGGTAGACGGAGGAATCTAGTGTTAAGACACTCCGTTACCCATTATCCGCTGACTTTTAGAAGTATTTCTTTTTAAGTGGCGCTTTGCTTCGACACCAGATTTAAAGAAACGCAAATATTAACTATTTCCACTCCTCGAGTAGGAATCGAACCCACAACCAGACGCGTTTACAGTCATACTTCGTGCCCGCGCGATACTACTGGCTCATATATAATTAACAGAAATCTATATATAAATAGGAAATATATAGAAATCGAATAAAATTACTCTGTCCCTTATTTCTGCCATTTTAAGAAATTCTAGCTGAGTGGAGAAACCTTTGTCAAACTAGACTAGAAACACATTTATGTACATTTGTATTGTAAATATATTTATTTCCTTACGTTTCATTCGTATTTACTATTGTCTAGTTTTAAATAACAATGATACGTAAATTATACGTATCTCTAACAGATTTATTAGTAGCTTTTAGCTTCACTGTATCCCGTACACAACAAGGTAGACAGAGGGAACTTAGTGTTAAGACACTCCGTTTCCCACTTTCCGCCAAATTTGGAAGCATTGGCGTGTTAAGTGGCGGAACTTAACGGTTCGCTTACCACAACCAATAGCTTTAAAGTTTTAAATTACATTTAATTTAAATGAGGGCAACTAACTAATCTACAATTACTGTACACTATGTATGTAAGTGTAGTTTTTATATTGAATATGTTAAAAATAAAATTTGCAGTTTAAAAAAGTAATAAGGGTACATACCAAAAGGCCATAAATGTATTAATAGGTATAATAATATTAAACTATAGTATTTTTTAAAAAATGAATTGTCTTAGTTTATAGTTCCAGAGGCTATCGCTTAACTTAAATGATAATCCTGAGGGTACACCTCAACATCCTGAAACCTTTTCTTTTGAGAATTGTGTAATATAAAAAGAATGAGAATTTTTACAATATCAATACAAAGTAGAATATATTAATTATTAGTCAAATAACAAAGAAAATTTTAATATTTACAGATGGCTAAAATTAGACAAAATTTCAATATCTGAGTTAAGGAAATAAGAAACATAATAAACATAATATTTTTTAAATAAATACTTAAATTAATATTTTCTTATTTTCTGTAGCATCTCAACTCAACAATGCGTAATGTCTGATTTATTCGATCACAAAATTATTTTTCATCTGCAGGAATCGAATCTCCGACCTCCTACCCACTAAACCGAAACACCAATCAAATTACATCGAAATATAAAACAAAATTACGCATAAACTATCAAAAAATCACAATAAAAATACCACTAAACGATACACAATGCAGGTTTAGAGTACATAAATAATGTAATCCGTGGTTGAAGTAAGTATTTACGTGATAACACGTGAGTGATTAACGTTCCCGCTAACTTCACGTGAACCGTGAATAAAACCTCTAAGCTGTGGTTGGATTATTTTTACAATATGTTAGTTTTCTTGTTATCTTTAAGGAAATCCTGTTATTAGGCGGTGAAAGTTTAAACATATAGCGCTTCGTTATCCACTTTCCGCCCATTTGTATTTATTTAAATAAGAAGCTAAAATAATTTGATTACTCCTGTTGTAATATATTTTTAAATGTTTTTTTAAACATTTTTAAAGTGTTATTCCACACTTAGGAAATGAAAAAAAGGCATTTAAGCGTATAAAAATTTGAACGCAGCGGTATTGGAACCCGCGCCTCCTGAATAGCTAAAACAGGTAGCAGAAATTTGTAAAAATCTCTCTACACAGATGCTAACAAGAACAACCTCTCACCCTAAACGCATACAGTCGCCGATCCGTCGCGGGTAGAACGTATGGCTCAGTGGTGAGAGCGCCTGGACGGTGTTCCGGAGGCGCGGGTTCGGGTCCCGCTACGTTCAATTTTTTTATACGTTTTCTAAATACCTTTTTAGAAATGTTATTCACATAATTACTATATGAAAGTATTGTTAGAAAACATATAAAAATTGAACGCAGCGAGATTCGAACCCATGCCTTTTAGAAACCGCCCCAAAATTGATATTGTTAAGCCATGCGTTCTATACCCGTATAATTTTGTAAAATCTCTGTACAAAGATCTGGTATATTAAAAAAATCTCTGCTGAGAAGCGAAAACGAAAATAATTTGAAATAAGTATAAGAATTTAGGCGTAACTAAATGTAGAACGACGACGACAAGGTTTTAGAGAGCGCTTGGTCGGTTACAAGAAGCGCGGGTTCGGATCCCGCTGCGTTAAAATTTTAATACGTTTTACAAAAATGTTTATTGGGGCCAGTCGTGATGCAGTAGCATGAATGTGTGACTGTAAACGACTGGTTGTGGATTCGATTCCCACTCGAGGAGTGGAAATATTTAATATTCCATTTCCTTCGCTCTGGTATCCAATGCAAAAGCGCGAAGTTAACTTTAAGTTCCCCCACTTAACACGCAATGCCTCCGAATTCGGCGGAAGGTGAGGAATGGAGAGTCTTAAAACACTAGATTCCGTCTGCCTACCCCGCTGTGCGCGGGATACAGCGTGAAGCTAAAAAAAAGAAATTATTATGTTTACTCGTAGACTTTGCTTTTCAAAAGTAAATGTGATATGAAGGATTTGTTTGTCACAAAATATACTATTATAATACTATTATTTATGTTAATAGATGCATCATAAGCTGTATCGAACAGTATTTATGTTAGCCTGTTTGAATAATCTTTATCCGAATAGATTATATTTTAATTGCTTTTAAAATCAATGCCGCTTTATTTGAACTGACCGATATTAGCTAAGTAGATTAAAAATATAGATTGAAGTCTAAGTTATACTTACACTGACTTCTTGCTGCTACATAGTAGTAATGTATCTTATCTTTTCATATCTACTAAATATTTTAGATAACTACAGCATAGTTAATATGATCTTTTACCTTCACGCGGGATCCCGCACACAGCAGGGTAGGCAGAGGGAACCTAGTGTTAAGACACTCCGTTCCCCACTTTCCGCTGAATTCTGGAGGCATTGTGTGTTAAGTGGCGGAACTTAACGCCGCGCTTTGCCTCAGCACCAAGCGAGGAAATCGGAAACATTAAATATTTCCACTCCTCGAGTGGGAATCGAACCCACAACCAGTCGCTTCACAGTCGCACTTCGCGCCTCTACGCCACAACTGGCCCCGAAATTATTTTTAACCGGATTAATCGCGTATATGTTTGGTATTCGTCTACCTGTGACCACGGACAGAGGTATACCTGTGACCACGGACTACTGTAAAGTGTTCGAAACGTCGGGTATACTAAAAATGTATTTTCGAATACCAAAAATTTAATTTATGACGGAAATTTATGACGCAAGCCCGTGGCACAAGTTAGATTTAGTTATTTATTATTATAATTCTTTAAGATATTTAATTAATGTTTTATTTTTTGACAATTAACTGTATTAATTTGAATGTTCTGTCTTTTATAATTTTCATATGTTCATAATTTTTACTTTTTACTTTATTTTATTATTGCATGTTGTGATTGTCTGTAATTGGAAAAATGTTTAGTTTATGTGTGAAATTAATTTAATATGAACATATTGTAATATTTCTTCCATTGACGATCCTTAATAAATAAATAAATAAATAAACGAGATTAATCCGGTTAGAAATAGTTTCATTACAAAATACAGCAAAAGTCGTTCTCTCTTTATTGTTAAATTACTCATTACTCGGAAAATATATATTTTATAGGATACAAATAATGGTTTCTGTTATATTAAAAGTACTGAAATTTAGACAGTTTTTTTAAATAAATTAGTTATAACAGTTTCATAATTTCATACGAATTATGTAAAAGGCAGCGATTTTTTATGAACGTACATAAGTTAAAAAGAGCACACGTTATACATATACATTTTAATAAATGTTTTATGGCTAGAATAAACATTTATACTAAAATAGTGTTTCTTGATTACCACAATAAAGTCTTTGAATAAAGTTTATAGTGTTCCGTAAAATTACATTCTGAGTTTAGACTGAGCTCACTTTAATTCAAGACTTTGCATGTTGTGTCTGCCTGTAAGTGGAATAACACCTTGCAATGTTTGTATTTATATAATACTAGCGGCCCGCTCGCGGCTTTGCCGCGTAAACTACGTAACTGCTTCTTTTTATTGCAACACTCGGGGGTGGATGGGAACCCCTTTAGAAATGATTTTTGAAAAAATAAGTAGCCTATGTTAGACCCAGTAACTTTTACTACTTTCAATCTAAATTTAATCCAAATCGGATCGGTAGATTAGCCGTGAAAGCATGACAGACAAACACACAGACATTCGCATTTATAATATAAGTATGGACTAGTGGCCCGCCCGCGGCTTCGCCACGTAAACTACATAGCTGTTTCGGTATATTGCAACCCTCGGGGGTGGATGGGAACCCCTTTAGAAATGTTTTTTTGAAAAATAAGTAGCCTATGTTAGACCCAGTAATTTTTACTATTTTCATTCTAAATTTCATTCATATCGGACCGGTAGATTAGCCGTGAAAGCGTGACAGACAAACACACAGACATTCGCATTTATAATGTAAGTATGGATGTTCATGTGATGTTAAGTGTATATTCTGTTGTTCAGACCTTATAAATAAATAAATAAAAGAGTGCAGATGTGATCATTTCACATATCGATAGCTGCGAAACAAAGTGCCCAAACAGTATTTTACCAATGTTAGAAGTTAGAAATTTAATTAATTAATTAAAAGAGACGCAATGGTAAAGAATCCACAAATTGTGTTATATCTGTCTGCGTATGTGTTTACGCAATTAATTTAACTAAAAATTTACAATTAAAAACTAAAGATCTAGGGCCAGTCGAGGCACGGAGGCACAAAGTGTGACTATAAACTACTGGTCGTGGGCTCGATTACCACTTGAGGAGGATTAAACTTTCTTCGCTCTAGTGTCGCGGCGTCAAGTTAGCACGCAATGCCTTCAAACTTGGCGGTGCGTGGGGAACGGAGTTCCTTAACATTAGGTTCCCTCTGCCTACCCTGCTGCGAGCGGGATACAGCAAATCTGCAAAAATCTGCAAAATATTTATTTCCAGCCTTTCTTGTTTAGTAAAATACAGTTACAACACTTATTCTTTCCACTTTATTCTTTCCACTTTATAAAGTTCAAATAAATTAATATATAAAAGAAGCCACTGCAACTACTTAGAACACTATATTCTTATATAGAACGGTCACGGTTAAGTCGCGAAAGGATTACACATATGACCTGGGAATTAAAATTAATACGGAAGCCAAGAAAAGTATTGACACTTTACTAGAAGACTATCTTATGACCTAATGAAGAATGTTTTTTACTTAATCTTTCTCACCTTGACGCAGTATCCCGCGCACTGCAGGGTAGGCAGAGGGAACCCAGTGTTAAGACACTCCGTACCACACTTTCCGCCGAATTCGGAGGCATTGCGTGTTAAGTGGTGGAACTTAACGCGCTTTCCCTCGGCACCAGAGCGAAGAAAATGAAAATATTAAATATTTCCACTCCTCGAGTGGGAATCGAACCTACAACCAGTCGTTTACAGTCACACGCTTGTGAAATTGAACCACGACTGGCCACAATTAAATATAATAATCCTTAAAATGGAAATTGAACCCACACCAACTGCGCAAACAAACAAACACAGTCCCACTGAACCACAACAGCTAACTTTAATATACGAGTAATGAAGTTCGAACAATACAAAGTACTCTGTACAAATGAAGCTAAAATAACAAATGACGATACCAACTCTAGTTAAAGAAAAATGTTGTTCGGAACCCTTTAAAGGGCGGTTTCATTAGAGCCGTTTTTAGCTTTGCTTTATTTGTATTAGCTTTCGTACTTTCCCCAGTTATTTTGTGAATAATTTTGAAATACGCAGACCTTTCGCTGGTGGATGCAGCGGGAAATTTAAAGAGAATTTTAAGGGAGATAATTAAATTACGTTTTTGCTTTAAAAATATTTTTATATATACTTTAGAAGCTTGCATATGGATATGTTTTTTCTAAAAATGTTTTACTTATATAATATATACATATATATAGACCGTCGTAGTGTAGTTTTTTTTTCAGCTTTACACTTTTTCCCTCTTAGCAGAAGTAGTCAGAAAGAGCCTTGTTTAAAGACACTTTACACTCAATTTTTCGTCCGAATTCGAGACATTACGAGTTGAAAAGCGGAACTCAACACCAAACTTTGTCTTATTTGCCTAGCGGAAATCGAATCCACGGCCAATCACGATAAAAGACAGAAGCTCTCTCACTGCGCTACGATTACTTTTAAACGTTTTTAAAGTGTTATTTCACACTTAGGAAAAACAGGACACTTAAATTGTTTTTCTAAATGTCTTTTACGATTGCCTGTATATTTTCTAAAGTAGTTTGTCACATATCATATTAAACACATCATTTATAAATATATATATATAGCTTCACGCTATATCCCGCACACAGAAGAGTAGGCAGAGGGAACCTAGTGTTAAGACACTCCGTTCCCCACTTTCCGCCGAATTCGGAGGCTTGCGTGTTAAGTGACGGAACTTAACGCCGCGCTTTACCTCGACACCAGAGCGAAGAAAATGGAAATATAATTTCCACTCCTCGAGTGGGTATCGAATCCACAACCAGTCGTTTACAGTCACACTCTTGTGCCACTGGGCCACGACTGGCCACATCATTTATCAAAATCTTATGATTGACAATACAAATCATACATCAATATTTAACTAATATTATGATTAATACACAAATAAGCTCTGTCTGATTTTATTACAGCTCTTTTTGAGCTGAACAACAGCTACCAAATGTGTAGTTCGCGTGATCGCGCACGACCAATGAACTCTTAAACATTTTAGTTATAACTTTAATGTCATTATAACGTTGGTATATAATAAAATATTTTCATTTTGTAAATTGTTTCTGTAATAAAAGATGTATTAATTAAATAATTACGCGATTGTAGATATTTATTTAGTTTTATGCTAATTAAGGTAATCATAAAAAGTCTAATGTTAAAGCACACCGTTCTCCACTTTCTGGCGAAAATTTTGTGAAATATTGTGTGTTAAGTTGAAAGGCGGAACTCAACGTCGAGCTTTATCTAACGTAACAGAGGAATTAAAAAAAATATTTAAATACCAATAAATTCCCCTGACTGGGAGTCGAACCACAACCATCACTTTTGTCTTCACCTTTCATTACGCAACAACATAATACTATCCTTTCAAACTCTTACTATTATACGTAAGAGAAGAAATCCCATGGATATGGAATCCATGGGATGCCCTTATGGGTACTCAGGACTTTTCTCTCTGCAATGCTATCATTGCTTGAAAAGCTCAGAGCAGTGCATGGGACTTGCGACCCAGTTTAATTTAAGCTTAAGGCGCCCCTTCAAAATATACATTAACACTCGCCTCCATCTATCCACTTCCTAATAAAATAACGAAAATATTAGACAAAAATCCAGGCAAAACCAGTTCTCGTTATTAGTATAATGAAATGAATAGAGTAGATTCTTATTAATGCATACTTAACTGTGTGGTGCATTGTCCTTACAATGACACTGTTAATTTATTAAATTAGTTAAAATATGATAATGTCAAAACTGAATATCATTTTATTAAAAACTACGTTGTTTTTGATAAAGAATTGATAATGAAAATAGTCTTAATATTTAAGAATATTTTTGTTGTTACCTGTGTAACAATCAGATCAACTGATTAAATGTAACAAATTCCCATCCTTCCTTCCTTCTTCTGTCCTACATCCCCAAGGCTGGCAACGCATCCATAACTCTAATGTTGTGGATGTCTATGGGCGAAGGTAACCACTTAACACCAGTTGGGTCTTCTGCTCGTTTGCCTTTTTTATATTATAAAAAAATTTATACGAGCATATAGCGAATAGAATTAAAATTGATAAACGGGTCTTGAATGTCCAGTCAGAAACTTAACAACTGTACCACTGGCGGCATAGATTGAAAATTGTCACTTATATTATGTATGTACATATTTATGCATATTCGCGTGTAAACGTCCACGTTTTAAACTAATTAAAATTTAATTATTCAACGCTTATTACGATTATAATGCATTATATAAATTGGAATATTTTGTAAATTAGGTTTTTGTTGCAGCAAGTTTTGTCACCTGTCGGCTGTCAGACATACAAATGTATATTAATTTGATTCTGATAGATATAAATCTAACTATGTGTATATATTTGTATTTTTAATATAAATATATACATTTAAGCCATTGTGGCTCAGTGGGACAACGTCAAAATATGAGCGAAATGGTATTTTCCATCTTTAATTTTTTTTTTCAGCTTCACGCTATATCCCACCGCACACAGCAGGGTAGACAGAGGGAACCTAGTGTTAAGACACTCCGTTCCCCACTTTCCGCTGAATTCGGAGGCATTGCGTGTTAAGTGGCGGAACTTAACGCCGCGCTTTGCCTCGATACCAAAGCGAAGAAAACGGAAATATTAAATATTTCCACTTCTCGAGTGAGATTCAAACCCACAACCAGTCGTTTACAGCCACACGCTTGTGCCACTGCGCCACGACTGATCCCTTCCATCTTCATTACAAATTAAATCACAAAGTAGCATGTATTCAAATTATTTTCATTTGCTACATTACATGAAGAGGAAAACGCGGCGTTGATTTACGCCACCTAACTCCTTATAAAAATTTGTCTCTGTTAAAACTGCAAGAGGAAGTAAGTGGGAAAGTTCCTACAACTGGCAACACCATTTAGATATATGATCACAAGACATGATATGATAACATGACATTCCTCATAAGCCATTCAATTAAGTGGCGGAACTAAACGCCGCACTTTATATTACCAATAACGGAAATATGAAAAAGTAGAAAACATTATTTTCCGAGAAATAAGCCCACAATGACCACGTTTACAGTCAGACACTCACACTCACTGACTCTCTTCTATGCGCTTAAATAAGATTTCTTTAAAACTTCAATGAAAAGTCACACTACTTTTCGCATAGTAAAGTAGTCGAAGAAAATTTATTGTCACACTTCAAATTTTCAGTTTCCGTCTTAAATCAAGACATCGCGTGGCGAAACTCAACGCCGCGCTTTACCTTTTGATATATTTGAATTGTAACTGAAATAATTATATATACATATTTGTTATTGGCAGGGCGGGAATTCCTAATACAGGCATAACTTGCTTAAAAGGAATTCTGAACCACGAGCTGTGTTGTTGTCAATTTTGTTTTTACAAATAAATTATTTTTATTTTATTTATTTACCCTCATTATAATAATAGATCATTCATATATTCTGTATGTCTGTATCTAACGTGCGTGCCTCAAGGTCGTTTTTCCCACGTACATGTAAGCTGTGGAACGACCTTCCTCCTGAGGTTTTCCCTGAGCGCTATGACATAGGTGTGTTTAAGCTTTAGGTACCTCCACCTCCTCTAGGCCGGCAACGCAACCACAACTCTTGGATGCTGTTGTAGATGTCCGTGGGCGAAGGTTAACTGCTTACCATCAGGTAGTCCTTCAGCTCGTTTGACCTACTCACTCTAATATATATATATATATATATATATATATATATATATATATATATAGATATATATATATATATATATATATATATATATATATATATATATATATATATATATATATATATATATCTATATATATCTATATATATATCTATATATATATCTATATATATATATATATATATATATATATATAAATATATATATAACTAAAACTTCACTACTACATTTCTTATATTTTTTAAGTTTCACATACTTAGTTGATATTGCTTAGCAAGTCATCCGCTTGTTTTTGTAGCTAGCACAAAGCATTATGTGGAGTGTTAAATATTCTACATACATGTATGTTTTATCGGGCGTTTGTGGGAATGTGTGGAGCGTTATTTTCTACCGCTTTGTGAACACTTGTTCGGTGCTGGAATAGAAATTAATATTTTCTTACTTATGAATTGTGAAATACTTTCATATTTTAAAGTATTGTCCACACAACTAGGAAATTAAAAATAACTGATAGAAAACGTTTAAAAAATTTGAACGCAGCGGGATTTAAATCTACATCTCTTGAAAACTGTCCAAGCTTTGACTTTGACCGCTAAGCCATCGGAGTAAGCATATAAGAATTTTAACATAGTCGGGTGTAGAATACGTTAATTACTTAAGTGAAGTCGTCGTGGTTTAGTTAAACAGCCTGGGACTGTACGCGCGATGGTTGTGTGTTCAATCCTAACTTGGGGGAAAGGTAACTATATATATTATTTTCTTTTCTTCATTCTGGTAGCTAAGATATTTTACATGCAACTTCTAAAATTCGAGCGAATAGCAAACAACGTTGTGTCTTAACACTGGGTTCTCTCTACCTACCTCAAAGCCGCTGAAGTAATATAAAAAAAGGTATGGTTTGTAATTTTGTATGTTCGTAAGGGCTAAATACTGACCCGATCACGAAAATTCTTATATATAATATTTTATTGTGATTGAACAGAATGAATAGAGAATCGCAAAGGAGCTCAATTAGGATATAAAAGTTGCAGATCACGCGACGAAGCCGCGAGCGTGTCGCTAGTATAAAACAAAGAAAAACTAATAACATCACGTTAATTTCATAAGTTAAACAACGATTGCTTAATCGAAACCCATCGGAACTGTAATCTAGACGGCAGACGGCAGACGGCAGACGGCAGACGACAGACGACAGCGGCGGTGGCCGGCACCGAACGCGACTCCAACTTGTATAATTACTTTTCAATTTCCTATGATTGATTACAGAACTGAAAGTTATCGCAAATTATTAATAACTATTTCGAGCCCGTGGAATTGTCTGTGGCCGTATTAGAGGACGTCTTTTTAAAAATTTATAAAAGAAGTAATAGAAGTAGGGGCCAGTCGTGGCGCACAGGGACAAAGTGTGACTGTAAAGCAACTGGTTATGGGTTCGATTCCCACTTGAGGGATGAAAACATGAAAACTTTAACATTTCGATTTTCTTCGCTCTAGTGTCGAGCACGTCTTCGGCATTCAGCGGAAAATGGGGAACGGAGTGTTTTAACACCAACTTCCCTCTGTCTACCTTGCTAAGTGCAGAATATGGCGTGAAACTAAAAAAAAGGACCAGACTTCAGTTGATCTTCACGAACATAGTTACGATAACTGGACAGAGTAAGCAAGGCGTGTGAACGTGCGTGAAGTATGTAGGGATCGTAGTATTTGACGCTCCTTTCTCTAAAATATATAATATTAATAAAAAATTGAATACTAATCAAAAGTAATACTAAAATGTTAACTTTTTTTTCAATCTTTATCTCTGTATGAACGAACATTTTACGAATAGATAAGTATGATATTCGACACTCTCTTCTTAATTCATTTGTTTAAATTATCCTTAAATTTTAATTAAAGTAAATATATAATATGCTTCTAACAAGTTTTAAGATAAGAATAATTATAGTCTTACAACATACAGTTTTAGTAATTAATAGTATTATAAATAGTATTTTTCATTCTTTTTATCTCAACATCCAAAATATAAATAAAAAGCAAAGTTCGTCATTATACGAAACGAATCTAATTAGACAGCGTAGTCGCTGGTTTGGTTTTATAAACGTAAAATACTTTGATCTTCCATATGTACACTCAGCCACAGATTTCTGTACATCATATTATCGTATAACATAAGTATATTATTTTATTTAAAACGTTTATATTTCTTCACTTTTTAAATTAGTTAAATGGGACAGCGTCTGAATGTAAAGCGATGGTTGGGAGTTCGATGCCCTCTCGGAAAATGATTATTTTTAAATTGAAAAAAGACATTTCAAGAAAACGTATAAAATCGTGAGAACGCCTGAACGGTATTCAGGAGGCGCGGGTTCGGATCCCGCTGCGTTCAAATTTTTATACGTTTTCTTTAAATGTCTTTTTCAATTTTCCTAAGTATGGAATAACACTTTAAAAATGTTTACAAGTATTTTTAAATTTTAATTTCTCGCCCTGGTACCTGAGACAAAGCGCGGCGTTGAGTTCCGCCACTCAACACAAAAGCTCGATCTCATACGAAAAGTGGAGGACGAAGTGTCTTGATTATAGGCCCTCTCTCTGTCCCAAAAAAAGTTTATATTTTGATTCTGTCGTGGCGCAGTGGTACATTGTAAAAATGACTGTTGTAGGTTTGATGCCCACCTAATTGAGCGATTATATTTAAATTACATTTCCACATTTTGTGCAGGTAGACTAAAACAACGTAAAACTATTATTTAAACAAAACTATAATTATAATCCAATTATATCAAACCAAAAGTACACAATGACAAAGTCATATATTAACCACTTCCCTTCTTGTCTCTCTTCTTCTACAATATTTTGTCACATTCACACCTTTTTCCACATATCAGACCAAAAACAGAGAACCAAGTGTCAAGACACTACGACTAGAACACTCTGCTATAAAATATATTTAGAAATACCAAAATTGGGGGCCAGTCGTGGCGCAGTGGCACGAACGTCTGACTGTAAACGACTGGTCGTGGGTTCGATTCTCACTCGAGGAGTGGAAATATTTAATATTTACAGTTTCTTCGCTCTGGTATCAAAGGCAAAGCTCGGCGTTAAGTTTCGTCACTTAACACGCTATGCCTCCAAATTCGGCGTAGCGTGGAGAACGGAGTGTCTTAACACTAGGTTCCCTCTGCCTACCCTGCTGCGTGCGAGATACAGCGTGAAGCTAAATAAAAAAAATACCAAAATCATCAATACAAACATGTAGCCAGCTATACAATCAACGTTAATGATCACGCCGGTTGCGCATTCACAGTCTACTCGCATACGATACGACGTGGCGTTTCAAATGTACGCACGCATATTTTGAATTCTCTACTAACATACAAACATGTACGGGAATAGTTCGCAAATGTTATTAGAGCGTGCTGGGTTGATATTTTTATGGTTTTTAATCTTGATTTTGTTTCAGCTTCTCTGAGGGCGGGGGAGATAGAAACAATTTTTATGGTAAAAGGAGGCAAACGAGCAGTAGGCCCACCTGGTGTTAAGTGGTAACCTTCGCCCATAGACATCCACAACACTAGAGCTATGGATCCGTCTTGGGGATGTATGACAGAAGGAGGGAAGAAGGATGGGAATGGTGGGAATAGGGAGAGTTAGCTTACATGCCATCGAACAGGAACTCATCAGCCGATATTTGGCGGTTCGTCTTTGACACGAGAGTGATCGCGAGCCAGTAGTAGCCAGAGAACGAATCTCCTACCACCAAGCTACCCGTCTTTTACTGGACGCTACCCAGTGGCGGTGGGGAATTGTATTCTTAATCCGTTCTCCCACGAACTGAATTTAAGAGAGTTTAGTGATAAGACACTCTGTTTTCCATTTTCCGGACAAAATCGAGAATAAAAATAACCTTTCCTTCGAATAAACGCAACCAATCCACAAACTAGGAATTGAACCCACGACCAATTGTGTTCTGTTACGTAATTATATATGGATATTGCTGTTAGAGAGAAAATCAATCGTTACGCCACTAGGGGACTTGAGGCAGGAATGACTATATATTATCTATTATCGAAAACTGAAGAACGAAGTGTCTTGCCACTAAGTTTTCTCTGATGACCTTGCTATGCGCCAAAAAGCGTGAAGTTGTGGCGTAGTGACTGTAGGTTCGACTCCAATTCGGTGGAATAATCATATTTCTTCTAATTAAGCTTTATTTCTATCATCTAAAATCCAAACAAAAAATTTAAGAATATAATATAAAAATATTCATAATAACAATATCGTCTAGTCACGCGCTATATCAACGTAATTTTCGGTCGAATTCAATTTGAAAACAAAAATAAAAAGCTTAGGAGCTTTTATTAAATTTGGTCTCTTTGTTTGTGTTTTAAATCGGCCTTGACTTGCGTCAAATAGAAACTTTTACAATCATTATCACTATAGTCCATATAATGTACATTTTTTTGTTATATAAACATAAACTAGCTGGCCCCGCGATTTTGTCCGCGTGGAATTTAACAAAAAAGTTATAATTATAATATAAAAGTAACCTAAATTATTCATTTTTCATCAGTTATCTGCCAGTGAAAATCCCGTCAAAATCGGTTCGGCAGTTCCAGAGATTTGCGGGAATAAACAGATAGACAGATAAAAATTATAATAATTGCTATTTTGGTATATACAGCATGTATACATACGTACATTTGTATTATTTATTTATTTGTATAAATTTACACAGTAGGGGACAGAAGTTAGCATCTGATTCTATTCCTACTGAAGAATTGACTATGTTTAAATTGTTTCATTTTTTCACTCTGATACCTAAAAAAAGGCGTTCAGTTCCGCTACTCGAAGCGTAACTTCTTCATTTCAGGGAGAACGGAGTGTCTTAACACTACATTAACGTAACGGCTACGTTATGCGTTTTCCACAAATAGTGAACCGGTGGTAAACTATTTGACGTTCAAAAAATGAAGCTTATAACTTCTTATTTTGAATAAAATTATTTGACTTTGACTTTGAATATTTTCTATTTATATTAATTTTAAATTCACAAATTTTCCACATTGATAATGTATTCCACTCGAAGAGTGAAAATATTTCATATTTCCATTTCTTCGCTTTGGTATCGAGGCAAAGCGCGGCGTTAAGTTACGCCACTTAACACGCAATGCCTCCGGATTCGGCGGAAAGTGGGGAACGGAGTGTCTTAACACTAGGTTCTCTCGGCCTACCCTGCTGTATGCGGGATACAGCGTGAAGCTAAAAAAAAAACAAAAAAAGATAATGTAATCCAGAACCGTCGAGTCAGTCAGACACTGCTCCACTGCACCATGATAGACAAATATCTACATAACAAAAAGCGTATTATATCACCAAATGTATATACATTTAAGAATAAACAGGCCAAAAGCTAAGAATTACGTTTAGAATGAAGTAAAATCTCGTGAGAAATCAACAGTTTACGTGATCGAAATAAACGTGTACGCTTTTGTCGCGGGTTCACGGGCAGCTTCATAAATACATACTGAAATTCTTAATTAGGCTAGAGCTCTAAAAGCGAGGTAATTTAATATAAATTTAATTGTTTATTACTTTACATTAATACTAGCGATCTGCTCGCGGTTATACCCGCGTGGTTTCATAAAAAATTCCCCCTTCTAATTTTAGCAACTTAAGAGTTGGTTTTTAAATATCTTTCTAGTAAAAGTCGTCGAAATCTGTCAAGGAGTTCATATTTTTTATAGAAGAGTTCATCCCTTATTACCCTTTAAGTAGCATTGGCCCTAGATCTTCAACTATTTCATTGTGAATTTCATCCAAATCAGGCTTATAGATTAGCTTAGATATACGCAATAAATTCTATTTAAATAGCCAAACTTAAATAGTTTCGCGAAAAAAAGAATTATTTAAACGTTATAATGGCGCAGTAAACAATGTCTGACGGTAAACTCGATGGTTGGGAGTTCAATCTCCAGGCAAAGAATTAATTATATGTTTTGATCTCATATCACTAAGGCAAAAAGTTAAAATCGATATGTCCCTTAAAACAACAAAACACTTTATATACTATAGATTTTATTTGTATATCCCCTTATACAATAAGGCTGATATTAAAGTAAACATTAATAATAAAAATAATGGCGGCCAGTCGTGGCGCAGTGGCACGAACATGTGACTGTAAACGACTGGTTGTGGGTTCGATTCCCACTCAAGGAGTGGTACACATATATACATATTTAATATTTCCATTTCCTTCGCTCTGGTATCAGAGGCAAAGCGCGGCGTTAAGTTCCGCCACTTAACACGCAATGCCTCCGAATTCGGCGGAAACTGAGGAACGGAGTGTCTTAACACTAGGTTCCCTCTGCCTACCCTGCTGTGTGCGGGATACAGCGTGAAGCTAAAACATAATAATTAATAATGGTAATATTTTACACTAGGTCTAGGCATATATGTTTTTGAATCTCAATAAGACGCAATGATCTCAACAATAAAAAATATAATTTCATTACATATTTACATGCATGAGATGATACAAACTTTCAAAGACATTAAAATAAAGTATCAATAAAAAATTTAATAGGCTTTTGAGACGGTCTCGTACTAATAATTTGTATGATAACGTTTTTATTTATTTCTTCTCAAAGCTACACGGTTTTTGACGCAAAGGCAGAGAAAACTTAGAGTAAGGACACTCCGTTCTCCGTTTTCTGTATAAAATCAAGACATTGAATGAAGTGGAGGAACACAATATCTTTAACGTTATCGTGCCAGAACGAAGAAATCAAATAATTTAAATATAATCATTCTCCCGTGTAGTAATCGAACCTACATCCATAGCGTTTACAATTAGGTACTGTCACACTATGTCAATGGTACTATATAAGTAATAGTTATAAATAATAATTGTTATATATTTTAAAAACGAGCATATATTAATTTACTTTTGTCATTGTATAATTTTAAAACGAATGAAGAATATAGTGATTTAATTTTTTTGTCGAAGCAGATATAAAAAAAATCGCAAGTCAACACGTCGTTTTTCAAATTCGGGTGAAAAGTGGACAACAAAATGTCTTAACATTAAACTTTACTGTGCGGGAAACAACTCAAAAGCTGCATTAGAAAAAAATAACAAAATTATTGAGACCATAGTGGCGCAGTGGGAGAGTATCTGATTGAAACACGATGGTTGTAAGTTTACAACCCATTCGGGTAAATGTTTATATGTAAATTATTTTCGTTTTCTTCGCTCCGGTACCTAAAACCAAAACGCTCCGCCAACACGCCTGCCGACAATGCCTCTTTCAGGCGCCAAGTGAAAAGGAGTGTCTTGACACTAGGTTCTCTCCCCCCATTATGCAAGAACAAGCGTAAATCTTGTTTTTTAGCAATATTATTGAAAATAAAAAGAACAGTTCGTAGTTGGCAGTATTGGAGCCCAAAACAACACTTAACTTAATCCGGGATTAATTTTGTATAAATTTTAAACGTGAAAACTTCCGGGTAACAATAGAAAATACCTGGAATTTCCAATTCGTTTGTGAATTTTTAATACTTTTTTCTTCTTGCTGATTTACGCTTACTAAAAGCCTCGTTGCCTAGGCAGCGTATGTCACTTTTCAACACACGTATGCCAACGTATGGTAGCTTACTATAATAATTATTTTATTACTTTAATGTATATCTAAAACTTTATTTTAAAAATTGTCTTTCTATATTTCTTCATATAAACGTTAAGAATTCCCTATTTCATACTTCTTCGTTGGCATAATTTTCATAAAAAGGAATGCAAAGATTTTCTTTCACATAATGATTATAAAACTAATTATAGACATGTTACGACGATTGGTCGTGAAATTGTATTTTTGCACAATATTGTTTATACGAGGACCGGGAGGTCCTTGTATTTTAATATACTAAATAATCACGTATAACAGTAGTTAAGATTACATACTATTTTCACCAAAAACATTGTAATTGTCAAATATATTGCCCAAAAAAAACACAATTCATAGCTAACTTCTGTCAACAACTTCACATGTTTCTTACTGAAAATGAAAATAGATTAATCTATAGAGAAGTAACGTTACTTTTATAGTATTTCAAAGCTAAAGATAATTTGAAATACTACAAAGTAATTTACAATAATCATAAAGCCTTTACATACTGTCTTTTGCAACAAAATTTTAAATATTTCAACTTCCTATTCCTAGCTTGCTATTCATAAAATGAAGATGAATAAAAAACCTGACTTACTCTACACCCCTCTACTTCACAACCATATTTTTATCAATTTGAGGTAAAACTTCTAAAACAAAAAGCACTTAAAAACCTCATTACCACGCGAACCATCAACAAAGTAGGTATGAACTAGATATCTACATATAATATATATAACGGAAGTGCTAACAGGACAACGTTTAATGTAATTAGAGCGAAATAAATCTCGTCGAGGAGTTGTTTCCCTTTATCTGGACCCTTTCGAGCGGGTTGATTTATGTCCGCGTTTTCACTGGCTGGTTATTTGCTATCGCGATTCGTGGTTCTCTTAGCTTTCAGGATCACTCAAGTTCTAATGAATGAGATAAATTTTGCATATCTTTTGCTTGAAAATTCTTGTGTTTTATACTAGTTCACGATTCCCGCGTAGTAGAATAGACAAAGAGACTTAGTGTTAAAAGACTCCGTTCTCCGTTTTCAGTTCTAATCTGACATATTACGAAGGTGTGGAACTCAATATCGCATTTTGTCTTGCCAAATCGGAGAGAAGAAAATAATACTTCATCCGAGTTTTTTAATGAAAACTCTTTATTGCACAAATCAAAAAGTAATTAAATAAATATTAATTTACAATTGAATGTTATACCTACATATTAGTGCAAAGGCGACCTTATCACTGTAAGTGATTTCTTACAGGCAACCTTTTTCTTAAAGTAGATATACGAGTATAAAAAGAGAATGGTGGAACAGTGCAAGAGGTAATTTTAAATTAAATTATTTAGTATATAGACTTACAACTATACACGTGTATATACTTATGTACATACATATCTACATATCCAAATATACGTATATAAATACATACATAAATACATGTATACTGAAATAAATACGTAGGTCATGTACAAATAAAATAAAGGGAGAAAGTCCAAAAATAAATAATGATGATACGAAAAATATATTAATTATAAAGTTAGATAGTATTTTTTAAGACGATGTTTAAATATATTGAGTGATGGTTCCGTGGGAATCGAACCCCCAACTAATCCAGATACATGGAACACCACTGTGCTACGTGGACCTCTTAAATATATTAGAGTAGTATTTCCTCTATATATTAAGTTCGACACTCCATGTCCCCCTTTCTGTCACGAACCACCAATGCAGCGCATATCTCCCGTCCGAGTCAAACATTTGTTATGCAACTAACCAAATACGAATGGCTAGAAAGATTAGGCTGAGTTAAGAAGGAAAGTCTCCTTATGAATTGGTTAATAAAAAAGTTTGGACTCTGTGTGTATTGTTCATTTTGAGACGTTATAGATTTGGGGTAGTAGTACACAATTTCATTTGCGTGGCCCAAAAAAAAAGAAGAGGCCATCGTGGAGCAGTACGACAAATTCTGAGTGTAACACAGTTGGTAATGGATTTGATTTCCAGTCAGTATAACGAGTTTATTAACATTATTTTCATAGATTCGTTCTGGTAGCAGACAACGTGAGGTTGAGTTCTGCAACTCAACACGTAATGCCCCTATTTCTAGTGCAATGTGGAGTGCGGAGTGTCCTGACACCTCTGCAACCCCGCAATGTTGTTTACGTGTACTATAAAACGTTATTTCCTGGTGTACTTCTACACTTTCCAAGGAACAAACGGACTTTTAGTGTCTCAATGAGTAACAGAACAGTTATCTATTACTTATATTTTTTCTAGATTCGCTTTTCTCCAAGTAGCAGGGGAGAAAATCAATAGTAATTAAGAAACTGGTGTCAAGACACTCCCTTTCCCGCTTTCCGCCGAATTCGGACGTATTGCGTGTTAAGTGGCAGAACTTAACGCCGCTTTGCCTTTGATATCAGAGGGAATAAAATGGAAATATGAATTCCTCGAGTGGGAATCGAACCACAATCAGTCGTTTAGACGTTCGTGCCACTATGCCACTACTGGCTCCAATGGTATAGCATAAGAGTTATTTTACTACGTTCTCCTCTTCCGTTACCTCTTCCGCAAAATGCGTAAAACCAGGATTAATTAACATAAATGGCGGATAGTATTTAACTAAACTACGTAACACCTGCAATAAATAATTTTCTTAATGAAATTTATAACGTTTAGAATATTTACGCAAATGGCACTCGAGAGGGTAATTATAAGGCTTAAAGTAGAGGCACTAAATTATCCTAGATCAAAGTACACGCCCTTAGGACCTCTTAAGGTATCAGTTCTGAACTGGAGTAAAAAGTAACTTAATAGCTTAGCTTGCTACTTAAAAACTATTATCGTGGAGTACTTTGGTAAGATGAATTAAATATTTTTATGTAGTGGTTAGGTAAACTACGGCGTTGGGTTCCGCCGCTTAATAGGGGAAAAGTATATTTAAAATGAATATAAAGGGAAGAATGGCCTAATTTTTATACTAATAAATCTATAACTCCATTGTATTATTGACATAAACCAAAAAAAAATACAAGATTATCAACAAAATTTACATAAAAAAATGTATTTTCTTATCTTTAGTTCTCTGCTTTAGTTCCTAAGGCAAACCGCGAGGTGAGTTTCGTCACTCAACACGTAATATCTCAATTTCAGGCGGAAAATGAAGAAGGAGTGTCTTGACATATTCTCTCTGACTACCTTGCTATGCAGAAAAAGGGTGAAGCTGCTTTAGTGCAAACATAAAATTTCCATATACCATAGTTTTAAAACGAATTTCCGGTACAATATGAAACTCTTATTTTACAATAGAACCTTAAAATCCTGAAAAATATAAACCTATCAGATAGAAGTTCCCATTTTGAAACAATTACACCCGACGTGAGCGCGTTGATAAAAAATTTAACTGCGAAAGTAGAAATTTATGTTTCAGTTCTTGCCCAATAGAGGAGCAATTGTACGAATTTATAATGTAAAATGTTGTTTAGAGATTGCTCTTAAATGTTACTTAGTTTTCTTTCGTGAATATTTTAAAATTCACTGGCGGAGTGGTGTGGAACTAGGGAAGTGATTAATTAAAGGTGTGGTAGTAATAGATTCGAAACCTTTTCAAAGAAATGTAGCTTCACGCTGTATCCCGCGCACAGCAGGGTAGGCAGAGGGAACCTAGTATTAAGACACTCCGTTCCCTACTTTCCACCGGATTCGGAGGAATTGCGCGTTAAGTGGCGGAACTTAACGCCGCGATTTACCTCGATACCAGAGCGAAGAAAATGGAAATATTAAATATTTTCACCCTTCGAGTGGGAACCCACAACCAGTCGTTTACAGTCACACGCTTGTGCCACTGCGCCACGACAGGGGGGACAGCATTGAGGGTTAGGCAGCTGAATTAAAATACATCAAATAACAGGGTTCTCGTAGGCATTACCGAAAGATAATCTATATATGCATATTATAAAATTACTGCAACTTCAACTAAATGCAAGATCAAGAGAAGAAAATAGTTAAAACAATATTATTTGAGCGTTTCTCGATCCCGATTTAATCGATTCCCAGAATACTAAACTAGGAATGGGACTCACTAACTAAGAGTATTCACCAACTCCAAAAGCTTAAGGGCTTTGGGTAAGTAATCAAAGTTAGGATGCAATTTTGTTCCTCGGATTGAAGATCCCTTCATTTTAGCTTCCTTGATTTCCATCTAATTCTATTTTTTATTATTATAAAAAAATAGTAAATTAGTCGTCGTTGTGTTGCTCGATGACTGTGGGTTCGAATTGATACAATCCCCCAGATTGATAATATTTCCAATATTTTTGTTACTTATCCTGCCTTGAATGTCTTGTTATAAAATATTAAAAAAAAAAAAATAGATTCACGCTATATCCCGCACACAGCAGGGTAGGCAGAGGGAACCTAGTGTTAAGACACTCCGTTCCCCACTTTCCGCCAAATTCGGAGGCTTGCGTGTTAAGTGGCGGAACTTAACGCCGCGCTTTACCTCGACACCAGAGCGAAGAAAATGGAAATATCATTTCCACTCCTCGAGTGGGAATCGAACCCACAACCAGTCGTTTACAGTCACACTCTTGTGCCACTGGGCCACGACTGGCCACAATTATTAAAATATTGTTTTTTTTTAATTAGCAGAAACTTAAAAAGACGTTCTTTCCTCTTCAAATATAAATCTACATTTGATAAATCTACATTTAAGGAACAACCATAAAAAAATATATAGACATGTTAATATTAATAATATCATAATTTTCACTATTTCATTTTAAATTCATTTCAGAACGTCCTTTCTATTTGAACCATTCCCAACGTAAATTAGATAAATGATTCCTCATTCCAGCAGCGGATGTCGCGACGACAATAATTTAATCAAGTATTGGTTTTCTTCAGCGAATCCTGCGTTATGTCACCGGGATTTATTGGTTCTATCTCAGTGAGCTTTGGTAAGTAGGTGAAGTTTGACGCTGACCCGGTATAGTGACAGATTCATTTTTCATTTACAAATTGCTTGTGTTGAGAGTATATATTTGATTTAGTTTTAATATCTCGTTATAAATATCTCTGTATGTATAAATATCCCCGGTAGAGTAGTCAGAGAACCGTATTTATACCTCGGTGGTATCAGATATTTGTTTGTTCCTGGATAAAAACTTAATCAGAGAAAATATAGTGTCAAGACACTTCTTTTTCCACTATCCACCCGAATAAGAGAACGTTTTGAGCGGCGGACTTCAACAATGTTTTTTTATCACGTAAAAATAATTACATTGTGATAACTCCTCGAAGTAGGAATTAAATCCACAACCAATAACGATTACAGTCAAACTCTATCCCAATACGCCACGATGATAATTACGATATACATATTTTTAGCTTCTTGCTTCTCTACTTTTAACATTTTTAAAGTGTTATTCCACACTTAAGAAAATTGAAAAAGACAATTTAGAAAATGTATAAAAATTTGAACGCAGCGGGATTGGAACCCGCGCCTCCTGAATACAGTTCAGTGGTGAGAGCGCCTGAACGGTATTCAGGAGGCGCGGGTTCGAAACCTGCTGCGTTCAAATGTTTATACGTTTTCTAAAATGTCTTTTTCTTGCTTCTCTCTGCTACATGAGTAGGAAGAGAAAATTCTATGTTCAGACATTTTACTCTGCACTTTCTACCCAATTTAAATAGAATAGAATAGAACCCCCACCATCGCATCACCATCTATAAGCAGCCACAGCCTCACTAAAACTAGACGGGTTCACAATATAATAACATTAGAGCGATATCTCACAAGTTCGACGTGTGAGCTGGAAGCATTGCCAACTGCTCCATTACGGCGTTGCGAGTTAGTTATGCTGATAGCGTCGCCTCAGAACACTTGCTGGGACTGTGACCTTAGATACTCCCGTACTGTGGGACTGTGGGCAGGTCACTACCTGTAATAGTGCATACTATTGAAAAGATATTTTATTACTTAGTTTTAATTATTATTTCTTTAATTAAAAGAAGAACAAAACTAAAGCTACTAATCTAAACGAAACTAAAAAAAAAAACTTTAATATTTGATATGCTGCCCTTTCACCCAATTTCATAACCAGAGGAAAAAGAAAAAAGCATTTTTTCTTAAATCTTCACGATGTATTCCGCACACAGCAGGGTAGCAGGTAGTGCGATTCCCTCTGGAGGAGTGGAAATATTTAATATTTCCATTTTCTTCGCTCTGGTATCGAGGCAAAGCGCGGCGTTAGGTTCCGGCACTTAAAACGCAATGCCTCCAAATTCGGCGGTGCATGGGGAACGGAGTTTTTTTTTAGCTTCATGCTGTATCCCGCACACAGCAGGGTAGACAGAAGAAACCTAGTGTTCCCCACACTCCGTTCCCCACTTTCCGCCGAATTCGGAGGCATTGCGCGTTAAGTGGCGAAAAATAACGTCACCCTTTGCCTCGGCACCAGAACGAAGAAAATTCAAATATTTCAACTCCTCGAGTGTGAATCGAACACACAACCAGTCGCGTCACAGTCACACTTCGTGCCACTACACCAACTGGCCTTAAAATATAAAATTGAATGTAAAATTTAACTTATTTAAAAAAAATAATTTGGCCCCCAGCTATCAGTAGCTGCGAGATCGGTCCTCGAAGAATACAGTTAAATAATCGCTTTAACGTAATTATATCGTTTCTCACAATTATCCGTCGCGGTAATTGCAGCGCTTGTCTGATTACAACAGGAAAAGTTTAATGTCCTTACCTACTTGTTTATTTCGTTTCATTTACTGAAGGAACGTAAATCTTTCGTAAATTTCAGGTGATTTCGTTGCCCAATAGATTTAAATGTACAAGAATATGGGTTCGATATCTGCTTGTGGTTAGTATTGGTTGTACTGTAATTAATATTATTAAAAAATAAAGTTTTAGACTACTTTTTCCTTATAGCAGGAAAGTTAGAGAGAGCCTAGAGTCAAGATTCTCCATTCTCCTCTTTCAGCCAATAATCGAGACGTTACGTGCTGAGTGACGGAACTCAATGCCGTGGTTTGTCTGTCGAACAATAACGGAGATATGGACGCAATGCAATTATAATAAAAGTTGTCAGTTATTTTTTGGCTGATATTTTTAGCAGATCTGAGAATAATGAATTTTAAGTTCTATAGTATTTGTAACATTTTGACCATGACTTCTGGATTTTATAGATTTTCGATTTTTATTATTATTTTAATTCTTTTGATATTTAGTAATAAATTTCTCTATCGACCAGTTCCAACTCATTCAGAAAAAAGAAAATACTCCTTAACATTTGTTATACGTGTCTCGTGGAGAACGGAGTGTCCTCACACTAGGTTCCCTCTGACTACCCTGCTAATCACGAAAAATCGTAAAGATACCAAAAAAAAAATCTTACAACAAACTCGAAGTTAAATTTCATGCAACCAATCAGCCCACATTTTTCGCGACATAAACTAACATTACAAACTAGAACTACACGGGACTAAAGTAGCGGCACTCGATTCCCCAAGCTACTTGCTACTTGCAACTCCGACGTGAAACTAAGCGTATTCAAACTACAAACAAAAAAGAAAGTAAATTACAACCGGAATCGCGGGAAATTGCTTGTTTGCACACAAAAATAGGTTTTTTTAACTTCACCTGTATTCTGTATATATAAGCAATTCGAATCTCTTTAAATCTCTATTGTTAGCTATCCGCTCTCTGCTACCCACATGTTAAAAATATTAAGTATTTAGTGTTGCCATCCGTACTTTATAATAAAGTATTACTTTAACCGGATTAATCACGTATATTTTTGATATTTGAAAATACATCCTTCCAAGGGGTTTTAAGGTTAAACAGAGGGAGGGAACCTAGTTTTAAAACAATTCGCCGAATTCTCTAAGCAATACGTGTTAAGTAACTGAACTCAAAACCATGCTTTTTCCTCGACACCAGAGCGAAGAAAATGAAATATTAAATATTTCCATTCGTAGTTAGCCAGGTCGTGGCCCAGTGCCACAAGCGTGTGACTGTAAACTACTGGTTGTGGGTTCGATTCCCACTCGAGGAGTGGAAATATTTAATATTTCCATTTTCTTCGCTCTGGTGTCGAAGTAAAGCGCGGCGTTAAGTTCCGCCACTCGCATACGAGCGGAGTATCTTAACACTAGGTTCCCTCTGCCTACCCTGCTGTGTGCGGGATACAGAGTGAAGCTGAAAAAAAAAATATTTCCATTCCTCGAGTGAGAATCGACCCTCAATCATTCGCGTTCACTTTCCCTTAATATTCCTGCCTAAAAATTCACCAAAAAATACTTAAAACCAGTATTACATCTTAATTTTCGCAAATAAATCTTAAAAAACCTTCAACGTGGATATAAATTAATTATAAGTACATCGCAAGGCGCCCGCAACAAAGTTCAGGTGTAGAACAACACCGGACAGCGGACAGGTGGTTAAAAAAACTTCTTTATTTATGATACTTTATGCTACTTTCTCATGATAAATGTGAAAGATACTAATTCTGTTTTATTTGTCCACTTTACTGAGATGTTGGTAACAATGTGATTAGGTTTTGCGACTTCGGGTTTTTTATTCTCGTTTTTAAAATGTTAAATGTATGGAATTCAGGAAATATAATATTTTTTTATAGATGGTGGTGTTTTTCTATTTAGGGTAGTCAGAAACGACCTGGTGTCAGTGAAGAATTTCCAATTTCCGTCTGAATTCTACTCGTTACGTGATGAGTGAAGGAAGTCAATGCCACGTTTTCTCTTCGGAATCGAGGAATCTTGGGAATCGAACTACCAACCAACCGCCGTCAGTTAGACGCAATGTGACTGCCCCACGAAGGTCTCAAAAAGTATATGCTTGAATGAATATAGATAATATTTTTTGACAATTAATGTGCCTTTATAATTTCGACACCTTTGCAGTGCTTCAGAACGTTCGCTACGTTGGATCAGAAATTAGAGTTTCATTATTATTCTTTCATATTTACGCTCCAGTCGTGGCCCAGTGGCACAAGAGTGTGACTGTAAACGACTGGTTGTGGGTTCGATTCCCACTCGAGGAGTGGAAATTATATTTCCATTTTCTTCGCTCTGGTGTCGAGGTAAAGCGCGGCGTTAAGTTCCGCCACTTAACACGCAAGCCTCCGAATTCGGCGGAAAGTGGGGAACGGAGTGTCTTAACACTAGGTTCCCTCTGCCTACCCTGCTGTGTGCGGGATATAGCGTGAAGCCATTTTTTTTTTTTTTATATTTACGCTAAAATTATAGCTTCTACTCGTACATGCTTTTTTCACGCGTAGCGGGGTAGTCAGGTAGAATTCGAAACATTGCTAATCGTATGTTGAAACGCGGACCTAAACGCCGCGTTAAATATAGTACAAAAAAAAACAATTAAAAAAGCCCAAAAGAACCCTGTATGTCACAAGGTGCGTGCATTTGGACGCTCTTAAAACGTTATCAAACAATTAAACTTCTTAGAAAATTCGTCGAAGCACAAAAGGAAATAAACATTCCTAAAGAGTTAAATCTTTATCCGGTGTAATGGGACAGGCGCCGCCTTGCTGGGCGACGCGACGCTATGTAATTAAACTACGTGCATTCTAACTTGAAAGGTCCAAACCTAGCTACAATGGACGTCGCAGAACCGACTTTTGAAGAGTGATTGGTGGTAAGAGGCGGAGAGTGGAGAGACGCGCTAAAGACATATACTAGTGACTCCATTACGTAGTGTTGTGTCTCAGTCACTTATCAACTCTTAGTAGCTGGTTGACTGTATCGGTATGAAATTTTGGTAAGCGTAAATATAACTAGTCAAGACAAAATGCATGTGCTATACAACAGCGCAATGATTGTTAATAATTATACAATTATGTTAAAACAATGGCTTAGTTGCAGAATTTTTATAAATATTTCCATCTGTCAGTTATATCAGTACAGGGTGTGTCAGTAAGCTAAGTTAGTTTGCCTAAATTAATGTAATTATATGCTTCAGGCCATCGTGTCTCAGTGTAACAATGTGTGACTGTAAACACGATTGGTTGTGGGTTCGATTCCTACTTGGACAACAATTATATTTAAATTATTTTTATTTTTCCATTCTGCTACATAAAACAAAAGTGAGTTCGGTCATTGAACATGTAATATCTCTATTTCTGGCGGAATACCACTTGACACGTAATGCCTTCAACGTGCGGCTGAAAATAGGGAACGTAGTGTTTTAACCCTTCGTTCCCTCTGTCTACCCTGCTATGTGCGGGATACAGCGTAAAGCTAAACAAATACAATTCCAATAACAATTATTTGAAAAATATGTTTGACATTTTACAGTCAATTTTAGCAAAACGACTAGGAGTATAGTTAAGCTTTGCTTAAAAAAAAATAAAAAAAACGAAAGAAAATGTAATGCTACATCCCCCATGTCTATGTCAGTCGACGCTACGCCACTGAATAAAATGTATGCTATGTGACGGAACTCAACGCAGCATTTTGTTTTATCGGAACGGAGAATAGAACGAGGAGAACCAAAAAAGTATAAATATATTGATTCCCCGGGCAAAAATAGAACCTATAACAATCACGTTGTCAGTCAGTCGATTTCCTCGATTTCCTACCGCGCTACAATAGCGCGGTAGGAATTCGAGGGCATTATTATATAGACGTATAGTATCAATAAGTGGATGAAAAACATGTTAAAACAAAAAATATTAAACTCCACTTTAAAACTATAAACCATTCGAAACTTAGTTACATTTACTTTCATTATCTTAACACGAGTTTAACGAAGCAATTAAAAGGGAGGTTTAAAGTGATTTTGTGAAACAACTGGAAACTTTAACAAATTATAGATAACTAGAATATTTTAACTTTTTATAAGAAAATTGAAGAAAAAATGAAATAAAAATTCAAGCTCACTGCTCTCCGTATCTTTCATAGTTTTTTTTTCATTTTTTTTTTTTTAGCTTCACGCTTTATCCCGCACATAGCAGGGTAGGCAGAGGGAACCTAGTGTTAAGACACTCCGTTCCCCATGCACCGCCGAATTTTGGACGCGCGATTCACAACCAATCGTGATTACAATTTCTTGCCATACTGCCCTACGGTGACCCCCATGAGATATTGGACTTTTACTTATTTGATACCAGTGGGGCCAGTCGTGGCGTGTGATTTCACAACGACTGGTGGTGGGTTCGATTCCCACTCAAGGAGTGGAAATATTTAATATTTCCATTTCCTTCGCTCTGGTATCAGAGGCAAAGCGCGGCGTTAACGTCCGCCACTTAACACGCAATGCCTCCGAATTCGGCGGAAAGCGGGGATCGGAGTGTCTTAACACTAGGTTCCCTCCACCTACCCTGCTGCGTGCGGGATAAAGCGTGAAGCCTAAAAAAATCCTTAATAACTCCTTAAAGGGCCTCTTTTAAATGCACATTAAACAAGCCTCCACTCGAACAGTAAATTTATGTTTCTACCTCAGCAAATTCGATAGTTACTCGGGCTTCTCGGCATTTTAAACTTTTCTTAAAGAAAAATAATCATTTCCTTGAATAATTCTTTTCATATTAAGAAACAAGAAATACAAGTAATTTAAATAAATGACTGTTAATCATAATTGGACATAAAAGTAACAATGTCTTTAATTACTATAGCCGTTCCTGATTCTGTGTATTTGTATAAGAAATTTTAATTATTCATGTTATTATTGAAGATAAATCATTATCTTATAGCGAAAAGGCCGCCATTGCATATGTATTTCATTTAAATAATGTATACTGACGATAACTGTAAGTATTATTTGGTATAAACTGTTTTTTTCCACTTCACGCTGTTTTCCTTAGTAGTCAGAGAGAATGGAGCCCCAAACGGCCAGCGCCAGCTACGGTCCCTGCATACTTCTCTCGCCTCGTCCACAGTCATCAACCTCTTCAAACACGCCCTCCGGGAGGTCCTCAAGTTAATAAAGTAAATATCGATATATTCAAAATACTATCATGAGTTTAACGAACGAAAGCTTGTCACACTATAGTTAAACTTTTGACTATAGTGAGACAAGCTTTACCAAAACAACGAACGGCAATAAAAGTTAACGTGATTCCTAATTCATAAGATATGTATATAATATATATACATACAAGAGCATCTTCATGCTTTATTCTGTTACGTTTAGTCAGAGAGAATGTCCGTTCTCCACTTTCCACCCAAATAAGAGTCTTTGAGTGTTGAGTGGCGGAACTTAACGTACGCACACAGCAGGGTAGGCAGAAGGAAGCTAGTGTTAAGACACTCCGTTCCCCACGGCATTGCGTGTTAAGTGACGGAACTTAACGCCGCGCATTGCCTCGACACCAGACCGAAGAAAATGGAAATATTAATTTTCACTCCTCGAAAGTGAATCGAACCCACAACCAGTCGCTTACAGTCACACGCTTGTGCCACTGGGCCACGACTGGCCTTTCTTTAAGTTGTATTTAAAAATAGAGAAAATGAATACACATTGTCCATTAACTTGTTATTCCCAACTAATTGTGAACCATCTATGTTAGATTTTATCTAATTAATTGTCAAGCCTAACATTTAATGTTATTTGAATTAGAGAAATTAAACATAAAATTATAATTTCTTTAAATATAACTAAATTAATTAATATCAAAATTTATAAATTAAAAGTTAGACAGCGTCCGATTATAAATGTATTATTTCAATTTCTGTGCTCTGCTGAAGACAAAGCGCAGCGTTAAGTACCACTCCAAACAAGATGTATAGATTTCAAGCATAAAGTGGAGCGCGGAATATCTGAACACTACAGTTTCTCTGCCTCCTCTGCTACAAGAATAAAGCTCAAACAAGAATAAAACTAAAAAGTAATTAAATCACTAACGCCATCTATGGAGTTGTTTTGAAACTCCGTACTGCTAAATAAAAGTTGCAACTAGATAGTTATGCTAATCAACACAAGATGGCGCTACATGCGGACTCACAATATTAATTAACAAATTTTCTACATATTATAACAATTCAAATAGGCTTAAAAAAGTACATTAAGTTCATTTATTTTAAATTTGATATAATTCACTTTAGAACATTGCGAGAGCTCCTAAGTGTTTTAACTATATTTAAGCAACTTCAATTACCCTAAGCTAGGAAAAGATTAGTATGAAGATTTTAAATTAAAGTAGTTCCTTAAAAAGACAACACATATTGTTCTCTCTGTTTTAAAAAAGCAGTTTCTCGTCTTTTCCCGCATTGCCGCATAGTCAGTGTGAGTAGCGGAACCCAACGCCGCGCCATACCTTTTGTCAAGTTGTTAACTAAATTACATTTAAATCGAAATAAACTATTTATAAATAAATGTATAAATAGTTTTTGTGTAAAACATGTCCAATGGTTTTCCAATGTCATTAATATAATATAATATATAAGGGGCCAGTCGTGGCGAAGGGGCACGAACGTGTGATTGTAAACGACTGGTCGTGGGTTCGATTCCCACTCGAGGAGTAGAAATATTTAATATTTTCATTTCCATCGCTCTGGTGGCGAGGTAAAGCGCGGCGGTAAGTTCTGCCACTTAACACGCAATGCCTCCGAATTCGGCGGAAAGTGGGGAACGGAGTGTCTTAGCACTATGTTCCCTCTGCCTACCCTGCTGTGTGCGGAGTACAGCGGGAAGCAAAAAAAAAAAATATATATTAGTAATGTTACTACTGTTATAGTATTAAAAAATATTATTTCTAAAAAAGATAGCATATAAAAGAAACTAATGCTTGAAAAAGTCAGATACAATAATGTTATGCAAAAAAACAAAACTATTTCTTAGTATATTTTTAATTTATTAAAAGGAAATAATTATTCTTAACTTTATACTTTTATCAACAGAATATTAAATTACAATTTAATTTATTATTTTATATATAACCCAAAAATACTGGAGGCTCAAAAAATACAAAAAAGTATTAATAAATAAATACAGCAACTGCCTTCTTCAATTTTCATAGAAAAGGAAATCCTGAAACGAAAAAAATTCTACATTAAATAATTAACTCTTTCATTATATGATGTATATATTGGACTCAAGTTATATAATCCATACTTATATTATAAGTACATATAATATATAAAAATAGCTTCACGCTATATCCCGCACACAGCAGGGTAGGCAGAGGGAACCTAGTGTTAAGACACTCCGTTCCCCACGCACCGCCGAATTCGTAGGCTTGCGTGTTAAGTGGCGGAACTTAACGCCGCGCTTTACCTCGACACCAGAGCGAAGAAAATGGAAATATAATTTCCACTCCTCGAGTGGGAATCGAACCCACAACCAGTCGTTTACAGTCACACTCTTGTGCCACTGGGCCACGACTGGCCACAAAAAATATAAATAAGTAATTTATAGTATATTTTTAAATATAACTATTACAATCGGATTAATCGCGTATATTTTTGGTATTCGAAAGTACATTTTTAGATAACCCGACGTTTCGAACACTTTACAATAGTGCGTGTACTGACTACAACTGTAAAGTAACTTTACAGTAGTAGGTCTACTTCTATAGACCTGCTTTCTACTTCTTAGATATACGCGATTAATTTTGGTTAAAAACAGTTTCATTTCAAAATAATCGCATATAATTTTCGAATTCATATACATTTTTGAAAAACCCGACGTATTAAACACTTCACAAAAGTTCGTAGTAAAAGATACCTGCTATTACAAAATGTGCAAAAATCCCAAAAGAAGAAAGATCTTATTATATGTAAGTATACATATGTGGACTTTACAATTTTAAGAAATAATTGTACATATTATGATATAGTCCGATTTCGTGAAATAGCCAATGATTTTTTTTTGCTTCACACTGTATCCCGCACACAGCACGGTAGGCAGAGGGAACCTAGTGTTAAGATACTCCGTTCCCCACTTTCCGCCGAATTCGGAGGCTTGCGTGTTAAGTGGCTGAATTTAACGCCGCGCTTTACCTCGACACCAGAGCGAAGAAAATGGAAATATAATTTCCACTAATCGAGTGGGAATCGAACCAGTCGTTTTACAGTCACACGCTTGTGCCACTGCGCCACGACTGGCCGCAATGATCGATATATATTAATAAATTATTTTTGAAGCGATCAATTAATCGAGAGGCTGCGTGATGCTGAGTTCGATCCTCATTCCGATCAATGTAATACATATAGCTTAATTATTTACATCTTATTCTCTGCGATGCCAAAGCGCAGCACATCACATCTACCTCAATACGCAATATATCAAATTCGGGTGAAAAGTTCAGTGGTACGTCTTGACACTGGGTTCCCTCTGCCTATAATGCTATCTGGGAAGAAGCATAAAACTAATATATAGAAAAAAAGATTCTAAACGTACATTATTTATAAACTATAGTATACAAAATTAAATAATACTTACAATAAGAAAACACGTGCCTATAACAGCAGCCTTGTAACGGACGTCCAAGTCCAAAGGAAATCTAACAGCGAAGGTGTTCTTGTCGGCCGTCCATCCCGGGGAGCCGCTCCAGCGCTTGCAGATGTCGCCGATACGCTCTTTATCATTTGAATACAGCTGAAACGGTAAAATTTGAGATTAAAGTAGTTTAATGGCATTAAATACTTATACCTACACGTATTTTTCAATACCAAAATTATGTGAGATTCATTAGTTCAAAATGAGTAAAAACCGCGACAAATATTTTTAGCATATTATTAAATAAATGTATAAAAATATTAGAATCTACGTAAACTTTAAGGTAAGAGTGTGTGGTTAGAGAGACAGGGGGAGACCTCGGTTGACCTTCGAAAGCATAGTATCGATGATACTGGAGGAAGGTCACGTAAAAAGCATGAGGACTCCCCGGAGGGCGTGTATGAAGAATTGATGACTGTGGACGAGGCGAAAGAAGTATGCAGGGACCGTAGCGTTTGGCGCTCCGTTCTCTCTGACTGCCCCGCAAGGGATACAGCGTTAAGCTAAAAGAAACTTTATATTTAATCATATATATACAGCTTTTCGCTTTATTCCATTTAGCAGGTAGACAAAGAGAATCTAATGATATGGATTTCAGGCAGACATCAAAAAAGGGACTGTTCGTTCTTTGTTCTGTGCTTTGCATATTAAGTTGCAGGTATTTATTTTTTTCCTGCATGAATTATTTGTATCGTTGTAGATTCAAATAATAGGAACACGGTGGTACTTTTAATCAGGATAGCATTTTTTGTCTAAATGTGACATCTGTTTTAACTCCATCTTTTTTAGAATAGCGCTCTAATAGCGCTTACGCAATAAATAATATTTGAATAGTACAACTCAATTTTAATTAATGGAATTTAAAAATAATATTAACGTCGAGAAATATAAAGCTACCTACATATTCATTTCTCCTGTCTGGTAATAGAAAGCGAGGCATTATCGTATAACTTATAATCCATACTTATATTATAAATGCAAAAGTTTATGAGTTTGTCTAGCATGCTTCCACGGCTAATCCAATGGCCCGATTTGGATGATATTAAAAATGAAAGTAGTAAAAGTTGCTGGGTCTAACATAAAATAAAAATAAAAAAAATAAAATAAGCCTTTATTGTTACTCTAGTTTTCTTA